>CM028759.1:17721101-18085730 GCA_016801395.1 Leptodermis oblonga
CACTAAACAAAAAAGGGAGTGAAAAAATTAGCACAATCCAAGACCTTCCTACGTGTTACGGGACGCACCTCCCGTGCTTGCCCCGCAACCACATCGATGCCCGATGAGCCTTAAATGACATGTTGTAGCTCTTGCCTAAAGTGGAGATCCGACGAAGCGGAATGGCACGACGCGTCGCACAACGCGTCGCATCATATATCGGACAGCATTTGGTGCACAACACATGGTGCAGCACAACATTGCCTGAACGCGCGCCCAGGCCCCAGCCTCAGCGCGCGCCCAAGTCCAGCACCAGTGGCGCGCTCCAGCTGAGCAGCCCAGCCCAGCGCGCCAAGCCATGCACCAGTGGCGCAGCCCAGCCAGGCGCGCCCCAGCCTGCGCGCCCCAGCCATGCGCGCCCCGCGCGCCTCTGGGCCCCGCGCCCCTGCGCCTCTGCGCGCCCGCGCCCCCTGCGCTGGCCCTGCGCCCCAGCGTCCCTGCGCTGGCCCTGCGCCCCAGCGCCCCAGCGCTGGCCCTGCGCCCAGCGTCTCTGCGCCCCTGCGCCCAGCGCCCAGCGCCCTGCGCCTAGCGCCTCCTGCGCACTGCGCCCCAGCATGCGCCCCAAGCGCGCCCAGCATCCCAACGACCAAGTCTAGCGGCGCCCAACCTTATAGATATTCATTTGTATTATTTCTTTACCTTGTAATAGTTAGTAAAGTAGGGAGAAATGTTAGTCTTAGTTAGATTGGTGATCTTTTGCAAGATCACCCTTTTGTACGCCCTGATCTCCCCTCGGGGCACTTCTAATTTTTAGCCTTCCTAGTTGTTGGTGGGGTTGATGTAATGACAGCAAGAGTTGGGTTCCCACCACCCATTTTGGCTCTTGGCTACTCCTTGTAATTTCCTTCTCTTATTTAATGAAAACCAAGCTTTGGCTTATCAATTTGCCTTTGTTTATTTTCATCGATTCGGGAGGCTCAATTACAAGCACTTCGGGAAATGGCGGAAGCTTGGCTATCCGGTGATGCGGGGCCTTGCTTGCCTCACGGTGCACTCTTTTTGGTGATTCAAATTGGCGCCCCGTGACAGTTGGTATCAGAGCTATGGAAGAGCCCCGAGCCTCTCGTGCGTGACTACCCTGTAAGCTGTGGGTAGGGTGACGAAGCGTGACTCTCCGTAGGGGACGCCTATACAGACCGAAGGACCATGGTTCTTCCACGAGGGGAGCAATCCGTGGTGAAGGTTGGTAGGTAGCAAGCTGATAGGTCTAACTTGGAGTCACCTATCGGGCGATTGTGGTCCAAGTTGAGATCAGAGTCTGGAGACGGGATGGACTTGACGGATCCATGCTTTATCAATCTTTGCGAAGTGGTAACTTGAGAAGAGGCGATCTACGTATAGAGTGTGCACGCCAATCAGAGTACACCCCCGGTGGACGGAAGTGGTGACCTGAGAAGGGGCAACTTATACCTAGGATGGGCCAATCAGGGGACTTGAGAAGAGGCGATCTACGTATAGAGTGTGTACGCCAATCAGAGTACACCCCCAGTGGACGAAAGTGGTGACCTGAGAAGGGACAACTTATACCTAGGATGGGCCAATCAAGGTCTACTACCGTGAACGTTGGATCTTAGTGTGGTGATTATTCGAATCCTAAGTTGGAGACTCTCGAGGATAGCATCCTTGAGTTGCGGTTCTGCAGTAACCCAGGGAGCGAGACCCCTGGTGTAATGATCGAGATTTGCTTTGTGGGTTCTTGGTGGACAAGGACCCTTACCATCAGAGATCAAAATGCTTCAAGGAGTACTTGGAGTGAAGAGTTGCGGTGTCCGATTTGCTGTGAGTTCGACTCGATTGAGCAGGTGCTCCAGTTATCGGCCGTGGCGTTGTCCGTTCTGCTACGGGTTCGACTTGGTGGACAGGTGCCCTAGTGGTCGGAGGTGAAACAACCAATTGCGCGTGTGTGCGCTTATTTTGCTGGTTCGACTTGATGCGTCAGAGGAGGTAGTCAAGTGTTCCAGGGTTGAATGGCATGATGTGCAGCATTGATTCCTGCGTGGTTCAAGTGGATGCGCTCATGGGACCAGGTCAACAATTGCGCGTGTGTGCGCTTATTTCGCTGGTTCGACTTGATGCGTCAGAGGAGGTAGTCAAGTGTTCCAGAGTTGAATGGCATGAAGTGGATGCGCTCATGAGTCCAGGTCAACAATCGCGCGTGTTGCGCTTATATCGCCGGTTCGACTTGGTGCGTCAGAGGAGGTAGTCAAGTGTTCCGGAGTTGAATGGTATGTGTGCACGTTGAGTCCCTGTGTGGCTCAAGTTGGATGCGTCGTGGTACCAGGTCAACAAACACTAACTTGCGGGTTGGTGAAAATTCTGTGTTGATTCAAGATGCTAAGTTCAAGGACAATGTTTCTTCCGGGAGTGGAGCAAACAGTTGTAAAGGGGCTTATGCTGAGATGTGAAGCACAGTTTGTAGTCGGTAAGTTGAAGGGCAACAATTCTTCCGCGGATGGGGGTAATTTGGTTGCGAAGGCTTATCGCAGTTTATAAAGATGTCGGAGATGGTCAACATTGGAGCTATGCACGACTATATGGGTAGGGATGCATAGTTTCGTGTTCAGAAGTTCACATACCTTCGTTGTAGATATGCAGCGGTGACAACATGTATGTGGCAAAGAGCTTAACCAAAAATCCATCTAGTTGATGGTCAACAATGGAGCCTTGCACAACTATATGGGTAGGGATGCTTGGTTTCATGTTGAGAAGTGCTAGCAGAAAGGGAGGTACAGAACTGCAATGTGTAACTGTTCGTGAGTTGAGGCATGGACAGAACTACAGTGGACAACTGTTCGTGAGTGTCGCTATGATGCATGGACATGTTTGTTCCTTACCGCCACCCCAGAAGCTATTGATCATGCCGTGAAGACAGAGTGGAAAAGTAACGATCCGTGGCATGAAGTTTGATCGGGATTGCTTGGAGTCTAGTGGCGCAAGCCTTGTCCTTTATTGCAGCAACCTGGTACGTGAAGCCGAGAATAATGGTCAAGCCAGCAGTCCAGCACAGAGGGTTAAAAGGTCCTAGTGCAAGATTCATGGTGAAACTAAGTCGGCAAAATGGTGATTGGTCCAGTGTTCGTTTGTGGGAGATTGAGAAACGACGCCCTAATCAGTTAAGCCGTTCGTCAAGCAGAGATGGTTAGAAGCCCTATTTGCAAGATGTATGGTGAGATTGAGATGGTCGACATTCAGAACATTCCACACCCGACCGGTCCAGCACAATGAAGTGGGAGATTTAAGAAGCACAGTCAATCGGTTAAGCCAATGGTTGAGCGAAGATGGGTAGAACCCCAGAATAGCAAGATTGTTGGGGAAATTGAATTGGCACAGATCAAGACTTCCCACACCCAGTTCGAGATTGGTTATGAATGCTGAATTGTTATGTCTCGTTCAGGGAACGCCCGTCATCAGAATAGAAGAAACCACCAACTTTGTCCCAAATGGTGGTGCACTCCAGCAGAAGCGATGATGATTTGGGTGAGAATTCACAGTGGGGGAGAAGAATATTGTGGCAAAACGAAGGAAGACTGCTCAGACTGAGTCGTCACTTTGGAAAATTTTTTCTCCTACACGGGACATTTTGAAGTGCAGCCAGTTGCAACACATGATGTGCGCTGAAGCCAACCAAGCAGAACTTTTGGTCTTGTTAAACATGAACTCAAACTAAAAATGAGTGAGTGGTCAATGAGCTAATCCTTTTGGATGGCACAGATGCATAAGCAGAAGTGGGCACAAGGCGAGAAACCTCGATGCTTTCCCAGTGGAGAAGTGTCAAGAAAAATATTGATGGCGCCGAGGACGTCGCCAAATCAAGTGGGGGAGAATGTTACGGGACGCACCTCCCGTGCTTGCCCCGCAACCACATCGATGCCCGATGAGCCTTAAATGACATGTTGTAGCTCTTGCCTAAAGTGGAGATCCGACGAAGCGGAATGGCACGACGCGTCGCACAACGCGTCGCATCATATATCGGACAGCATTTGGTGCACAACACATGGTGCAGCACAACATTGCCTGAACGCGCGCCCAGGCCCCAGCCTCAGCGCGCGCCCAAGTCCAGCACCAGTGGCGCGCTCCAGCTGAGCAGCCCAGCCCAGCGCGCCAAGCCATGCACCAGTGGCGCAGCCCAGCCAGGCGCGCCCCAGCCTGCGCGCCCCAGCCATGCGCGCCCCGCGCGCCTCTGGGCCCCGCGCCCCTGCGCCTCTGCGCGCCCGCGCCCCCTGCGCTGGCCCTGCGCCCCAGCGTCCCTGCGCTGGCCCTGCGCCCCAGCGCCCCAGCGCTGGCCCTGCGCCCAGCGTCTCTGCGCCCCTGCGCCCAGCGCCCAGCGCCCTGCGCCTAGCGCCTCCTGCGCACTGCGCCCAGCATGCGCCCCAAGCGCGCCCAGCATCCCAACGACCAAGTCTAGCGGCGCCCAACCTTATAGATATTCATTTGTATTATTTCTTTACCTTGTAATAGTTAGTAAAGTAGGGAGAAATGTTAGTCTTAGTTAGATTGGTGATCTTTTGCAAGATCACCCTTTTGTACGCCCTGATCTCCCCTCGGGGCACTTCTAATTTTTAGCCTTCCTAGTTGTTGGTGGGGTTGATGTAATGACAGCAAGAGTTGGGTTCCCACCACCCATTTTGGCTCTTGGCTACTCCTTGTAATTTCCTTCTCTTATTTAATGAAAACCAAGCTTTGGCTTATCAATTTGCCTTTGTTTATTTTCATCGATTCGGGAGGCTCAATTACAAGCACTTCGGGAAATGGCGGAAGCTTGGCTATCCGGTGATGCGGGGCCTTGCTTGCCTCACGGTGCGCTCTTTTTGGTGATTCAAATTGGCGCCCCGTGACACTACGTGTTACGGGACGCACCTCCCGTGCTTGCCCCGCAACCACATCGATGCCCAATGAGCCTATAATGACATGTCGCAGCCCTTGCCTAAAGCTGAGATCCGACGGAGCGGAATGACACGACGCGTCGCACAACGCGTCGCCTCATATGTCGGACAACACTTGGTGCAGCACAACAATGCCTAAGTGCGCCCCAGGCCCCAGCCTTAGTGCGCGCCCAAGTCCAGCACCATTGGCGCGCACCAGCTGAGCAGCCCAGCCCAGCGCGCCAAGCCAAACACCAGTGGCGCAGCCCAGCCATGCGCGCCCTGCGCTGGCCCTGCGCCCAGCGCCTGCGCCACCTGCGCCACCCGCGCCCCTGCGCCACCTGCGCGCCCGCGCCTTTGCGCCCTGCGCCACCTGCGCGCCTGCGCCCTTGCGCCTCTGCGCCCCGCTGGCTCTGCGCCCCAGCGCCTCGCTGGCTCTGCGCCCCAGCGCCTCTGCGCCCCTGCGCCTCGCTGGCTCTGCGCCCCAGCGCCCCAGAGCCTCCTGCGCCCAGCGCCTTGTGCGCCCAGCGCCTCCTGCGCCCCTTGTGCGCCCAGCATGCCCAGCAACAGCACCAGCGCCGCCACCTGTATGCGCGCCCCGCGCCCAGCATCTCAACGACTAAGTCTAGCGGCGCCCAACCTTATAGATATTCATTTGTATTATTTCTTTACCTTGTAATAGTTAGTAAGATTAGAAGAGATGTTAGTTTTAGTTAGATAAGTGATCTTTTGCAAGATCATCCATTTTGTACGCCTAGGTCTCCCGTGGGGGAACTTCGGATTTTTAGCCTTCCTAGTTGTTGGTGGGGTGATGTACTGAAGCAGGAGTTGGGTTCCCACCGCCCACTTAAGCTCTTGGCTACTTCTTGTAATTTCCTTCTTTTATTAATGAAAACCAAGCTTTGGCTTATGAGTTGCCTTTGTTTATTTTCATCTATTCGGGAGGCTCAATTACAAGTACTTCGGGAAATGGCGGAAGCTTGGCTATCCGGTGATTCGGGGCCTTGCTTGCCTCACGGTGCGCTCTTTTTGGTGATTCAAATTGGCGCCCCGTGACAGTTGGTATCAGAGCTATGGAAGAGCCCCGAGCCTCTCGTGCGTGACTATTCTGGTGCGCTATGGGTAGGGTGACGAAGCGTGACTCTCCGTAGGGGACGCCTATGCAGACCGAAGGACCATGGTTCTTCCACGAGGGAAGCAATCTGTGGTGAAGGTTGGTAGGTGGCAAGCTGATAGATCTAACTTGGAGTCACCTATCAGGCGATTGTGGTCCAAGTTGAGATCAGAGTCTGGAGACGGGATTGGATGGACTGGACGGTTTGGATCGCAGTGCTGACTGGGTTCAAATGACAGTTGGTTTGAGGGACAGACCCATGCTCATCTACATTTGCGGAAATGGTAACTTGAGAAGAGGCGATCTACGTATAGAGTGTGCACGCCAATCAGAGTACACCCCGGTGGACGGAAGTGGTGACCTGAGAAGGGGCAACTTATACCTAGGATGGGCCAATCAGGGGACTTGAGAAGAGGCGATCTACGTATAGAGTGTGTACGCCAATCAGAGTACACCCCCGGTGGACGGAAGTGGTGACCTGAGAAGGGACAACTTATACCTAGGATGGGCCAATCAAGGTCTACCGCCGGGAACGTTGGATCTTAGTGTGGTGATTATTCGGATCCCAAGTGGAGACTCTCGAGGATAGCATCCTTGAGTTGCGGTTCAGCAGTAACCCAGGGAGCGAGACCCCTGGTGTAATGATCGAGATTTGCTTTGTGGGTTCTTGGTGGACAAGTGCCCTTATCATCAGAGATCAAAATGCTTCAAGGAGTACTTGGAGTAAAGAGTTGCGGTGTTCGATTTGCTGTGGGTTCGACTTGATTGAGCAAGTGCTCCAGTTTTCGGCCGTGGCGTTGTTCGTTCTGCTACGGGTTCGACTTGGTGAACAGGTGCCCTAGTGTTCGGAGGTGAAACAACCAATTGCGCGTGTGTGCGCTTATTTTGCTGGTTCGACTTGATGCGTCAGAGGAGGTAGTCAAGTGTTCCAGGGTTGAATGGCATGATGTGTAGCATTGATTCCTGCGTGGTTCAAGTGGATGCGCTCATGGGACCAGGTCAACAATTGCGCGTGTGTGCGCTTATTTCGCTGGTTCGACTTGATGCGTCAGAGGAGGTAGTCAAGTGTTCCAGAGTTGAATGGCATGAAGTGAATGCGCTCATGAGTCCAGGTCAACAATCGCGCGTGTTGCGCTTATATCGCCGGTTCGACTTGTTGCGTCAGAGGAGGTAGTCAAGTGTTCCGGAGTTGAATGGTATGTGTGCACGTTGAGTCCCTGTGTGGCTCAAGTTGGATGCGTCGTGGTACCAGGTCAACAAACGCTAACTTGCGGGTTGGTGAAAATTCTGTGTTGATTCAAGATGCTAAGTTCAAGGACAATGTTTCTTCCGGGAGTGGAGCAAACGGTTGTAAAGGGGCTTATGCTGAGATGTGTAGCACAGTTTGTAGTCGGTAAGTTGAAGGGCAACAATTCTTCCGCGGATGGGGGTAATTTGGTTGCGAAGGCTTATCGCAGTTTATAAAGGTGTCGGAGACAATCAACATTGGAGCTATGCACGACTATATGGGTAGGGATGCATGGTTTCGTGTTCAGAAGTTCACATACCTTCGTTGTAGATATGCAGCGGTGACAACATGTATGTGGCAAAGAGCTTAACCAAATATCCATCTAGCTGATGGTCAACATTGGAGCTATGCACGACTATATGGGTAGGGATGCATGGTTTCGTGTTCAGAAGTTCACATACCTTCGTTGTAGATATGCAGCGGTGACAGCATGTATGTGGCAAAGAGCTTAATCAAAAATCCATCTAGCTGATGGTCAACAATGGAGCCTTGCACAACTATATGGGTAGGGATGCTTGGTTTCATGTTGAGAAGTGCTAGCAGAAAGGGAGGTGCAGAACTGCAATGTGTAACTGTTTGTGAGTTGAGGCATGGACAGAACTACAGTGGATAACTGTTCGTGAGTGTCGCTATGATGCATGGACATGTTTGCTCCTTACCACCACCCCAGAAGCTATTTTTCATGCCGTGAAGACAGAGTGGAAAAGTAATGATCAGTGGCATGAAGTTTGATCGGGATTGCTTGAAATCTAGTGGCGCAAGCCTTGTTCTTTATTGCAGCAACCCGGTACGTGAAGCCGAGAATAATGGTCTAGCCAGCAGTCAAGCACAGAGGGTTAACAGGCCCTAGTGCACGATTTATGGTGAAACTAAGTCGGCAAAATGGTGATTGGTCCAGTGTTCGTTTGTGGGAGATTGATAAACGACGCCCTAATCAGTTAAGCCGTTCGTCAAGCAGAGATGGTTAGAAACCCTATTTGCAAGATGTATGGTGAGATTGAGATGGTCGACATTCAGAATATTTCACACCCGACTGGTCCAGCACACTAAAGTGGGAGATTTAAGAAGCACAGTCAATCGGTTAAGCCAATGGTTGAGCGAAGATGGGTAGAACCCCAGAATAGCAAGATTGTTGGTGAAATTGAATTGGCACAGATCAGGACTTCCCACACCCAGTTCGAGATTGGTTATGAATGCTGAATTTTTGTTTCGTTCTGGGAACGCCCGTCATCAGAACAGAAGAAACCACCAACCTTGTCCCAATGGTGGTGTGCTCCAGCGGAAACAGTGATGAATTGGGTTAGAATTCACAGTGGGGGAGAAGAATATTGTGGCAAAACGAAGGAAGACTGCTCATACCGAGTCGTCACTTTGGGAAAATTTTTCTTCATCTACACGGGACATTTTGCAGTGCAGGCAGTTGCAACACATGATATGCGCTGAAGCCAACCAAGCAGAACTTTTGGTCTTGTTGAACATAAACTCAAACAACGAATGAGTGAATGGTCAATGAGCTAATCCTTTCGGATGGCACAGATGCATAAACAGAAGTGGGCACAAGGCGAGAAACCTCGATGCTTTCCCAGTGGTGAAGTGTCAAGAAAAATATTGACGGCGCCGAGGACGTCGCCAAATCAAGTGGGGGAGAATGTTACGGGACGCACCTCCCGTGCTTGCCCCGCAACCACATCGATGCCCAATGAGCCTATAATGACATGTCGCAGCCCTTGCCTAAAGCTGAGATCCGACGGAGCGGAATGACACGACGCGTCGCACAACGCGTCGCCTCATATGTCGGACAACACTTGGTGCAGCACAACAATGCCTAAGTGCGCCCCAGGCCCCAGCCTTAGTGCGCGCCCAAGTCCAGTACCATTGGCGCGCACCAGCTGAGCAGCCCAGCCCAGCGCGCCAAGCCAAACACCAGTGGCGCAGCCCAGCCATGCGCCCAGCCATGCGCGCCCTGCGCTGGCCCTGCGCCCAGCGCCTGCGCCACCTGCGCCACCTGCGCACCCGCGCCCCTGCGCGCCCGCGCCTCTGCGCCCTGCGCCACCTGCGCGCCTGCGCGCCTCTGCGCCCTGCGCCTCTGCGCCCCGCTGGCTCTGCGCCCCAGCGCCTCGCTGGCTCTGCGCCCCAGCGCCTCTGCGCCCCTGCGCCTCGCTGGCTCTGCGCCCCAGCGCCCCAGAGCCTCCTGCGCCCAGCGCCTTGTGCGCCCAGCGCCTCCTGCGCCCCTTGTGCGCCCAGCATGCCCAGCAACAGCACCAGCGCCGCCACCTGTATGCGCGCCCCGCGCCCAGCATCTCAACGACTAAGTCTAGCGGCGCCCAACCTTATAGATATTCATTTGTATTATTTCTTTACCTTGTAATAGTTAGTAAGATTAGAAGAGATGTTAGTTTTAGTTAGATAAGTGATCTTTTGCAAGATCACCCATTTTGTACGCCTAGGTCTCCCGTGGGGGAACTTCGGATTTTTAGCCTTCCTAGTTGTTGGTGGGGTGATGTACTGAAGCAGGAGTTGGGTTCCCACCGCCCACTTAAGCTCTTGGCTACTTCTTGTAATTTCCTTCTTTTATTAATGAAAACCAAGCTTTGGCTTATGAGTTGCCTTTGTTTATTTTCATCTATTCGGGAGGCTCAATTACAAGTACTTCGGGAAATGGCGGAAGCTTGGCTATCCGGTGATTCGGGGCCTTGCTTGCCTCACGGTGCGCTCTTTTTGGTGATTCAAATTGGCGCCCCGTGACACTACGGAAGGCACAATCCAAGACCTTCGGATACAATTTAAGACCTTCTGATAGAAGGCACAATCTAGGACCTTCAAAAGGAAGGCAATGCACAGTTTAAGACCTTCGGTGAGATGCCACAATTTATGACCTCTAGACGACATAATTTAAGACCTTCAAATGGAAGACAAATTTTATAACCTTTTGATGGAAGGCACATTCTTAGACCTTCGGATGGCACAAGAGTCAAAAACTCACATCCCCCTTTGGATGGAAGGTACAAGGGTCATAAAAGGCCTTAGCTATTAAATATAGCTACAAACAAACTCTGATGGCTACAAAGACACAACAATTTTATGAAAGATGACAAGTTCTTAAGCACACTTCAAAAATAAAGGTAAAGTAGCCAAACTACTACTTTGAATATTTTATAGTTGGTTATACATTATATACGATACTGAAAAAGTCTTTAATATTAAATTATCATATTTATGCCACAAATTCGGAACACATGGAGTTCGTCCAAACCCCCCTTTATCAAGTGAGCAAATTAAATCACATGGGATTCAGAATTTAAAACCCCTCCAACAATACTAAGTGATCAATTTCAAGCATAGAAGGGTCCAAATTTCGAACCCTCCAAAAAAAAAAAAAAAATCTAGAATTGTAGAAGGAAAGAGCAATTAAATCAAGAGTGCGTGGGAAACAACTTTTATGAAATTTGAGTTATCCAAACCACAAAAATCCACTTACAAATAATATATATTAGTGGAGCATTGTAGACCATTTAAACAAGTTGAAATCCTACAGTGAAAATATAGAAGACCCTTCAAACTATTTGGACATCCATCCACCACCACCACTTTTCTCACATATCACTTAGGTTCGAACCATGAGTTCGGATTTTATTTCCAAAGCATGCTTTCAACAAAAAAAGGTGATAGCCTTTCACATAATCAAACGACCCCCTTTCAACAAATACAAAGGGGGGTGAATCTTAAAATGCAATGCATACCCCCCCCCCCCTCCCCCATACACCAAAAATTAAAGTGACCCTTCCTTCCAAACAAAAATAGAGGTAGCAAATTTTTTCCTTTCACCAAATCAAATACCCCCTTTCAAAAAATAAAAAGAGAACAAAAATTTCTCAAATTTAGTGCATGCCTCCCCATGCACCCAAAAATAAAAAGGGAGTAGAAATTTTCAACACTTAGTGAACGTCCCTCCATGCACCAAAAAGTAAAAAAATAGACGCCCAACTACCTTCAAACATAAAAGGTAATTAAGTAGCAAATTTTTCGTACAAACGGACGTTCGTCCAACTTCCTTCTAGACAAACAACGGAACCTCCATACCTCCTCTCGAACAAATAACAGAAGTATCAAACTTAATCCAAAAAATGGAAGTTCCACTTCATTCCAACAAAAGATGGGGATTAGCAAATCTTTCCCAAAAATGGAAGCCCCGCTTCCTTCAAACAAAAAGGTAGCCAAAATTTTAACTAAACGAAGGAACCCCTTCGTCAAACAAAAAAGGGAGTAAAGTTTTTCAACTAAACGAACCTTCCAAACAAAACAAAACAAAAAGGACGTCACACTTCCTCCAAAAAAAAAGAGGGGGGGGGGAATGGCGAATTTTTCCTCAAAAACAAAGCTCAACTTCCTTCCAAGCAAAAAATAAGGGAGTAGGCCTTTCTACTAGAACACAAACACAATTTTCAGTCCGAAAGAACCCTCCGTCAATACAAAGGAGCTTCACGATAGGCCTACGTCCATCTGGAGGCTCCCTTACATTGCCATGGCCACTTCCAGACTGGGGGCCTTAATAGTGTCTAGGACCACTAGTCCCCACACTTCTGCCACGTTGATATGTGTCCTTTAGCTGCTAAATTTTAGAGTCTATTTGTGTCAAATCTCAAGGGGGTGTGCTAGTTTTTGTGAGATAAATTCAGGTTTTGGAAAGAGAACAATTAAAGAAAGGAATATGCAAAAGAGGATGAAAAGTATGAGCCATGTGCCCAAAGAAGCAATGAATGAGGCGGAAGGGTGAATTGAGACATTAATCATGTCATGCATGCAAGAAGAGCAAGTAGGCCAAAGATGAAAGAGATTTATTTTGAGTGGATAGCCCAGCTGAAGATTAATGATCCAGCAATTAAAGGAAAGCCCAAGCAAGAGTTAGGCAAATTGCCTAATTAATTGATTAATCGCAGGAAGCAATTGGAGTAGAATTTGGATTCCAATTTTGTCCAAGATGAGGAGCTGTTTCCTTATACATTAATTCCATCTTGGTTTTGGATGTTGTTTTAGTAGTTTCCTAGATGGAATTTAGTTTTAGTAGTTTCCTATTTGGATTGATAGTTTATTTTCTACTCTCCATTCTATACCTATTTATAGGGATGGAATTGAGGGGAGAAAGACACATTTTTTACAGTAGAGTTTTATCTTATATTTTCGTAGCTAGTTCAGAGCAAGTAGCAGTAGTTTTCTATTTCTGTGATTTGAGGATTTCTGTTCAGGAGAGGTTCCGTTAGCCCTAACAGGCGGTAGCTTACTCAGGGGATTATTTTCAGATCATAATTCAAGTATTTATTCCTTATTTATTTTATTCTTTTTCGATTCTTTGCAATATGAATTCTAATATAATTATTTGCATCGCTAGTTTGATTATGAGTAGCTAAATTATATATTCCAGCATAATGTAATAGCAATTAATCCGAGCATGTTATGAAACTGAATTGTTCTTAAATTAAATTACATGTGTTCCTTCTTATTCTCTGCTCATAACTTTGATTACTGATATTTAATTGAGATTGATCATCTTAGTTAAAATAGGTAGAGCCAATTAATTCCCAGTTAAATAACATAATATTTATTGGGCAAGATTAAGTAGTGGTAAAGTTACCTTCAGGTAATAGAGAATAAGGGGTTAGTAATTCCTAGATGTTAATTCAATAAGAATAACTAAAATCGGGTTTCCCTAAATCTTAAGGCTGTTAACTTGGTTAATAAATGTCGATGCCTTACGGCCTGTTCCTTGTTAATTAGAGTAGCAGTTATGTCTGTGCGGATTCACGGTAATTGTCGATAAAGTAAAGGGAGATTGGGTTATGTCTGTGCGGATTCACGGTAATCTATAACTAGTTGATGACATGCTATTTAATATATTATTGAGTTGATGATTAACATGCACGTGATTATTGTGATTTACATATTGCTGGAATACTTTGTTAAATTGATTAAACTCTTTCTTGATTAAGTTGTTATTTAGTTTTCACTAATCTTTTGAAAAGTCTCTCTGAGCAAACTAAGGTGGTTGCAAACCAAAATAGTTTGGAGTTAATAGGCTTTGTGATTTTAAGCAATCCGTTCCCTGTGGGATCGATCCTATTATCATTGTGCTACTTTTAGCTATTTGTTGCAGGTTTATACAGTACTTTTACTATATTTGATAGGACTAACGGTGATCCTATCACATGTGTCATCACAAGAGCCCAGGAGGGACAAGCTTCCCCTTATAAGTAGGCTTGAAGACATCCAAGGTGAGGGGTTCTCTAATTTTACATTATGTACTACATACTTGTATACTTTCTCTCTCTAATCTTGAGCTTATCTCTCTACTTTGCTCATACCTAATTGGCTGTCGGAGTCTATTTCAGGGAGGAGTACCCTGGAAATCCCTGATGGACCCTTTCCTTTGACAGATACTTGACGCCCTTACACCCTCTGGCTGAACAGGCTTCTACCCTCCGGCTGAGTAGGCTTCTACCCTCCTGCAGATCTGACATCATCACCAACCAAGCTACCAAAACCAATCAATGAAATTGATCACAAAGCTAATGCAAGGCTATGCACGAAAACAAGAAAACTAAGCCAAATTGATTTAGACTTTCTTCAAGTCACCGAACAAACAATAAAACATAGACCCAAGTGATTGGAAACTAGAACGAAGCAATCAATTGCTAAACAAAGCCGCAAAGCCTTCAAACTGATGCCGCAAGGCTTTTCGATTTATTTGTAATTTTCTCTGTCCCAGCCAGATTCTACCAAACATACAAGGACATTATTGGCCATGATATTCTTAAAGAAATTCGGATAATTCTGAACGAAGGAGGCAGGCTCAATCAAGAGTGGAACATAACACACTTAATCCTTTTACCAAAAAAGGCCTCCCCTAAAATACAGGCTGATTTTACACCATTTAGCTTATGCAATATAAGCTATAAAATCGTTGCTAAGGCTATGGCAAATAGACTGAATCCAATGCTTAGGCATCTCATTTCTGAGCAACAAAATGGTTTTGTGAAAGGGAGCACTACCACAGGAAGGCCATTGGAGGCCCCCATTTAGAGGTGAGTTACTACAGATCCGCATCCAATACTGAAAACACGAGGTATTGATTCTATATTATTGAAGGCCTCCAATACTCCATATAGAGGCGGATTTCCCAAACCCTCAGGCTGGTTTGGAAAAACCCACCTCCAATACTCCAGTCGCTACTGCTCTTCAGTATTGGAGGTGGATTTTTAGAAACCCGCCTCCACTAATACGTGCCGGATATTGTTTAGGCATTTACTTTGATGTGTTTTCCTTAGTAAATTGTTAAACTCGAATTTTTAGTTAGACTCATTTATGGTCTAGAATCGGAATCATAGAATCAGATCATAAGATCGTATAATCGAAAAATAGCTTAAAATTGTATAATTAATTTGAAAAATGACTATAAATGACATATGATAAATAGAGTTATAAACTACTAATAATAATTCAAATTTAATTATAAAGATTAAATGTGAATGTTTGGAAAAAATGTAGGTAGAATTATTATGATAAAATTTGAAAAGAAAATAAATTAATTAATATTTGTTTACAATATTATTAATTAATTGTGAGCAATTATAAATTTAATAGGAACACATATGTTTTAGAGAGAGAGAGAGAAAATTGACCCTAGAAAGAAATGAAAATTTGAAATTTTAAAAAAAAATTTGAAAATTTGTCGAGGTTCGAAGCAAGGGTGAGAAATTAGCAGTTTAAAATGAAATCAAAACTTTTATACAAAACAAATCTGATGGATACTTAAAGAGAAAATTAGTAGGTAATAAAAACCCACAAGTTTTAAAAGAAAATATATAAATATATACTTTCAATTTTGACTTTAAATACATGAGTATATGTAGCCTGGTGCTAAATTTAGTGTGCAAGAGTCAAGTGATTCTGCAGGTGTGGACTGGAGCCATAAATTGAAGCAAGGGAAATTAGATTTAAATAAAGCAAGGGAAAAATAAAAAACGTTGTAGTTCATTGTTGGAGGGTGCAGGGTAACTCACTTCTGATACTTAGAGTATTGGAGATGCATAAATGTCAAAGAAGGAGGGTTTATAAACCCGCCTCCTTTGTTCCGGGGCTATTGGCCGCGGGGGTTCGAATTGGTAGCGCCCGTATTGGAGACGGGGGCAAGTTCGCAAAACCCGCCTCCAATGGGCTTAATAAACTGCCTCCAATAGCGTGTTTTGTAGTAGTTGAGGTGTATTGGAGAAAATATTAATTCTAATGGCCCATGAGATGATTGAACATATAAGGAGAAGGAAAAAAGGTAAGAAATGCTTAGCGGCTATGAAGATAGACATGAGTAAAGCTTACAACCGGATCTCCTCAGATTTATTAAGACAAGTGCTCACTAAGTTCAATTTCCCCCAGAACCTGATCAGAGTTATTATGGAGTGCGTTTCTTAAGTGAAATATACGTTTAAGGTTAATGGAGTCTCATAAGATTTATTCACCCGAAGAGTGGTCTTCGGCAGGGGTACCCCTTATCATTTTTTTGTTAACTGTCAGCAAGCCTTATCTACCTTTCTAGATGCACGAGCAAGAACAACACAGGGCCTAAGGGTGGTAGGAGTCATAAACCCAGAAAAGCAAGTTTATCACGCCACATCAGCGCCACATCAAAAGCAAAAACCCACCCACTTTTATAAACCTACCCCTAGCAACAATAAACCCAGAAAAGTAACTTCATCACGAGTCCCACTAATAAACAACTCTATACACATTCATTTATACCTTTTTAATTATAATTTATCAACTATATTTAATTATAAATTTATTTTAATTTATTAAAATATTTAATTTCGTAAATTACATAATTCAATAAACCACAAGAAAAAAATTAGATAATTAGTAAAATATTATATAAAGTACGTTACATTAAATAAATAAAAAGTTATGAAAAAAATACACTATTGCCGAAATAAAAAAAGCACATCAAACAAACACAACATTACATTAATAAAAAGGGTTATCTTATACTAATTGCTTTCATAATGTGTCCAGATATGCTCAACCAAATCAGCCTAAAGTTGATGATGCGTATCCCTATCACGAAGCTCTTGAATACCTTGAAGATAGGTTTGGAACTCTTGAGTAGTACCCAAATGAATTGTTGTCGACGAAGACCCGTCTCCATCGGACCAATTGACAGCTTCATCTCCCTCGTGCTCAATAATCATGTTGTGCAAAATAATGCATGTATACATGATATTTGTTAATTCTTCCTTGTGATAAGGTCGTGCAGGACCTCTAACTATCCCCCAACGAGCTTGTAGGGCTCTCTCCTTGAATTTCTTCCGCTTCTCATCCATAGGACATGGAAAACTCTTGACGAATGCAGCCCATTCCGGATAGATTCTATCTGTCAAATAGTATCCGTTGCGGTAGGTTATGCCATTCACCGTGAAATTTACGTTTGGGGAATTACTTTGCAAGAAAGCGTTGAACAATGGTGATCCATGTAGAACGTTTATATCATTATTGGAGCCCGCGACACCAAAAAAAGCATGCCATATCCACAAGTCTGCAGATGCAACTGCTTCAAGAATTATCGTCGGGACGCCGTAATCACCTCGTGTATATTGGCCTTTCCAAGCGACAGGACAATTCCTCCACTCCCAGTGCATGCAGTCGAGGCTCCCCAGCATTCCAGGAAATCCATGTCTGTGCTCGTGCATTTGAATCAAGTGTTGAGTATCTGCAACATTTGGTTTTCTCAAGTACCGCTTTCCGAAAACATTGACGGCGCATTGGCAAAAGTTGCGGAGACATTCCCTCGTAGTTCTCTCAGCCATCTGTAGGTACTTATCAAGTGAGTCAACAATGGAAGAATAGGCCAATTGACGAATGGCTGCTGTGCACTTCTGAAGTGGTGATAACCCCTTTCTTCTAGTTGCGTCGGGTCTCAATTTGAAATAATCGGAGTGATTTTCCAAGGCATCAACGATGCGAAGAAATAATTCCTTGTCCATTCGAAATCGACGACTAAATATTTCACCATAATATGTGGGATTGTCGGAGAAGTAATCAGCCACAAGCTGCACATGGCTGTTCTCACGTCTACGATTCACATATTTTCTCCGATTGCTTCTTGTTGAAGAACTTTCGGCTGCTTGACGCTCTATCTTATCGAGTAGAGCAACCATCTCCTGCTCGATTTCATCGTCTTGTGCTGCTTCCCGTATGAAATTCTTCCACGCTTCCTTTAGTAGCTTGCCAGTCGGACGACCAGACATTTTTTGTGGAGATTTGAGAATTGCGAACTGAGACAATTGGATTTTTAGAATTAAGAGTTGTGCAATGTTTCACAAAATAGAGTACTATATATAGCCAAAGTTGAAACGGCTAATCGTGTAACGGCTAGTTTCCAATGGCTACTTGTGTAACGGCTAGTTCTTAATGTCTAGTTTACAACAGCTAAAATTACATAGGTCAAACTAAAATCAATAGTTGTGAAACATTTTAAATTTTAATTAAAACAGATTTTACATAATTAAAAAATTGGATTTTTCTATTGTGAAAATCAAATATAAAAATTGATTGGAAAAATGTATGATTTGGATGAGGAGTAGAGAAATATTAGAATTGATAGGTATTTATAGAAAAACAAATAGTTAAAAAAAGAATTTAAAACAAATAAATAAAATAGATCCAATGAAAGAAAAAAAAAAAAAAGGAAGGAAAAAATTGTAATAAAAAAAAAACTAAGCCTTAACGGCTCTTTAAGTAAAAAAAAAGAAAAAAAAAGAAAAAAAGAAAGTCATTTGCTGTGTCTGCACTCTCTTCACATGTGGGACCCACCGAATTGCATAAACCCAGCTTCTGCTGGGTTTATGACATGGACAAATGGAGTGGTGGGTTTTGGGTTTTGCTGGGCACCACTCCCACCACCCTAAGATTCTCAATAGGAAATCATTTCCGAAAATCTCCCACTTAATGTATACTGATGACTCACTCTTCTTCATGAATAAGCCGCATGTGGTTAAAGAATTAGCTGTGAGTTTGGATTCATATGCAAAATTTGCTGGCCAGATGATAAATTTCAACAAATCCTCGATTTTAGTTAGTCCAAATATGCCAAGAGACAGTTGAGACATTCTCAGGTATGGTTTGAACATCAACAACTTTAATTCTTTAAATAAATACGTGGGAATCAATATTAACTTATCTGAGCCCAAACGAAAGATCTTCCCCTCCATGGTTCAAAAAATTAAAAGTAAGGTTAGTTCATGGAAAACAAAGTCATGGTCAATGATGGGGAGCGTTACAATGGCCACACAGAGCCTATCCTCAGTACTAATCTATGCCTTGAGTATTTTCAAATTGCTATCTATAGTGGCACAAAAGATAGATTGGAAAATTGCAAGATTCCTTTGGAAAGGGGACCTTGAGAGTAGGGGGCTACATTGAAAATCTTGGAAATGGATTTGTCAGTCCACATTAAAGGGAAATTGGGAATTAGATCAACAAAGGAAATGAATGAAGCGCTATTGGCCAAACATGCTTTGAAGATCTTGACACAAAGAGATGCAGTCTTTTCCAAGTTTTTCTCTTCAAAATACTGCTTAAAAGGTAGAATTCTGAAGGTGAAGGCATAGTCTTCGGCTACCTAGGTGTGGCAAGGGATCCTGTGGGGAAGAGAGATGTTGAAGGACAACCTGATATGGAGAATCGACAATGGGGAATCAATTCCAGTCATGGAGGAGTGGGTCTCTGAGTGTTATCAAGCTCAACTGTAGCCAGCCATAGTAATTTAAGAGTGTCTGACTTAATTGATGGACATGGTCAATGGGGCTTACTTTTACTCAGAGCCATTTTTCTCCACGAGGCCATAGGGAAAATTTTAATAGTGCATCTCTCAACTTCCAACCAAAACCGCATAGATGATGTACATTGGGTACACACTAGTTCAGGCATTTACTCAGTAAGAAGTGGCTACAAAACCACTTGCGCCAAGCAAGAAAGGCAGACTCCCTCATCCTCAAGCGTTGGAACTAGCTTGGATGGCTGGACTCCGACCTTATGGTCCAAGTTGTGGAAACTGAAAAATCCGGAAAAATTATTTTTCTGTTGTGGCAAGGAATTGTAGGTGCCATCCGAAGTTGTCAAGAGCTGTATAGAAGGGGTATTGTAGTGCCCCAAAACTGTGTGCGTTGTGGCTCGTCTTTGGAAACTGATGGATAGATTTTCTTTCAATACCCTCACTCGATATATGTTTGGTGGTTATCTCTGTTGGGTTTCGATTTCGAGCAAGGCCAGCAAATGTCATTTGTGGAGTGGCTTGCACAGTTGATGACTAACGCGCCAGATGAATAAATAATTTCTCTTTCTGTACTCATCATCTAGCACATTTGGCTTGCGAGAAATGAAGCTCAATGAAACAACAATATTATACACTTGTGTACGGTTATGGAATTGAGAAACCAAATTCAATGGACAGGTTTCAAGAGAACAAGTCTCATCTTCCAGAGGACGCCGCAAGTCACCGAACGACATGGACACTCAATTGACGAAAAATTACGAGGATTTTACTATCATTCACACGGATGCGGTGTATCAGTAATCTACTGGGAAGACAGTAGCAACCTTGGAAGATCGAAGGAAATCTAGATCCAAGGGTGATAATAGAAGGTTATTGTTTCGTGCACTAGTACAGAAATGATCAAATGAGGCGCCTCTTTGGAGGTGGATGTACAAACATCCGCCTCCAAAGGGGCCGGAAAAGCCTTGTTGCACCCGCCTCCAATTCTCTTTTGAGGCGAGAAAAGGCTTTGCACCCGCCTCCAATATCGTGTTTATTGGAGGCGGGTGCATTTTCCCAAATTTTAATCAATGTTGTTTCGAAAATTCTCTTTGTTTTGGACTGTTGAAAGTTGAAAATAAATTTGAAAATAATTTATTAGAATAATTTTGAGAGTTGAAAATAATTTTGAAAAAATGAGATAAATTTTTAGGTAATAAAAACCACAAGTTTTAGAAGAAAATATATAAATACATATTTTCGATTTTAACTTCATATACATGAGTATATGTAGCCTAGTGGTAAATTTAATTTGCAAGAGTCAAGTGAGTCCGCCGGTGCGAGTTCGATTCCTACCGAAATCATAAATTAAAGAATGGATAATTAAAGTTTTTATTGAGAGAATATTGGAGGCGGGTGTCCAATTTATTGGAAGGGTTATTGGAGGCGGATGCATGTTCCCCTCACAGGGGAGGCGGGTCGGGCCCCTCCTTTTGGAGGCGCCCGCACTAGAGGCGGGTGCACACAGCGTGCACCAGCCTCCTAATGCCCTTAGGACCGCCTCCCCTAAGGCATTTTGGTGTAGTGGTGGCTCTATCGACTCTTGAAGGTGGGCTATAACTGCTCTTCAAGCGTTGAGGCATGCACGAAGCATTGGATACCAGATAATCATGTCAAATCAAACTGCCTTGGTTTGGTTAATTGCATCAATAATTGAACTTATTCCAGCCATTTCTTTGATTATCTGTTAATGGACATCAAAGATGTTTGTAATAGTTTGGACGAAGTTATTTTCCTCAAAGTAGATAGGAAAGAAGTAAAGGTTGTGCATGATTATGCACAAACCCTCCTTGTAAACCTTTTCCAGCAGTATCTAATATATTATGAATCTTTGTATTAAAAAAAAAAATCTTTACTATATTTGGATTGTATCTCAAATAGGAGATGTGTTTTTGGAGAGGAAGTTTATTTTGGAAGAAATTATTTTCTGAAAAACTATATAGGAAAGAGAAGAAAAAAATGTAATGATGAATTTTTTTTTTTATTTTTTTTGAAATAACGTTAGTGTAATGTAATTTTAGAAGAGAAAAGTTAAATTATAAAATTTTGAAATTAGTGAAAAATAAGAGTGTTTGTTTGTCGAGATATTTTAAACAAAAAATGAAGTTTTTCCTAAAAAAAATAAAACAAACACAGCAAACTTTTAAATTCTTTTGTTTGTTCAGTTGCTTTTGTGGGATACTATTACAAACAACATGACATTTTGTATTAAAACGTGTAGAGAGTAAAATAAAAAATAAAAATTCTCTCCACCACTCAAATTAATGCAACAAAGACAAAATAAGTAGACAAATACATAGACTGAACGAGCTAGTGCCCTAGCGGTAAATGCGCAAGACGAGCCACCCAGTTATTGGGGGGTTCGATTCCTATCTCTGACATAGCCCTGCTTTCCATGTAAGATTTTGTTTTACCCATCCTCGATCCAACATAAAATGTTCAAACTCATGACCTCAAAATTACAAAGTATTGTAACTTAAATGGATTCACAAATTAAAAAAAGGCTTAATCACTATTTACCCCCCGTGTTATTGGCTTTTGACTATTTGCCCCCCCTCCCGCATGTTTTTAAAACTAACTGGTTTCTCTCCGTATTTCTAAAACTAACTGTTTCCCCCTCTCTTACTAGTCAAACCATAAAAAGACAAAAATTACCCCTCTAGAATGCTAACATCACACTCTCAAGTTTAAGTAAAAAATTTCAGACAAATATACCCCAAGTATTAACTCCATATTACTTAAGAAAGAAAAAAAAAAAAAAAAAACGTACGAAAGTTTCTCCGATACACAGTCGCCGCTGCACTTTTTCCACTCCAAACCGTTGTCACTGTCGTTTTTCCGGAGTCGAGCCGCAAACTTCATTATCAACGACGCTGCACTTTTCTCGCTCCATTCGCAGTTCCCACAAAGAATCCGCTGCTATTGCCTTTTCTCCGGAGTCAAGCGTTTTTTTAAGGGAAAAAATTATCGCCGGCTGTTTTTCCCAATAACTTGGGGGTATATTCGTCTGAAATTTTTTACTTAAACTTGAGAGTGTGATGTCAGTATTTTAGATGGGTATTTTTATCTTTTCATAATTTATATAGTTTGACTGGTAAGATAGGGGGCAAATAGTTAGTTTTAGAAACACGGGAGGACAACTAGTTAGTTTTAAAAATAGAGAGACAAATAGTCAAAAGCCAATAAGGAGAAAAAAATAGTGATTAAACCTTAAAAAAATGTTGAAACTTATCGAAAGATGTGCCATATTTTCCTAACTAGAGTTGTGCTTTCATAGTTAAATCCTCCTCAACCAGGTAATATATAGTAGAATAAACAAAACCAATGTAATTGTTTTAAAAAAAGTAATCTCATATCATTTACTAATAAAAATGTGTGCATCAAGTAAGTGAGATATGTAGCATTGGGAAACACTAATAGTCTTTTTACGGGACTCATTACTAATGTAGTTATATAAGTGTTTGCACAAATCATTTTTTAGTAATTAAATTGTGTTATTATTATTCTTTACAAAATAACTTACTTTTTGCGTCTTTGATGAAAATTATATGCTGAGGGATTACATAGAGAAGCAAGAAATACTGACCAAAAAATGATAATTTATTTAGAGGAAAAGAAAAAAAAAACTAACTGAAGAAAAAAAAAATGACTGGCAAAAGTTATGGAGACTTCTAGAATTTGAGACATTTGTTGGCATGAACACCAAACCTATTCTAATTTTCCTCCAAAACCAGAAATTCTAACCCCCAAAAAAAAAAAACCCCAAACATTAATCAATCGGAATTGATGATATTAGCTAGCCCATCATCTTCGCCCCTGAAAAATCCATGTTAGGATACTGATCCCTGAACTTCTTCATCAGTTCCGCGTTCTGAATCTCTTGGCTCGTCGGAAGACCCATGGACTTCTGCCGCTGATCGAACATCATCTTCTCCACGGCCGTTTTAGTCTCCCCATCAAAATCGGACAAATTGGAGGGCTCAGGCTCCACCTTCTGGGTATCAATTTCCGGAGCCCCTTTCAGCAAGCTCTTCCACCAGTTCAACCTGTCCTGCTTCGTCAACAAAATTGAAATCGTCCTCTGATCCTCCAAGCTCCAGAAGCACTCATCTGGCATCACCGAAGCGAAGAACTCTCCTTCTAGAATTGGAGCCTGATTTTTCAGTCCGACTCTGATGCGATTCCTTTTAATCTCGCATACAATCGATCTCGCCTTCGTCCCCGGCGGAACAGGGACGTTTATGGTGGCTTCTTGAAGGGTTTGTCCCCAGGAGTAGCTTTCCATGTCCAGGCCGTTCGCTTTGTTCGGAACCAGACGTTCTGGATTCTTCTCTGCCGACGGCGACGGCGGCACGTCACCTTCTGAGATAATCACCATCTTTGATATGTGAATCGAAAAGGGAACGAATCGAATGAAGGAATATGGGGATTTAGGAGGATTATCTGAAGCGCTATAATAATATGAAACTGTTGGACGGAGGGATATATATAGAAGAGGATTGGAAAATTGGAAATCTGGATTCAGTTTGGGATTGGGGAAACGGTGGGTTTCAAACAATTTGTTTCCTAAATTGATTTGGTTTCCATTCCTGAAAGGGATTAAGTGCTGGCGGTTCGTTACTTCAACGTCCCCTCATATTTGGAATATTTTGCAATATTGATACTAACGACTGACCTAAACTCTGTTTGATAACCGAATTCATCATTTAAATTAATAATTAAGTAGATTTGATGTTTATGAACTTAATAATTAATTAAGTAGATTTGATAATCAGAAATTAAATAACTTAGTTAATTTTGTAAATCTTAGTTAACTTAGTTAAATAACTTAGTTAATAATTAAGTAGATTTGATATTTATGAACTTAATAATTAATTAAGTAGATTTGATAATCAGAAATTAAGTTGATTTGTAAATAAGTAATTATTTGTCACCGAATTGCATTAATATTTTTTTTTCTGTCACTTTTAATTTGTTCATTTCTCTTTGATCACTATTTAACTTTGTTTTATGCTTTTAATAACTTTTAAATATGTATCTTTAAAATTTTACGAATTCAAATTTTCTAAAAGTAGCGGGATTATATGCGGTACGAGTTGTACTTAATTAAAAAATTTACCCGAATATTGAGTATATACTAATTTAAAAAGGAGTTATTATTCTAAAGAATATGGTTGTAGAATTTATGAAATAACTATGTACAATCCATAGTTCTACCTGGTTAGGTGGGCCATCTTGCTTCATGGGAATCAAAGAGATTAATTTTCTTCTCAAATTTAAGCTTGTCTTACCATCTAACATCTCCACTCTAAAAGATAGACCCAAAAGCAAAAAAATCTAATGTGGCAAGAGACAGACATGTTAAATAAAGAAAGAGCGAACAACTGTTGATATGGTCCATGTAAGTTCCAAACTATGTTGAATTTTAAGTGTTTTAAGTACAGTCAAATATGTACGTACATATATGCTTGACAACCAAATGCATATGAGATTTGATTATTCATTCACATTGTAGGAAAATATCTGATCGCATGTTAGCCAGAGGAACACCACCAAAGGTCTGCTTTTCTTGGGTACCAAGAAACGCAGAAAAAGCCACCTGCGAACAAGGTTGTCGATACATGCCGCGCAGCGCTGGCGAAGGATATGTTCAAACAAACCTCAATGTTTACATTGCTCCATATTTTAGACCGTAAGTATGACCAGTTTTGTCTTTGACTGATATATATATATGATTAGCTCACCTTATTTTTGTGATTATTTTGTCAACTTAGGCTTACAGTGGTCATCGAGAGTTGCTAATTATTAAATCGAAAGAGAAAATATCATATTGGTTTGATCCTTTACATAAACAACCGGGGATAGATGTAAGAAGTTTAACTACATTGTACGTTTAATTTTATGCGCATAAACAAACCTTCGTGGACTTGCCTTAGAATATTTCATGAATTAACACTTGCCACAGATATCAAATATTTTCACATATTTTTTTGCTCGTCAATCAAAAACCGATTGGGACCAAAGGCCCAACATCAAGAAGCCTCAAGAAATGTTTCCTAAAGTGTAAGAAACTTCAAGATTTCAAGAAACGATCATTTCTTTATTGTGGAGAGGTTGGTGGCCACAAGTCTTCTACGTTCTCAAAGCAATTGACCATTTTTCTCCTCTTGAGTTGTTTTTCGAGAGCTTTGCTTTCAGGTAGGTTTGTGCATTTTGACTTATGTTGTCTCACTATTGGATTACCTCATCATCTATATATGGAAAAGACGCCAGTTTTGTGTTTCTTATGAAGAAAACAGGAAAAATCTACATCTAAACATATAAACGATTTAAATATTTTTTTTTTTCAGTTGTGCAAAATTTCATTGGCCAACTGCGCTCTTTGTGTTTTCTGTTGATGTTTCTTTTTTGTTGTGATGTTTATCTGCAACTGGAATATGTTTATGATACAATCACCTTTTTTTTTTCCCTTCTCTTTGTAAGCTATGTTTGAATCTGTTTCTTGTAAAAAAAAAATAAAATAAAATAAAAATCATTGGATTTATGTTATCATGATTTTAGTCTGAGTCGACTACCCTGCAGTGTGTGTCAACTTCGTGTTTTCTGTAGTTAATTTGTTTCTGTAATTTTGTTATACGTGTATTATGATGCTTGAAAGTTTTGAATGTTAGTTGTAGAGCCATACTGAAATTTAATTTTTATATCTCACACGGCACATTCTTATTTTTGACCCCCTTATTTATTGTTTTGATTAAATGGCCTATTTTAGACTGATTGGTGGCTGGTATTAATTAAAAACTTGAAAAAATATAGTTTAGAAAAATAACTTGTCTCGAGTTCTCGAGTTTCTTGCTATTTGCCACGTTAGTGGTTAAGTATTGAGCATATGTAGTGGGTAAAAGAAATATATATAGGTATCCACTCATTACATCACATTCTTGCTCGAGATTGCTCTGCGTGATTTTCTTCCATTTAGTCATCCTAATAGAGCCTTAGCAGCGAACAATACTCTAGTTCAAGAAAGGGTGGAAGTGTAACCGAAAATGTAGTGGGACCGCTACCTAAGACAAAACTGGAATAGGATGAAACAAAATATGGAAACTTGAGAGCAACGTAAGGCCAAAATGAAGGAGGCTGAACGAGAAAATGGAAGCAGTTCGACAACAACCTCTATTCTTCAGTCATCTTACTAGAGCCTTACCAGCAAACAATGCTCTAGTCTAGGAAAGTATGGAAGTGTAACCAAAAATGTAGCCTGACTGTTATGATTAATTTAGGACGCAACTAAGGGCATGTTCTTTACGTTTTGGTTTTGGTCTCAGTTTTGGTCTCAACAGTAAATTTAATATATTATAATCAGTTTTCATCATTTCTAATACAATTTTTTACTATTCAGCTATATCTTTTCATATTTCTAATATACTTTTTATATTATAAAACTATTTTTTTCAATCCAAAACTTAACCCAACAAAAAAAAACAGGCCCAAATTATCACAAAAGGAAGAAGAAAGATTTAGAATATTAATCCGATGAAAGAAGTATGAGCGAGTTTTGGGAAGAAGTTTAGATTAGGAAAATGACCATTAATCTTCTATATCCTTTTATTAATTGTCTATAGCTATTTATAATAGTTTACTTACTGTAGACTTATACTAACTGGAATAAACAACAAATCCTAAAAGATAGGCTAGTAATTTTAGCCACAAGCCATAACTCCATAAAAGTAGCCACTAAATCTACTACTAAGTTTAACTAATTATAAGGACTTGCTTAGAAAACCAATCCAACTGACAATTAATCTTTACACGTATCATTGCTTCCCCCTTGCAATATCCTTGTCCGCAAGGATGAAGTCATGGTAGTTTCGTGGCAGCATCCTTCAATCCGGAGTCCGACAATTAATAGGGGAAAATTTGATTGTACCAGTGCCTGATGGTGGAATTTTTTTGTCATGAACTTTGGTGAGTGTGGACATCGAAGTATGAAAAACTTCTTGTCGCAGCAGTAACACATGACTTTCTCACGACATTCGTTAGTTTCTTGGGAGGTGACTAGCCGGAAGGTGGGAAAGAAAGGGGCGGAATTGTCACGTGGTGTAGGTGGCGGTCCCAAAATTCCTGCCGTTGAGTTTCACGGGCTGCCGTGTTGAATCAATAATGGTCCAAGAGTCCCAGAAGTTGAATAGGACTTTGCTTTAGGTGTGGCTGGAATTGGCACGGGGTGGTCACCATAGGAAAAGGGATTGTTATACATGGTGCTGTTGACTGATTGGTGAAAAATGTGTATATCATTGCACCCCAAATTATTGGTGTTATTGTTGCTTATTACATGGTTTTTCATTTAATTGAGAACTAATTTGTGAATTTTATATTGTAGGTACTAAATGAAGGAAAGTAGAAAAAGATGAGCAAAAGAAGAGTGTTTTTAGGCTAAAAGGGAAATGTTGAATGTCACACATCAAGCCATTAATGAGAAGTATTTTTGTTCTTTAGTCCTTCCTTCCTCCTCTCTATAAAAGGAGACTTGTGTTAGTTTTAGTTTTAGTTTTTAGTTCTCTCTCTTAGATTAGTGTAGGTTTTAGTGGGTTTCTTTATTTACTTGCTATTTTGTGAAGAAAATTCAAACTTTGTATTGGATTTGTGTTCTTGGTGACAAAGGACCATAGCCCATGGATGGTTTAGTCTTTTCTTCCCTTTATTTAGTTATGTTTTATCATTTTTATGCGTTCTTTATGGCTAGTAGTTTTAGTAGCTAAATTCCTAAGGAAATGGGCTAAGATGATATTTACCTATTGACTGTTGATTAAATTTGTGTGTGTTGAAATGAGTTTATTAGTTTATTAATGTTTATATTAATTGATTATAAGTCATGGTGAAACTAGGAATAGCTAACCTAGTTGCATGCTAAGTATTTGATAGAGGTCTTGAATGAACATCTATTAAACCTAGGTCACTATTAATAGAACCTTAATATATATATATTTGATAGGAATATACTAATAGTATTATGGAAGCTAATAGGCAATTGGAACTAATGACCAAAAACCCAAAATTTACCATGGGAACTTAGGTCAATGAGGGAATTGGGATAGATTAAGTAGCTTGATTGTGCTTAGATTTAAATTAGCTTGCCACTTACATTGATAGCTAACTCATTACTCACACACAAGTCTAATTAGTGTGAAAAGTGTAATTTGAATCTTAGCCCCAACCCATCTTAGTCAATAGAATCTAAGTCAATCGTTATTTGCTTTCTAGCTTTCTTTATTTCTCAAAACAACATTAAAACAAAAATTTTGAAATCAAGTGATGATTGATACCTTTGAATTTGCTATTTACATTTTGCAAAGTCCTTATGGGATTGACCCATGTTTGACACATTATTACTTGTTGCGACACCGTATACTTATGGTTTCCTCTACTTAATTCGCATCATTGACGTTCAAAGCCCTGCAACGCTGTTTGCACCATCTGAAGAGTAGTGCGGATTTTTTTGAATTTGGATTCATGTCGGGCTAAAACTTCGTAAACATAGTTGTGAAATTCAATATCCCGAGTATCTATCGATACCGGCTTTGATACCATTGTTATGATTAATTTTGGACGCAACTAAATTAACAGAAAATGAAGAAGAAAGATTCAGAATATTAATCAAATTGAAAATACAACTAAGGTAAACCTAAAAGGGGAGGGGTGACTTAGGTTTAAAAAACAAACTTAAGCAAATAAAAATCTTTTTGTGATTTGTGTGTGATTTTAAGTGTAAACCAATAAAGAAGATAATTTAAAGAACACATAAAAATTATAGTGGTTCAACTTTCTGTCCTCAAGGAAAGTCTACTCCACTTCCAAGCTAAATACTTGGTCCTAATCTCCAAGTAAGATTCTTAAAGGTGAATCTTAAACCTTACAAGTTAACCCAAGGGATAACCTCCTAGGTTACTCAAACTATTGGCAATCTTTTAGTTAATCCCCTTGCTTAGACCCTTATCAACCTCTTGAAAGGATCCAAAACTTGCCTCTAACCCTTTTACAAATAAGGAAATTAATGCTATGAAAATAGCTAACTATTACAATGAGGATTTTCTATTCTAGCCTAACTTTGAAATAAATTGCTAGAACTTTGAAATGATCTTTTAAGAGCTGTTTAACACTTGAGATTGAACATAACATGGATGGAGAGAGGTAGTATATGTGTTCTTGAAGTAGGGATATTTATAGGGGAAGAGAGCCTTTGAAAAGGTTGAAAAAAGAGGCAAAAAAATTGACTTCCCGAAGCTCCTGCGACAGGGCCCTGAGACAGTTGCAACTATTGGTTTGACCTGCTGTGTGAGGACCCAAAAATTTTGAGCTAGGAACCGTAACGTATTAAGGGTAAAATGGACATTTTGCTTGCTCTTAGATTACTAAAACTGAATAAATGAACTGCTTGATTGATTGCCTGAGTGATTGTGTAATTGATTGCGTGATTAAGTGCTTGAATTGATTGCTTGATTGATTTCTAGATTGATTGCTAGAATTAATGCTGAGTGGTAATTAATATAGAAGTGATAATTACCTAAAGCGAAATAAGGAAAGGAGAGAAGCATAAAAAAGGAACGAATCTGAAAAATCGCACCGTACAAGTTTCCATCCGAGTCGGACAGAAACTCTGACAGCAGAAGAATTCGAAAAGGAAGGAATTCGCAGAATTAGCCTATGCAAGTTACCGTCCGAATCAAATGAGTACTTGGACAGAAGAAAATGAAAATGGGAAACGAAATCTTTAATTAAGGAATCCGGAATCACAATCAATCGGTAGTAGGAAACTACCCGAAAATACCTTACCTTATTTGAAGAAGATTCTAGTCTCCCTTAAGCTATAGGATGCCTATAAATACATCCTTAATTTCAAGAATTAAACCTTTACAAACACTTAAGAAAAAGGTTAAAGAAGCCGTGAAGTGCAGCGCCGCCGCCGCCGTCGTCGAATTGCCGCTGTACCACCTCGTTGAAGTCTTTAAGTTCTTGGTATTCGTAGGACCTCACGGTGAGTGTCTGATTTGGGATTTAGAATCGAAAATAGATTAAAAGCATGAACATATAGGAAAACTTGAATAACAAGTAATTAAGAAATTAATGTTAATTGATGGATAGAAAGGCATGTTTAGGATGTTGGTTGAATTCCTTACTTGTTATTATGCTTAGGATGCATGCCTCTAGATTTTATTAGCCGTAATGGTTTAGTTCTGAAAATTGAAATCCTGAATTATTCATGTTTTAAAATCAGTGTTCCGAGCCTAATTCAGGACGAAATTTAATATAGTTAAAGTACATGTTTCCGTGTAATATAAGTTCCGACCTATAGCCTGTATGTTAGACTATAGAACTATGACTTTGGAATGGATTAAAAAGAATTACAAACCTGTTTAAACCAACCCCGAAAGTGGTACCCCGAAGCCAGTAGTTTCTGGAAAATTGAACCAGCCATCCGATTTTTCATCCGAGTCGGACAGCAACTCGGATGAGACCCAGAAAGCTTTTCTTGAATTTTAAACCTAAAAACTTGAAAAACACAAAGAACACAAACCCAGGTGCGAGTTTCCACTCAAGTCGGACCGAAACTCGGACACAGCCCAGAACAGAAAATTTGCCTTATTTTTATGAAATTGGTTTTAGCCCAAACGTTTACCTTATTTTCAAAAAGGACCAAAAGCTTCACTTATTTTTGAAATTAACCAAAAGGAATTAAGAAAGACCATTACTTGAAACTTGACCTTATTCTTAAACCAGACCTTAATTGTGCAATTGACTTTAATCGAAAACTTGACCTATTGACCTTGACCTTTGACCATTGACATTTGAACTTTGACCTTGACCTAAAAGTCAAAGTCAAACCTAGTTGACCTAAAAGTCAAAGTCAACCCTAGTTGACCTAAAGTTAAAGTCAAACTTTAGCAGCTCATGCTAGAACGCTCGCTTTGCAGGAGTTGATCTAGTCAACCGTCGTTACGCGCACACCTATGAAAGGTGAGGGATTACTCGTTATTTTCATAAAACTTAATTGGACTATCTAATTAGTAATTGTGTGTAACAATACCTATTTGATTGCTTGATTTTCTAAAGAGGTCTCTCACACCTCAGCACTTACCTATTTTAAATACAATTTATTACTAAGTGTGTATACGCGTTGCTTAACATGATGATGCCATGATTAATTGTGTTATGCCATGCTTGACTTGACTTGCCTTGAATGTACGTGACTTGCCATGATCAATTGAATGTCTATGAATGTATGCACCTATATGTGTAAGTATGACATAGTAGCCACGAAGGATGGTGCCTTCTCAGGGTTAATCACATGTCATCTAGAATTGCATATTTGTCTCTAGAGATGTATGCCTATGAACAAATACAAACATCATGCATCGGCCAAGAAAGGACTAGGCCCGTCCTAGGATTTTGACATCTAGGATTTGCATGATTGCCTATAGAAATGTATGAAGCATGCTAGGGTTTGCTATGATCACCTTAGCGTGAAATAGGTCAAAGGACCTGCGTGAAAAGACTTGGGCTCTGAGTCTTCCCGATTGAATAGATAGTAGCCGCTTGTCCGCTAGGTAGGGCTTGCCAGCGAAAGTCATGTCGCTGATAGCCGACACTCCTTCTATATGAGAGGAACCCCTTCTGGCCCGAATAGAAAAATGCCACGGATCCAAAAACCCCGCCGTCGAGCATACCTGGTTTTACCATACGGGTGCCGTGGGGTGATGTACTTTGCAAACCATCAATGCGAGCAAGTGAAACATGAATAGATACCGACTTAGCTTTAATTATAAGAAAGCTAGACCACGCTTTCTGATCGCGAGGAGTCTAGTGGCTCAAATGTGCTGCATATGAATGTTGTATCTATGTTGTCATGCCTACATTAGTATTTGCTATATGCTTACCTATACTACCTGAATTGCTTGACTTTATTGATTGGTTTACCTGCTTGCCATGCCTGCTTACAATTCCACTGTTATATACATAAATGCATGAACTCTTTACTTGCTTACTCGGCCTGTTATCTAAATATTTACAATGGGAATTTTCCTAAGGAAAACCCGAGATCTCTCACTTAGCTTAGTGAAGCTCACCCCTTTCCATCTTATTATTTTACAGGGGCTTGACTTGAGTGACGATAGTGGCAAGGCCGATGGGCGTGAACGAAAGCAATAGAGACAAGAACTCTGTAATAGTTAGACTAAGTACAATTATGGTTTTGGGAGGATAATTTGGTCTATGATCATCCTCAGACTTTATCTTTACTTTTCCGCTGCCATGAACTGCTTAAACAACTAGGGTAATAAATACAGTTTTATGGTAATTCTTATTTATTATCTGTATCGATTTTTGGGCGCGAGCCCTGAATGACGCCCACTCGACCAGTTTCGCTCTTCCTCGTCAGGAATGGATTCAAGGGAACGGGGCGTCGGGGTGGGTTGTCACATGCTGCCGTCACGCCTACCCCGGTGGCGGCTTGCTGTCACTTCTTGTACGCTCGATTTGACACCTTGTTTTGTTTACTAGCCGTTTCTTCGTTTTAAGTCTGTTTTCTTCGCCGTTTTTTGCATTGGTTCACCCATGAACTCTTATTTTCATTTTTGGACTCAGAAACACTGTGGGTCCCACCTCGGGATGTATTTTTCTTCTTTTTTTATTTTCTTGCCGTTTCTTTGTTTTAGCTCATTTTTCTTTGCTGTTTTTTGCGTCGGTTCTTCCGTGACATTTCTCTACATTTTCTCCCCTAGAAAAACCATTAAATTAATTCTCATATTTGTTAACTCATCAATCAAAATAAGGATTAAGACCAACCGGGTCTAACACTGATCGAAGAAGTATGAGCGAGTTTTTGGAAGATGTTTAGATTAGGAAAATGACCATTAATCTTCTATATCATTTTATTAATTTCTAGAGCTATTTATAATAGTTTACTAACTATAGACTCATACTAATGGGAATAAACAAAAAATCCTAAAAGATATGCTCGTAATTATAACCGCTAAACAAGCAATAACTCCATAAAAGAAGCCACTAAAACCACTACTAAGTTTAACTAATTCTAAGGACTTGCCGAGAAGACCAATTCAACTGACAATTAATCTTTGCATGTATCACTGACCTCTAACTAATACCAAACTAGAATAGGATGAAACAAAATATGGAAACTTGAAAGCAACATAAGGCCAAAATGAAGGAGGATGAAAGAGAAAATGAAAGTGGTTTGAGAGCAATCTAAGACCAAATTGGAGGGAAGGATGAAGGAAAAATATGGAATCAGTTTCATTGCAACCTAAGGCTAAATTGGAGAGGAGGATGAAGTTAAGAAACTACCATTTTATGTTTTCAGAACATAGATTGTAATTGGATTTTTATATATATAGCATTCTGTGTTATGTACTGTAAATTTGATGTAAAAACTAATTGTGATAAAATTTAATGTAGAAATCAAAATTGCGTGCTAAACTTTTGATAGCAGATGAAATGATCAATAGTGTCATATATATATATATATATATATATATATGCAAATATAAAAGGGGTACTGTTGAAAAAATTAAGTATTTCAAAAAATATAATTAATTTTTTACTGAGAAGTACAATTGGTTTATACTAAGTCAACAGCTGACTACTTCAAACTTGGTCAGTTATTTAATTATTTAAAGTTGAGAGATTTAGACAGAAGAAAAAGAGTCAAACTCTCTTAACGTTAGTGAAGAACTGTTCCCAGGATTTTCTAACTATACCCATATTCTTTACCTATAAATACTTCATTTATTTTCTACGATCGATACAACTGAGTTTTTCATAAAATCAATTTTATCTGAAAAAACCTTATTCTCTCATTCGTTTAATCTTTTGTCTTTGTTGTTCCTGATCCCTCTCTTAAGAGGAAGAATTCGTTTAATCCTGGAAAAGTGTTTCTACCCAGAAATAATTTCTTGAGTACAGTGCTTTGCACAACTCTAATTGTTCTACTGTACAATTATTTAGGCATTATTTTCCCTACAATATCAAGAAATTGATCATGGCCTCCAATGCAAACGCTGCTTCCAGTGATGTCGTTGTTCTTCCACCTCAGATCCAAAATCCACCGCTGACCGAAAGTGTGATTCCTGAATCCCTTTATGCTAAACCATTCCCAGATGTGTCAAACATCATGATTTTTGTAAATGAAAACTTCAAAAGATGGCAAGATATCAACACTACAAGAAAAAAGGCATTTGGTGACTGGACTCATGGTGACCAAAATTTTGTGGGTCACCAAATATACCCTTTGGTGACCATATTTTGCTTAGTCATCTCAAACTACATTCGGGGCAGCTTGTGGTGACCATCTAAAATAGTCAGTCACCAAATTGGTCACCAAAGCCATGGCGGGAGAAATTCCCACCAAATTTCGGCTATTTGGTGACCAATTTTAGTGACCGAAAAAAGTTTAGTAGCGAAGTTGCCGGGCGTTAGTGTTTTGGTGTCCAACAAAATGGTCACTAAATTGGTGACCAAATGTAGTGGTCACGAAACTATTTGGGGCCACATTTGGTGACGAATTTAGTGACCAAAAAATACGTTGGTCACAGTAATAATTTCCCGTTTATGAGTCCCACGCATATTTTTAGATTTAGTGTGTGTGGTTGGTGACCAAATTTTTTGTTTGTCACTAATGTGTAACGTTTAAGATACACTTTTACTGGACCCACTTGAACGGTTTAAAATTGGTGACCAATTTGTTAGACGGTCACTAATTGAGTAATATGCTTAACGGAAATTACACGTGGCATGTAACCAATGGAAATATTCTGGTAGGCCCCATAAAAAGTGTTGATCATTTAGTGACCGCATTAATGACCAAAAATGCAATGATCCCCTTAGTATTTGGCTTTTCTAGGGTACCACACACACACATATATATCTATATATATGCCTTTTTTAGAGTCACCAATGCAATAAGGGGTCCCATTAAAATTATAAATGTGACACATTTTGAAAGGGGCCTACTAAAACTCAACACATTGGTTACCAAAATTGGTGACCAATATATTATTCGGTCACAAAAACAATTATTTAAAAAAACATAACTACAATTTGCTCTTTAAGGGATTTGAACCCTTGCCATTTTAAAGAATGGAAAGTCCTTTAACCACTAAACCAACAACTGCTTTATGTTCCAATTTTCAGAACTTAAATAGAATAACTAAACAATTTACTTAAAAAGTAAAAAATTGAATTTGCTTTTAAAGGGATTCAAACCCTTGCCCTTTTTAAAGAATGGGAAGTCCCTTAACCATTAAACCAACAAGTGATATATGTTCATTTTTCAGAATTTAAATATAATAACTAAATATTTACTGAAAAAATAAAAATTGAATTTGTTTCCAAAGGGATTCAAACCCTTGTCCTTTCAAAGAATAGGAAATCCTTTAACCACTAAACTAACAAGTGATTTATGTTTAATTTTCAGAACCTAAATATAATAACAAAACACTTTACTTAAAAAATAAAAATTAGATTTGCTTTTGCAAGGAATTGAACTTATGTCCACTAGGAAAAAGACACAACCATTAACCACTAATCCAATGAGTGACTTGAATTTAACTTACAGAACTCAAATTAAATACCAAATGAATTTACTTAGAAATTAAAACTAAGGCACCCTAAAATTTTTATATATTCCCCATAACTTTTAATAATGTGAAATGATAGCCTATTACATGTTCTTTTTGAATTATTTTTACTATTATGGCACCTCAATAATTATACATTGTACTCAATATAACTAATCAAAATTTTATTGACTATCAAATACAAGTTAGTCGTTCCAAAGTTTCAATTAAGTCCTTAACATTTATTGTAAATTGTAAATTTAGTGTTCAAAATATCATTTTCTTTTAATTAAGTCCTTAAAATTTATTGGAAATTGTAAATTAGTGTTCAAAGTAGCATTTTCTTTCAATTAAGTCCTTAAAATTTATTATAAATTATAATTTAGTGTTCAAATTATCATTTTCTTTCAATTAAGTCCTTATATAGTAATACTTCTTATTCTTTTCATATATTTTCCTAAAATTTAGTTGAGATGCACTATTTTCAAGTCAAATTAACTTAAAGAGACAAAAAGATGAGTACACCCCACAAGTTTATTGCAAATTACAATTTAGTACTTAAAGTATCCATTTCTTTTAATTTAGTTTTTATTAACTAAAAGTTAGGGTATTATATTAATTTGGGGAAAATGTTTTGGTCTGGGTTGGGTCAATTGTGCACTTTGGTAAAATGATTGGGTCAATATGTTGGGATGGTACAATTGTGTGATTTGGGCCTGGAAAAACTTAATTTCCCCGCAATATTAGGCCCATAAAAACTTATTCAATTGTTTGAGAAATAAAATTTGTTGAGCCAAAATTTATTAAATTAGACTATGGCACCCTTTTATTATCATATCGGCCCAAATAGTTTGAAATGCTCTAAAATACGACACCCTAATGTTTTTTAATTGCCCAAATTTTATAATTAATTAGAAAAACTATTATGAAATAATTATAACATTTAAATTTGGATATAAACATGATCTAATGTTAGACAATTTAGGAAATTCTTATTTATTTTTCCAAAATAGTATTAACATCCATCCATATATAGTGTAATGAAAAATTTGACAACTATCTCCTATTAGTATAAGTACTTAAACTAGTTAGCTATACGTTACTTATTAGCCGACTGATTCGATGAATAACATCATTGTATTACTAAACCACCAAAATTAGTCCTCATTAACTAAAAACTTATCTTCTTTTGGTATATTATCATGAAAATCAGTTGAGATGTGCAGTTTTTAAGTTTAATTAACTTAAAGAGACAATGAAAAGACTATTATATATGTCCCTATAGTTTATTGTAAAATGCACTATAGTAATTAAAGTACCAGTTTCTTTCAATTTAGTCTGTATTAACTAAACGTTTACCTTCTCAACTTGAAGAATCTGACTCATTGTAAAGCAAATCTGTAATTCCACTGCTACCCCCTTTTTGCCATGAAATCCGCTACTCCATTTGCCTCACAGTATATATGTCCCAAACTCCATCGCTTGTCCTTGAACTAAACTACTTATAAATAATTTAAATAAGTTCAATATCTTTGAAATTTTAAAACTTATCATAATTTTATTAAAATAATTATAATTATAAAATAGGAAATTTTCATAGTATAATATTTTTTTTAATATCAATAATGAGAAAATGGAAAATAAATATCATGAATTATAATATAATTATTTAGCTGAAAAAAAATTAAATTGCACTTCTAAAAAATTGGGTGGTAATATTTGGAAATTTTCATTCATTCTAGCGCTAACACTTCAAAATTTAATCACACTTCTAAAAAATTGGGCGCTAATACTTGTAAAATTTCATTTAGTGCTGACATTTTAAAATTTGGAAACATTTAATCATTTACTCTTCAGCCCTAAAATTGCATAACTTTAACGCCACAGCCTTCACCTTCACCTTCACCCAAAAACCCTCACCTTTCCCATTTTCGGTTCGCCGCCACCACCAATCACTCTCCTTGGAACGTCCAAGCACCCCACCAAAGCTCCATGCCCCTGTCTCCGGAAACCCCTCGCTTAATCGTCGACTTGACGGTCTCTGCCTCCACATAATCATCGCATCCATCCTCCATCTCTACAGCCTGCCATAGGGTTCAATATTAAACCTTTCTTCCTCACCATCCCAATAAGCATCCATAAGGAGTTATGAAAGCACCCTTTTCCTGAAGGCATTCATTGATTTTCATATCGTTCCCTCTTCCTTCGTGTATTCTCTGACATGCCAGATGCAATGATCAGTGGTTTTTCCAAAAGCTGAATAGTGAAGGTTTCTAGTTTGAAATTCAAAATTTTAGATCAAATTTCTCTCCTTTTACATTTATTTTAAATGAATTTCACTTTAATTGCTGTGAAGATAGAGTCTATTTGCATTTGCACATGGTATAATCGAATGTTTATGAATAGCAAACCTCTGTTTAGAGCCCTACCTGCTGTATGCTTTCCCCTTCCACATTAAGCTTCATTTTCTCTCTGTCTCAATCCTAGTCTTGCTAAGTTTTGCATATATTTAGACTATATGAAAATCAATTCTATGTTTCACCAAACCCTGTAAATTATTTCATTAGTGTCATACCTACATTTTGTTTGAGTAGTTGATTTTCTTTCATATTCGTTCTTACTGATTTTTCACACCATTCCAAATTCGTGCTTTTGTATTGCTCTTGTAGTGATTCTGCAATGTGCATTTTCTCTATTTTTAATTATATTAGAATTTTGATGTGTATATATCTTCATCTATACAGAGCATGTTTAAAATTTGAATTTTGTTTGTCTTGGAAGTTTGTTTTGGTGTCAATCTCTAATCAAATTAATGCTTGGTAAAATTTTTAGTGTTGTCATCCTGGATTATTTATTTTATTTCTGATTTTATTCCTCTGGCTTCAAGAAAATATGGCTTAACAATAGACAACTTATCATTTGTCTTTGCTGAGGGGTGCTATTTTAGGAAATTTTCTTTTTCTCAATCAATTTTAAGCGCCCGCATTGGAAGCTTCACTATGTATAGAGCTCATTTCTCTCTATCATTGATGCAAAATTGCCATTGAGATGCTATCAAATTAATGCTATTTTACTTTTGGGCCTGAACAAAAGTAGATAAATGAGATGTAAAAACTAGTTTTCTACTTTTAAGCATTTTTATGAATTTGTTCCATAGTTGATAAGTGTAATTGATGTTTCTATCTCTACTGTGGTTACCTTATAAGTCCTGTATATCTTGACTTTCCTAGTCCATATAATTGTTGTATAGGTTGCGGCAGCAGTTGGTTTTAAGGGAAAAATGCTTGAAATATCTCGTGATGTGAATCCTCTAATAACTACACTAATTGAAGCTTCTGAGCAATGTGATAATACATATTCATGTATGAAATCTTAGTTGTAGTTATCTTTTTCATTTCATTTCATTTCTTTTATGTATCCACAAAGAACAATGTGTCACTCAAAATACTTTAACTTTATCTTCTACTTTGAGTCTTGCATCAATGCGAAATAGAAAATTGAGACTAAGTTTTTTATTATTGAATTTTTCTAATTATACATGCATATTTTTTTTATTTAGACAAAGAAATATGAAGGGACTGACACAGAAGAAATCCATCTCATGGATGTCCAAGTCAATGGTAAGATCATTCCCAAGAAGGTTGAATTTGCCTATGGTTTTCTTGAGGAGGTTATAGTTGATCACTTGGGATCCCTTCTTCAAATGATACACTGTTCAATAATTTATTCTCCAAATTCTAGGGTTTCGAATTGAATTTCATATATATATGGTTAGGTTAGATTTAGGATGGGCTCTAATATTTTTGATTCTTACCTCATCCCTTAACCCTTCAAAGCCCTAATTTAACTACTACATGGTGTTTGTGCACATTTATCAATGCATAATACAAGTCTTCCCAATTGGATAGAAGTACCCGACTCAATCAATGTTGAATTTAGGGTTTTTTTGGTAGTACATGATCATTTTTGGTATTAGATCACCATGAAACTTTAATAATAGCGATTTCCCAATTCGTATGTTTTGTTAAAAGCGAAATATAGTGTTTTTGGTTTGTGTGTGTAATTTTGTATAAGTAATGAATATGCCTTTTTTGGTTAGGTTACTTCTTGTATAACATATATATTCTTCATACTATTTTTGAGAAATGTGTGATAAATTTTTGTAGTGGACTTAATGTTAGAAGAGTGCCTTAGTTGTGGCTGAATGTTATTCAAAATTGACATATCTCTTCGAACTTCTTTTTCCCACATACTTTTTCCATATTTTTTGTAGCGGTGGAAGTTAAATGTTTTCTTATATTCATAGCTCTATTTACTGATTTAAGGGCTTTTTTTTACAATTTTCTTGCTCTGGTTGGAAACTCAGTTTAGATCAGTACTTGTTTTTAAAATAGTTAAGTACTAAGGAAATTAATCTCAATTGTACTGAACCACACGTTAGGCACCTTGTTTGTAAATGTTGAAAACCAATCATGATTTAAAGTATGATTAGGAGTTAAATGCTTTGTTTATTTTAGCTTAAGCATGAAATTGAACTAAAGTCACAAATAGAATTTAAAAGATAAGTGTCAAGGTTTGTTACTGTGTTTTCTATTGAACAACTTTAGTTTGATTGCTTCCTCATGTAGTAATTCAAACTGTGGTTTTTCTATCCTTTTTTTTTTCTAGCGGGGAATTTTCATGCATATCAACTATGTGTTACTATATTAAACTTGTTAATCTAGCTAACTCTTTCAAACTTTTTGAATGTGTAGGGTTCAGGAGAGGTTTCCATCGCATATCTGTCTATATTACACTTGTTAATATAGCTAACTCTTTCGAACTATTTCATGTGATATGTAATTATTTTCCATTTTTGGTGCTAGTAATAAATGTTATGTTATATTTAGAGAGTTTCTTCATAGCTGATCCTACTAATGAAGGCTATTAAGATCTCTGCAAATTGCTTTTTGAACCCAGAATTAAACTAAATTTGAATCCAGAATTTAAAAGCTATTAAGCATCAAATTGAACTAAGTTTGAAACCAGCATTTAAAAGACAAGTGTATTCCCTGTTACTGTGTTATACATCTGATGTCGTTTTGTTCTTTTTTCGTTGAACCATGAACTATAACTTCATTTTGGCAATGCTTGTAAAAGTAAAGTATGTTATTTCTATTTTTGTTGAAATTATATGGGATCTAAAAGTGATTTATGTTAATGACTTCAATTCTGTGAGTTTGAGTCGGATTAGTAACCTTTATTGATATAGACATTCTATGAAATTCTTTCCCTTCACCCTTTGGGATGCTTATTAATGTTAACCGTATTATTGCCTAGTACAAATCGTTGTTGCTTCCTTGAGAAGTATTAAGAAGTCATCCACATTACTTATTTAAGAATCCAGGAGGGTGAGCTATACTATTGTTCGATATAATCCATAACAAGTGGGTACAATAACTTCAAAACACTAAGTAATTGATGTGATATGATAACTTTGTTTTCTGTACGGAACTTGAAAATGTGTTTGGTTTCATCGTGGATTTGATTTTTCTGGGTTCATGTTGATTGTATATGTAGTAGTTGATAGTGTGAAAGGTATGCCAAAACTGAATATGGATAACACGTTTGCTACTGCTGTATACTTTTGTTATTTATATGTGCTCTAATCAATAAGTCCTTAATTAATGAAAATGGAGTGTAGACATATCTTGTTTATCTGGTTTAAATCACGTGTCGCTTGTTTATGTCATTGAAACTAGTAGACCACCAATGTGTTTAGATAGTAATTCCTTTACGTGTTGTACTAATAATTTACGACTTATTTACAGTCCCCTAATAAAATACAATGGATAAGTCTTGGATGACAATATTGAACCGAACACAAGATAGAAGATATCGAGAGGGTGTTAATCTGTTCCTAAAATATGCTTATCAAGATAAGGAATATAGTTTCTCAATTCCATGCTCTTGTAACTCTTGCAATAACCTTTGTTGTTACGATCGACATTCTGTGTTCACCCACATGATGGAAAAGGGAGTAATTCAGGATTATAACTCTGTCGTTGGTGCTATGTTTGTACTTATATGTTAAGCAACTAACTTTTAACTATGATTTATTAACTATTTTACTGTCTTTCTGTGTCATAGAATGGGTCTAGGGCCAAGTAAGAAACTTGTACCACATAAAGCTGTGGCAAACAAGGGAGTAAAGAATGTTGTACCTGTAGCTACTAGACGGAGTGCCCGACTCACTCCTTCCAAAAGAACAACTAGATTCAGACTTTGAGATGAAGATTCTCCGACTGAGATGCAGTCGGAGATACAAATTAAGAAACAGCCAGCTCCGCAACTTGAGAAGGAGGCTGAGCAACAGATTGAAAAGGAAGTTGCGCAGCGTATTGAGAAGGAAGCTGATGATCAACTTCATAGTCAGCCTTCAGAAGAAGTTTAGAAATAGCCTAAAAAGCAACGTAAGAAGCGCTTTGTTAAGCATGCTGATAAGATGCAAGAAAAAAGGCCTCATAAGGAGAAGAGTACAACCCCACCCGCAATAGAGTCGCAGAGAGAATTGAGGTCTAAGCGCCTATTGGATTTCAGCTCAAATAAGTCACCCACACCAGAGCCAGATGTTCATAATGAAGGTACTGAAACAAATGAATACACTGCCTAAGTGAACAACAACAGTGAGAGTGTAGCTGAGAAGGATACTGGTTCAGCACTGAGAGGTAATTTACTTAAGCTTATTTAGTTTCTTTATATTGTCTTACTTAAGAATTAGTATTATGTCTTATCTAGGTATTCATATTTTTTGTCTTTGGTGAATATATTGTTTATATGTGATGATTGGGACCAGCCAAGAGAGGACTCACAAGATGCCTTAATGAAATTAAGAGGCGCAAGTCTGGTACTTAATAACGATGGTGATAAGTTTGTTGGTAAAGACAACCAGTCCTTGATCACAAGGATAGGGGCACTCATTCTAGAACTAGTCAAGTTTGATAGGAAAACATGGAAGGAGCAAGATAAAGATGTGAAGAGCAACATAGTCCTCAAGTGCATGGTATAGATTTCATATTATGCATTATGACTGAATGTATCTAATATGTTTTTAATTTAATTTGCCACTATTATTTCTACATTACTAGGACAACGTCACTTACAAATCAGATCTCGAGGTTGACAATGCTGTGCTCAGCCAAGCTGGGAAATGCCATAAAAATAGGTAGTACAGACTCCACAATCATTTCAAGAAGTTCAAGTCTAAGGAAGAGGCTATTAAAAATTGCCCATCCAATATTACGGAGCAAGCTGACTGGGAGAAGTTGTGTGAGAATTCGACTACCCAGAATTCAAGGTTATATAAACCCTTTAATTTTTTATTTAGTTTTAAAGTTTCATCATTATAATATTATTATCATGTACATTTGCATTAACTGTTTTTACTTATAGTATCATCGCCATTTTTTCTGCAAGTAATAGACAAAAAGTGAGATAGCTAAGCAGAACCGAGTAGTGAACAATACTCCACCCACAGTTGGTTATGTTTCTATCATTAGGCGTATTGAGGAGGTTCTTAAATACCTAGTTTCACATGCATCTATTTATTTTGGTTCTATTTCTATCGCTAGGCGTGTAGTTTTAACCCATAATGTTGTCGTTTCCTTTCCCAGCTTTAGCGCGAGAGCAAAACTGTTACTCCCATTGATGAGTATGAACTGGCACATTTTTTGATTGGTAATGGAGAAATGATAAATGATCAAGCCAAAGCAGTCTTGGCAAGTTCCTTCATATATCACTTTATCGGTTCAAATTTCAAACAAACTAAGAGTTTGACTGTAATTATTTTAAAAAATTATTGTAGGGCGGAATGAGACAGTAGGAGGCTGATAGGTAGGGACAGGACCAAGAAGCGATCAAAAGCTGCAATTGCTCGTGATAGACTTCGTACTGAAGTTGATACGCAAACGAAGAGAGCAGTTGTTGCTGAAAGCCCCAATCAAGAATTGGCTGCTAAAATTGCTTCTCTTGAAGAAAGTCAATCCCAGTTAGAAGCTCAGTTCCAAATTTTGGCTGGAAAAATTGATCATCTTCAAGGTGACGCTTCTGATGAAGAGTCAGATGAAAATGTAAGTGAACAATAATTAAGTTTAACTGTTTTAAATTTAAGGGAATTATTTAAACAAGTGGTTGTCAATTTCAGTGACGTACATTTGGAATTGAGGTACTTGGGCGAAGAGAGTATTGCAACATAGTTCCTTCCGTGACTTGCTCGTTCATCCATTTAGTTTGCTTCTTTCAGAATGTTCTGTTTTGGTTTAAGGATATCATATCATTACTGTTTTTAAGTTGGTGGTTATGAATATTTGGGTTTGATTAATTCAGTGAAGGTGGATTGTGCGAATAGGTATTTTTTTGCCTATCTGAATGGTTAATCTCTTTTGTTTTGATTTTGTGGATTTCAGCGAAATGTTAGAACCGCTGAAATGTTCTTATCTTGGGTGTGGATTAAATATTGGAATGTTTGTTATTTAATTTGATGTAGTGATGTGCCTTATGAATGATGGTTTATTGATAGTGGAAGTATGTTTTTTCCTTCCAACCTTTGATGTGTTTCATTTTCATGGTGTTATGTTCATGTGGATACATGGTTTATGGTCCAATCTTGTTGTGCAAATAGGTGAGTATTTGAGTTTGTGTTGGTATTTTATTTATGGTCTTGTTGTGGTACATAGAGGGCACTTGATTGTGTTAAATTTTTTATGTAATGGCAAAGTATTGTTGGGATAAATATGGAGCATTTGCTTGTGCTCTTTACAGTTTGAAATTTCATTGAATAACCTCTGTTTTTTTACCATAATTGGTGACTGCATTTTGGGTTGATTTTTGACCATTAACATCAGAATTGGTGACCACAAAATGCTTATTTGGTGACCAAGTTTTTTTATTTAGTGACCGAAAACTAACGTTTTTGTGACCCAAACTGCCGATTGGTGACCAATAACTGTTCGATTGGTGAACAGTAACTGTACGATTGGTGACCAATAATAAAATGTAAAAATTAGTTTCATACCATAAAGTGACCAAATCTCTGGTCACCAAACTCTAACATTTTGTCACTAACAGTGACCGCGTTAATTGGTCACCATTTCGTCTGACATCACTATTTCCCAAACCAATACATGACCAATTTTTTGGTCAACGTTGACCCATACATTTTTAGTGACCAATATTAATTGGTCACCTTACAAGGTCAACGACGACCTATGTTATGTGACCGACAACATTTGGTCACTAATTCAAGTCAACATTTGGTTGCCTGTTAGTATTTGGTGACCACTAATTTGGTCACCAAACGTCGTTCAACTCAAGTCAACGTTACATTGACCGTTAGTATTTGGTGACCACTTATTTGGTCACCAAACTCCGTTCACGCCCGTTTGGAGACGGAGTTGGACAGTTTTTGTGACCGTTTTAGTGACCATATTCTTGGTCACCAAATGTTAGTGACCACCTAACACGCTGGTCACCAATGAACTTTTTGGTGACCAGGTCCAAATTTTCAGTCACCCGGACACTTTAGCGACTGTCCTATGGTGACTGTGTGGTGACCGCGGGTATCCGGTCACAAAAGACCTTTTTTCTTGTAAGGATATATTTGCTCTGACAAAGGATGATGCCTTTGTTGGATCGCGAATCCTTGATTCCTAAAAAGTAGCGAAGAGTACCAAGATCTTGTGGAGAATGATTGAGCAAGAAAATTTTTACCCTTAGAGATGGCTGCGTCATTATTGCCAGTAATGATAATATCATCAACATAAACAAGGATAAAAACAGAAGTATTGGCACGATGATATGTGAAAAGGCTGTAATCAGAAATAGACTGGTGAAACCCATTGTTAATGAGGGTAGATGAAAATGTAGAAAGCCATTGAGTGTACCCTTTGGTGACGAGGCGTGCTTTGTAGCGTTCAATTGAACCATCAGAATAGCATTTGATTTTATACACCCATTTACAACCAATGGGAGTTTTGTTCGGGGGAAGTGAGCATAGAGACCAAGTGTTGTTCGCTTCAAGGGCGCTGATTTCACTGGCCATGGCCTCATGCCATTTAACATATTTCATGGCATAGGAATAAGAGCGTGGTTCATCGTTGTGAATGATAGTGGAGAGAAAAGCTCGATGAGTGTTGCGAAAACACGATAAAGAGAAATAATCCATTAAAGGAAAAGTGGTAGAAAAGGAGACATGATTACAGATGTAATCCTTGAGATGAGAAGGTGGAAAACGAACACGTTGTGAATGACGAGGTGGGAGATGATTATCTTCAATTGGAAGGACAACATCAGACTGAGATGGAGAAGTGATATTGAGCCCCGGAATTGAGGGAGCAATTGGGGACAGACTTTCCTGTTCGTAGTCACAGTGTCGAGAGAAGGACTATTGACGACGGGAATGGAATAGTCAATAATGTCGTTAAGAGACATGATAGAAATTGATTGGCTAGGTGATGATATAGCTATATCGCGATATGGAAAAATAGATTCATGAAAGATGACATCACGTGAAATGTATATGCATCATGTTTTCATCTCATAGATGCGATACCTTTTTTGTCCAAAAGGGTAGCCACAAAAATGCCAGGTTTAGCTCGTTCATCAAATTTGTGATGAATGTGCAAATTTTTAGCGAAACATAGGCAACTGAAAACTCGTAAGGAAGAGTAAGATGGAGTGGTACCAAGTAAAACTTGCTGAGGCGACTGGTACTGAAGCACTGGGGTAGGGAGTTTGTTAATAAGAAAAGCCGCAGTGAGGATACACTCTCCCCAAAAGGCGAGGGGTAGATTGGCCTGAAAATGTAAAGCTCGGGCAACATCGAGAAGATGATGATGTTTCCTTTCAACAATCCTATTATGTTAAGGAGTCGCAACACAACTGCATTGGTAAATAAATCCGTGATCATGGAACCAAGTCTGCATTTGTTTAGAAAGAAATCCAGTCCCATTGTCGGAACGAATTGCTTGTAATTGAGGGAGAAAAACTCCTTCATTTCCAGAATGGATTTGGGAAATGCTAGTGTTAAATTGCCGACTGATTTGATTGAAGAAATGAGTTAACATATGAAAAGTTTCAGATTTATTTTTCATTAAATATATCCAAGTGCAGCAAGAATAATCATCGACAATGGTTAAGAAAAACCGTGAACCAGTATGTGATGGTACGGAAAACGCACCACAAATATCAACATGAATTAATTCAAAACAATGAGAAGAACATGTAGTACTTTGAGGAAAAGAGAACCGTGATTGTTTAGCCCGTAGGCAGACATCACAAATAAAACTTTTAGAAGCAGTAACATTGAGAAAATGCTTAATAATAAATTGAAAACGAGACGTTGATAGGTGGCTAAGTCTAGAATGCCATACATCAAATTTATTACAAATCTGAAATGAGAAGGCAGAATTTAAAACTGAAGCGGCAGCAAGATAGTAGAGCCCATGTTGAGCATTACCCCGACCAATCGTCGTCTTCGTTGCTTGGTCCTGAAAGATACAATCAGAGGAAGAAAAAAGGACATCACAATTACTTGACTTCGTTAATTGTGAGATTGACAACAAATTGAATTTGAAAGATGGAATATAAAAAACATTCCGAAGTGTGAGGGTCGGAGAATAATGAAAAGTGTCTATGTGAGTCACAAGCAGCTGAGAGCCGTTGGGCAATTGAACCGATAAATTCTTTTGAACAGAGGCATATGACGAAAATAGAGATAAGGATGTGCATACGTGATTTGATGCACAAGAATCAATAATCCAACAAGGAAAAGAACAAATTAGAACCGTACCTGCTAGATGAGCCGATGGTGATGGTGTGGTGTTTGAAGTCATGGTGGTGTTATCAGACATGACGGGTGATTAGAGAAAAGAAATTTTCCTTTTGACTATGTGCTAGTTCACCGGCTTTGATACCTTGTGAAAATATGAACGATGATACTTTTCTATTCATTATATGAACCTTTTATCTACAAGATAGTGGATAAAATACATATCCTAATAAGTATAAATCAAGACTAAAATTATGATGCTAAAATATTGTCTTATCCTAAAATTATGATGCTAAAATCATAATAATATTTACTCTCCTAAAATCATGATGCTAAAATCATGGTGCTATTACAATTGTGTGAATCTCTGAAATTAAAGATTATGTATTGCCTTATTATACATCTAACAATAACTACTTCATCTATTTTACTCTTCTATGGAATAGAGAGAGTATTTTTTTAGTTTTAGAATTTTGATTTGCCAACTCTTCTACTAACATAGAAGCACACTTGGCTTTCAACTTTTTAGCAGCCTAATTCACCAGTATTACAAAGTTGACTTTTCTAACTAATATAATAGAGGGAATATTTTTTTAGTTTTAAAATTTTGATTTGCCAACTCCTTCTACTAACACAGAAGCACGCTTAGATTTAAACTTTTTGACAGCCTAATTCACCTTTTCTTATGTTTCCATTTGCATTTCAAGCTTCGGACCCCGTTGTTCGATGGTACTCTTTTGTTTGTTACAAAATTCCGAGCTGGAAGATGAATTCAGCAATTGGTAGCAAGTCAACAAGTCAAGTAGGTGTTTTGATATATAAGTTGATGCCGAAATTATAATATGCCATGCATAGACAGTTAATACTAATGATTCCAATCCTTCTTCCTGTTTACATTACATATATTGTCTACAAAGGGGTTGGAATTAAAAGAAGCCCCAGGAAGCATGAATTGGTTTCAGTAACTGAGTACAGTAAATTTGGGAAGAAAAGAGAACAGACAACAGATGTCCATGGAGCAGTAGACTTCAGAAATATTCCTTATATACAACTCTCTGGAATGACAACTCCTCTTGTACTTCCTCCTATGTTCTTACAGAATGATTTTGCTCTCCTGTTGAAATAGGTGAGCTTTATGTCATGCATTTTGATGCCTCTGCATGGATTACTAGGACTACAGTCAAATGTTACCGCAACCGGTGTAGTTGATGTTCCTTGAATGTTTCGGTAATTTACACCACTAATCTTCACTCCAGAAGTCTGTTCAAACCAGAACAAAATCAACGCGATATATAAGTAACAAATGGAGTTCTAAATCCAGCCATATCAAGTATTTATCCACTTTTCAGTTACCTGGCGGGGACATCCTTGATTATTTGGGCAGTAATTCTGATCTATGATGATTGGATTCGCCACATTATTCATGACGATGTTTCGAAAATGAATGTTACTAACATAAGCAGTGCTAGGCCTTGCCCATGATTTGATTCTAATCCCATTGTCAGATCCTCGAAAGACTGAGTTCGTTAGCGTCACATTTTGCACACCAGCCTCATTGTAGTCCCTTGCCAGGCTCCCAATGCTACAAAAATCACGATTTCATCAAACATTATGATTAATGGAAGGTATGAGAAAAGAGTTATGTTTTCTTCGTATTCCATATTAATATAATAATATGTTGTTCACAATAAACTCATATTTAAAAGTAAGTGTACAAGTGAAAGAAATACTGAAAAAATAACTTATTTTTAAAGTTTTACCTCCGTTTTTAAAGTTGACTAATTTAGACTAATTTAGTGTGACGGAATGAGTAAAATTTAGCATCGATTACTTTACCTAACGCCATGTCCAGGACCGCAATATACCCTATCCATCCACAGGTTTCTTGTGCCTGGACCAATTGATATGCAATCATCCCCAGTTTGAATGTTACAGCTACTTATGGTAACATCTGTTGAGCCCCGAACGTTAATGCCGTCTGTGTTTGGACTCTGGGCTGGGGCTACAATCTTTACATTTTGAACTTTAATATTTGAGCATCTGTTTATTACAACATGCATGTACTGGCTGTTGATTGATGTTAACCCACTGATCAAGCCATGATTCACCCAATTGAAAGTTATAGACTGCGATAATTTGCACACAGAAATAAGTCAAAAAAAAATGAATATAATTTAAAGGTACAACATGAAGAAAACTGACAAATTTATTTATTGGAAAACCACAATTTTGGTTATATTGGTCATATGGCCATTTTAGTCAATTTTTGTTTTACGTTATCACCTTTATGTTTTTCATTTGTACATTTTTTTTCCTTTTAGTCATTTTATTGGGAATATGTTGTGAAATAGGTAGTTAATTTTTATTTATTTGATGGTCTATTCTTAATTTGACCGTCAATTCTGGGCGAAAATGACTAAATTAAAGTGTCAAGAAAATGTAAAGAGCAAAATTATTAACCTAAAAAAAAAAACAACACACACTAAATTAAAATTGCTACATGGCTAAGCCCAAATGCTAGCTCATGAGATATTCTATCTACTCTATACTTATGCCTCTACTTTCTCATAAGGAGAAAGTGAGTCTCATATTTGATATGTGGGTCCTATTCTCCATTATAAGAGACTAGACAGAAGATCTGATCAACACTAGAGACCAAAATAGTTACTTTTCCTGTAGTTAATTATAAAGAAATGGAACGGATGAAGTGCGCGTGAATGAAGGAGAACTGAGAGTAGGTGAAAATTCTGCTCTCCTTTCTCATGTGATAAAAGAAGAAACAGAAACCTTAAACCCTGGACTGCATCTGATTCTCAAGAAATTAAATTGCGGAGTTATTTAAGTCTGATCATTAAACAGAGTTGACATTCCCAGCAACTTGCCTACTTAGCAACTTTTATAATTAAAGCTATTACTCTACCGTCCCATCAAAAGGGTCAAGTCTTAAAATGTTTTTTTTATTTCATTAGAAGAGTCAAGTTTTGATTTATTTATTTTTCACACAATTATTAATATGATTACGTGTGGTTTATAACTAATTGACCTTTAGAAAATAAGGATATTAGTGAAAAGAACTGTAACAAATTACATATTTTAGATATTGTACTTTGCAACTCATAAAAAATTGTACATCCTTCAAACTTAACTTTTCTAATGGAACGTAGTAGTAAGTAATATTATCATTTGTTTAATTCAGTTAATCACTCCAACTTAAACGCTTACCCTTGCTCCAACTGGGCAGTTCCTCCCTGACCCGCGGCATGCCCAAAATCCAGCTCCCTTAGCATCCAGTGTGCCGCCGATAACCGAAAGCCTGTTGACCTGAATGAACAATAGCCAGTTGCCTGAGTCTCCAAGAGCCCAGTAATTATCCGGAGCTACAAGGGTACCCTGAATCCGGACAGTTATTTTGTTCCTGCATGGCCCTCTGAACACAGCTTCTTTTATCAGAAAACGGCCCCGAGGGACATACAAGGTGGTTGGCTGGAGACACCGACACGCCCAAGACCAGGCATTAAGGAATGCCCGAGTTGAGTCTGTTCTGCCGTCTGATTTTGCACCAAAGCTCAACGCACTGATGGTTACTGATGCATTTGTTAAGCTAAAAAGGGCCGCAAAAGAAAACACAATAATGAATGAAATCTGAATGCTTGTTTTGGCCATTTTCTGTTGTGCAGGGCTTTGTTGGATGTCAGTGCTATTTATATACCTGTTTCGGGGTTAATTTCTTCTGTTATATATTGTTGTTTAATGAAGGACTTGTACTTGTGAAGTGTGTTTTGAAGTGGACGTCATTGCCTACTTCAATCGCATGTTATGATAGGTACGGTGACCCATGTGATAAGGTATCAGAATTAATTGCATGTTCTCACGTTGTTAAACATTACGTAACCTAGAGTTATAAAATCATAATTTCTGCAATAATTTTGATAATTGAAACAATTTAATGTTCCTGCATTGATAGGAGCAGCTGCAAACCCGATCGAAGTCAACACATGATTAATATTATATTATATACTCATAAGAGTGACAAGAAATTTTTTTTTGGGTATAATTTAGCTGGTTGAGCTGGAGCAGTACGATTTAGCTATTGGTTGATTGACTTGGGTATTGTAAATAAAAGAACAGATGAGAAAAACTACTTTAAAAAGACGGTGGCCATGTGAATTTGTACGGGTCTCACCGACTCGCACGGTCTGGAAGGAAATTACGCAGGGTTGACTAATCTATATGATGTGTTGCATTTGTTAAGCTAAAAACGGCTGCAAGAGAAAAAACAATAATGCATAAAATTAAATATTAACGCTTTTTTGGCCTTTTTCTGTTGTGCAAGGCTTTGTTGGATGTCAATGATATTTATATACTCTCTTCGTTTCATTAAAATGTTCACTTTGAGCAATTATAACTTATTATGAAGATCAACATACAATATTTAAAATAATTAATTTGACATTTTTTATTTTATTAGTATTCTTACTTATTAAATATGGGATAATTGTTGACTATACATGTTATATTAATAAGAGTTTGAAAAGTAAAAAGTTTAAAAATGCACTGTCTCATTAAAACAAAAAGTATTTTTCAAAATGAATTTTTTTAATAGAACAAAGGAAAGGAGTACCAGTTTGTGGTTAATTAATTTCTTCTGTTAGTGTTTTGTGTAATGGACTTGTACTGCTGAGTTGAGTTTTGAAGTTGACGTCATGGCCTACTTGCTATGAGAGGTCCGGTGACCATGTGATAAGGTATCAGACTTGCCTTTTCTCACGGTTGTTAAACACGCACGTAAGGACCGTAGTTTAAGGTAGAGTTATAACATCATAATTGCTGCAATAATTTTGATAACTCATGAAACAATTTAGGTCATGTTTAAAAAATATTTTTTGTGTTTTAAGAGTATGAAAAACTTAAAAATAGTGTTTGGACCTTTTTTTTAAATCGGACCGGATTGGCCGGTTCAATCGGTCAGACCGGGAACCGGACCTATATCTGGTCCGAGTGTATCTTAAACCGGAATGCAAAAAACTCGGTCAAACTCGGAGTGAACCGGGATCCGGTGACTCCGGTTTTCTTCAATTCTCCTTCTGCAATTTGATAGCAGCCCCAAATTTTCATTTCAAACTATATGATTCTTGTCCAATACCAGTCAAAAGATAAAAAAGAAGAAGAAGAATAATGGAATGCAAAACATTATATCTCTCAAATCTTATATCTGTCAAATTGAAATTATAGAAGAAGGTGGAGGCGAGTAAATTCATAGGAGAAAAGAGGAAGAACTGTAGAAAAAGGGGGAAGGGGTTTTTGAGAGAGAAAAAAAAGGCAAAGAAATGGAAGAACAAGGTTAGAGCCTTAGAGGAAATTGAGGAAGACGATGGGGCGGCTGCTGGAAGACAAAAGCAGAGAAAAAGATTTTCATTATTAGGGTTTTGAAAAAGTGGGTGAGTGTTTCTAAGAAAGAAAATAAAAAGAATGAGTTGGGCCTGTTAATTTCTTTAATAAAAAATAATAAAAAAAACCCATGCATGTTTCACTAAAAAGAAAAAAAAAATCATGCGTTTTTTCCAAGTCCGGTATTAATTTTCTTTATCATTTTATATTAAAAAGGTAAAATATATTTTTAAAAATAATAATTCAAAAGTAAAGTAACTTATTAATTGAAGATAATTAAAAATAGAGACAAACAAGTAATCATCCTTATATTTATTTGTGGTATTTAATTTAAAGTTGAGTGATTTTCTTATGAACAGTAAAATTTAAAATTGCATTAATTAATACTTATTATTATAAATATATTTATGACATCGTGATGATATCACCGGTTCAATCCCCGATCTAATCGATCCGACCCATTGATTCCTGAACCCATAACTTTTCTGAGTCGATGCCCGGTCCGATTTTGAAAACATTGGTTTGGACAAGAAATTAAAAATGTATTTAAAAAATAATTTTAAGTAAAATCTTTTTAAAATACACTTTTTGAAGTACACTTTAAACATATTTTATAAAATACTTTAAAAAATTTTAAGTCATTTTAAGTTAAACTAGCGGGTCGACCAATCCTGCCCCCAATCTGCCCCAAACCCCGGACCCACCCTGACCTCCCCTCGACCCCTCTTCGCCCCGACCCCGGTCCCACCCTCTGCGACCTTGGCTCCGTCACTGACCCGACATCGGCTCCACTCCCGTTCCGACCTCAACCTTGGCCTCGTCCCTAATCCCGGCCCGGCAGCCCAGGCTCCAGCCCAGCCCACGTTTACCTCGGCGCCACCTCCACCTCACCCCGGCCCCGACCCCAATCTCTTTCCGACCTCGCCCCCGTCTCCAAACCCAAACCCAACCCTGGCCCAGGGCCCTACCACGCCCCGACCCCGAACCCTACCCTGGACCCGACCCTGACCCCGGCCCCGGACGCAGCAAAGCCCCGACCATGGTCCTGACCCTAGACCCTAACCCTGACCCTGACCCTGACCACGACTACGGGCCCGACCCCGAACTTGACCCTAACCCGAAACCCAATCTTGACCCCGAACCCGACCCTAACCCTAACCACGGCCCAGGCCCCGACCCCGACCGAACCACTCCCCAGCCCCGACCCCGACCCCAACCCCGACCCCGGACCCGACCCCCACCCCGACCCCGGACCCGACCCCAACCCCGACCCCGACCTCGACCCTAGCCCTGACCCCTACCCAGGCCCCGACCATGCCCCAACCCCAACCATGCCCTCGCCCTGGCCCCATCCCCGGACTCGACCTTTCCCCGACCCCAACGCGACTCCGTCCCGGACCCTGACCCCTACCCACCCGATAGAAGAAAAAAATGGTTTATATACCATAAACATAATTTTTATATAATGTTCCGCATCAAGTATAATTTAAAAATATTTCTTTTTCAAATAATTGTCCAAACATCTTTTTTAAACTATTTTTAACTCAAAAAACGTTTTTGTAAAATACTTGTCCAAACACATATTTCATTAAAAAAAACTTCAAAAACATATTTTATAAAATGTTTTTGAAAAACACTTTTATAAAAATATTTTTGAAGTACTTGTCCAAACGGAGCCTTAATGTTCCTGCATTGATAGGAGCTACTGCGAATCCGATCGAAGTCAACACATGATTAATATTATTATCTACTAATAAAGAGTAACAAGAAAAAAATTTTGGTATAGTTTGGCTGCACTACTACAGAAAAGACCATTGAAGGCGCCCATTTAGAGGCGGGTTTTTGGAATAGGGACATTCGAGTCGGGTTTCCAAACACCCGCCTCCAAAACCGACGAAAATTTCCGCATACAGGAATGCAGGTGGGTTTTCGCGGCACCCGCCTCCAATACTTGGACGATTTTTCTAATAATGTGGCAAAAATTCTCTTCTATTTTGGATATTTTTTAGGCGGTTACTTGGAAAAAATATAGGTAGAATTCTTATGATTAATATTGGAAAAGAAAATAAATAAATTGATATTTTTTACTACATTATTAACTAATTGTGAAGAATTATAAATTTAATAGAAACACACATGTTTTAGAGAGAGAGAAAATAATTAGCCCTAAAAAGAAATTAAAAATTAAAAGAGAAGAAAAATATTTGAAATTTGTGGAGATTGAGTAAGAAATTACAACTTTTATAGAAAACAAATGTATTGACACTGCAAATTCTTTTGTAATACAATTATTATTCTGGTAATTTAAAAGAAAATCACAACTTTTATAGAAAACAAATGTGATGATTCTCAAATAGAAACTTAGTATAGTAATAAACACTCACAAATTTTAAAAGGAAATACATGTATATATATATTATCAGTTATGCATTTAACCAAATGAGCATAAATAGGTTGGTGGTAGATCAGACTACTCAAGAGTGCAACTTCTCTGCACATGCGGGTTCAAAACATGTTGGCCATTGGTTTTGTGAAATTATTTACCTTAATTTACCAAATCCCACATCACCAACCAACAAAGTTGGGGGCATGAAACTCCATTATAAAACCAACAACAAGAGTAGCAAACTAAACACATCTTCTAGCGGGGCCAATGGTACAGATTCCATGGCCAATACGTAATTAATAAAAAAATTTGGACTCGTTTGAACTCCAATAACCTTAAAGGGTGGAACCCACCACCAATAACCTTAAAGGAGGTGGTTTCAAGGGGTTATTGGAGGCGGGTGTCCGTAATACTTCCATTGGAGGCGGGTGCTCGTATTGGAGGCGCCCGCATTGGAGGCGGGTGCTGGGTCGCGAAACCCGCCTCCAATTTGGGTTCAAAGCCGCCTCCACTAAGCATTTTTGGGGTGGTGCTAGTTGAGGTGGAGCAACATGATTTGGCTATTGGTTGGTTGACTTGTGTTGTGGCATTTTTGTAAAATCCTAGAATAATTAGCAATTGGGTCAGATATTTTAATTCTGAAACATTAGGGTTTCCCTTATTTTTTTATAAATAGGTAATATTTGTAATAGATTAGGGTATGTTAGAGAGAACATATGCATTCGTCGCGATGTAGAGGGAAAGCGTTAGCATGTCGGCTAGGTTTTGAGTAATGGTGAGTAGTGATCATAAGAAATGATAGATGCTTCTACTTATGTCTCTGACGTTGACGTTGCTAGATCGTCCTGAAGTCATGGAAAATGTGTGTTCTTACCTATGTTTCCCACGTTATTAATTGTTGGTGGGTTGTTGTGAGATCATAACAGATGTGTGTTGTTGCTTATGCCTTCGATGACATTGTTAAAAAAAGGGGGGAGAAAGAATAGAATAGATAGAGAGAGACTTTGTATATATGTTGAGAGGGTGAAACATACTTTGTAAACTCTTCTATTTTGGATCCCCATACCTAATAAAATAGATAGTAGTTTTGTGGAGTAGATCTGTTAAGATCGAGCCACATTAAATCTCTGTTCTTTTTTTTTCAGTTTTTCAATTTTGTTATGATGTCTGGTGTGCATAAAACTAAGTCTTCATTGGGCCTGGCCCAATCGAAGAGGGAAGACATAAACAGTAAGAAGAAAAGAAGCATAAAAGGGTCAAGCTCAAGTTTAGGTTGGAAAAACCTCTAAAAACTGAGCCAAAGAAACATGCTTAGGTCGGTTGGCAGCTTAGGTCAGTTCCACGGGATTTCCTTACTGACACCATAAAAACCGAGTTCGGGGAAGTTAGGTCGGAATAAATGATGACACTGACACAGTAGGTAGAAATCATTATAGGATTAGGGATACATTTTGAATACAGGCAGGAAGTGCTCAGAAAGATGATGGGAAAGAAGCCAAAAGTCAGGCCATGATGACAAGATCGTGCAAGTCATCGTAAAAAGAGAAAGAGCAGTTGGAAGTGCTGATCATAGAGCAACATATCAAAGGTCTTGATATAAATACTAAGTCATGAGGCTGAAAAAGGTATGCAATCTATTTTTACATTAAAGCTCTCCGTGAATACTATTTATCTTCTCTATCCTTACTGACTTGATCGTCGGAGTTACACTGGGGGGATAGCCCCGCTCATTCTACTATTCATACCGGCGACGGAGTGTTCCTTAAATCGATCCGAGCTACGCCTCCTCATCCGCGCAGATCCGAGCTGAAGAAGTCCAGACCTGATCTTCGCTGCTTCTTGCTTCCGTAAAAGACTTCTACTTTGGGCTTGAACCTTTGAGACATTCCTTGGGCCAAGCGGAGCATCCAGTACCGGACATTTTGCATCACATCAACTGGCGCCGTCTGTGGGGAACGTTTGATCAAAATTATTTCATCAAATTTTCTCCATACTCAAAAAAATTTGTTGAAATCATTATGCAAAACCAAGATCGTTCGGGAGTGGATGCTTCTTCTTCCAGCACCACCGCTGCTTCCACCGTTACAACCATGATTGTTCCTACCGCCGCTGTAGTTTCTACCACCACCAACGCTCCACCAGCTACCACTACCACAGCTGCATCTCACACCGTTGAGTCCCTCACCCCTGAGCAAGAGCAAGCCGAAAGAGAAAAAAAATTTCGTTTGTTTCCACAACTATTCCACCTGATTAACCATGGCCCTCCAGTCACCTCTACTTCTAGTTTAGGGCTCCCAGTTTATAGTGTTACAACCACTACTCCAGAGGTCGTTAATATTGAAAACCCTCTTGTTTCACAGGCTCCTGTTCTTCCTTTGCCAGGAACTTTGTTCAATCCTACGGGCGATCCATCTGTTGTTTTGGTCTCCAGTCTCCCCCCCTAACTTGGTGCTGTTTCTGGGTGCCCTTTTTACTCTGGGGGAACTTATTCTTTTCTAGGGTCTAATCATGTTGTATCTACTACTCCTCCTGTTTACACTACTTTGGCCCATACTTAGGTTACTCCCACCTTCCCAGCTCCTTTCACGGTCCCTACGGCAAGCCCAATACTTACCCCTTCATGTCAAGTCTACCTTTCCCTATGTTAGGGCAGCAGTTGGGTCAGTTAGGTCAGCCTAGCTTGGGTCTGCAGTTAGGTTAAACAGGTTAGCCTGCCCTAAGTCAGCAATTGGGACAGTTTGGCCACCTCGGTCCCGAAACCAGTCAACTAGGATATCCCGGACCTACAGTTCTGCCAAATCTAGCCCAGTTTCAGCATTATGGTATAGGCACAAATCGGGATATGCAACCCCTTCCTGGGTATTCTCCCATGTTCAATCCGAGCTATTATACCGGAGCTAACACGGGTAATTTTGCAATTTGGGGGGGGGGGGGTGTCCGTTAGGTCAAATGGGATATGCCCAGCCCGGTCAATCTGTATTACCTGGATCCGGATACGCTCAACTGGGAAGGCCCGGGCCCACCTCTCGCGTTTCTCACCCATTTGGCTGGGACATTCAAACAGCTCCTTTTTCCACCGAGCTACAAGAGTTTAGGTAAGATCGACAAATATGATGGTACTGCTGACCTGAAGGCTCATTGGATGCAATGCATAAGTGTCATGGATGCTACTAATTTGTCTGATGCCAACCGCTGCATGACCTTCCATCTTACCCTCAAAGGTCAAGCTATTAATTGGTATTGTACTCTGCCGCGTAATTCCATTCATTCTTTAGATCAATTTGGTGATTTGTTCTTAGCTAATTTTATGGGTAACAAAATATTATCTAAGCCTATTTCTCATTTGATGAACATAACCCAAAGAATGGGAGAGGGGTTACAGGCCTACATAGATCGGTTTAACGTAGAATCTGGACAATGCCATGAGAAAGATGATAGGATTATGATGGGGTCATTTATTAACGGACTGCGGGCGGGACCTCTAGCCACCGAGTTAGCTATTAGGCCCCCACCTTCTTACTTTGAAATGATGATTACTGTCGTTAACTTTGCTGTTATTGAGGATGCCGCAGCAATTAAACAGGAACGGGAGAGAGGAGTCTCTGATGTTTATGGTAAGAGAAAAGCTTCTTCTCCCAATTCCTGCCTTAGGAGGGGGGAAGAGGCCGGGCTTTGTAAGTTCTAACAACGCCGGTCCAAAGACTGGGGTCGGCGTTAACACTTTACAGGTGACCGAGCCATTTTCAGCGCCGCGGGCAGACATATATGCGGCCATTCAACATCAAAGGCTAATCCCTCCAACATGTCCCCTGACAGGCCCCACAGACCGACTCAACCCCAGCAGGTATTGTAATTATCATAAACATATTGGCCATAATACTAATGACTGTAGAGATTATGCTTCAGAATAGCCAAACTTATCCAAGCTGGAAAGTTGCCTCAATACACACAAGTGGCTCCTTTGCCCAAACCGACCATCACAGCAGGTCGGGAACGACCTACAGGATGCTACCGGTGTAGAGAACTTGGCCATTTCACTCGGGAGTGTTCTCAGCCCGACCCCGAGGCCCCAAACACGGGGGCTGGTGCCGACATAACCATAGCAGGGTCGTAAACACCATAGCTAGAGGACCGACCCAGGGTGACTCTAATCGTCAGAGAAAACAGGTATATCGTCAAAGGGAAAATGTCCTAGGTAAGTGCAAAGCCGACCCTATGGCCTCGGTTATTACCTTTGATGACAGTGACCACTTCTTGTCGTATAATTGTGATGATCCCCTAGTTATCGATTGCTATATTTCCAATTATCAAGTACGAAGGACACTATTAGACACTGGTAGTTCTAGCAATATAATTACTACTAAAGCATTAGCAGGATGTCAATTGCATAAGGCTCGTTTAAATTCAGTACGTACACCTTTGATTGGCTTTGGCAACCACCATGTTATTCCTTTGGGAAAGTTAAGTATACCAGTTACCTTGATAGCTGGCAAGCTAAAACGAACGAAAATCATAGATTTCGTGGTCATTGATGAGCCTTCACCTTATAACGTGTATCTGGGATGGCCTGGACTAAATCAATTTCAGGCCATTGCTTCTACTATGCATATGCTTTTAAAATTTCCCACCATAAATGGTGTGGCTTCTCTTCGTTGTGATGTCATACAGGCCAATCAATGTTACACAGCTTCTCTAAGAGAATAGGTGCCATTACATGGCAAACCACAAGTTGTTGCAGTGGTCACCCTTACCCACGCGTCCCGGGTTTCGCCAACTACCCCCGAGGACGGTGCTGCCCATACCATAGACATCACCGACCTAGCAAGCCGCTCGGAGCGATTCATTGAGGCCGGGACTAAAGTTAAAGCCGTCCCCCTGGCTACCGACCCTAATAAGGTAATCAAGGTAGGGGCCGATTTATCTCCTCAGTTACAACATGATTTACTTAACCTCTTGCGTGAGTTTGCGGAAGTCTTTGCTTGGGGGCCGAAAGACATGCCTGGCATTTCTCGAAATATCATTGAACACAGGCTATCCATTTATGCCAATCATAGGCCGGTTCGTCAACGGAAGCGCAACCTTGGAGGAGAACGCAGCAAATACATAGAGATTGAAGTCAACGCTTTGTTGGATGTACGTGTCATTTGAGAAGTAGATTATCCTGAATGGTTAGCTAATCCTGTATTGGTCCCCAAGCTGGACGGCTCTTGGCACATGTGTATCGACTTCACCGACCTGAACAAGGCTTGCCCCAAAGATTGGTTCCCCTTGCCCTTAATTGACGTACTGGTCGATGTCATAGCTGGGTTCCGCTTTCTCAACTTCTTAGATGCATACAAGGGCTATTACCAAATCTTCATGGCTAAAGAAGACGAGGAAAAAACGTCTTTTATCACAGATAAAGGTACTTATTGCTTTATTACTATGCCTTTTGGTTTGAAGAATGCTGGAGCTACTTTTTAACGTCTAGTAAATAAAATTTTCAAAAAACAACTAGGTCGGAACATGGAAGCATATGTTGATGATTTACTTATTAAAAGTAGGGATGAATTCACTTATTTGTCTGATTTATGGGAAACACTTGAAACTTTGGTCCAGTACAAATTAAGACTAAACCCTAAAAAATGTGTTTTTGGGGCTACCTCAGGTAAATTCTTAGGCTACATAGTTTCTGAGGGTGGTATTTCTGTTAATCTCAAAAAAGTAGAAGCTGTCCTGCAAATGCACCCTCCTAGGTCAATTCATGAGGTACAACAACTAACGGGTAGATTAGCGGCCTTAAATCGATTTTTAGCTCGGTCGGCAGAGCGAGCTTTACCTTTTTTTAGCATTTTTTGATAAATTTGTGTGGACCCCAGAATGCCAAGTAGCTTTTGAACAATTGAAAATGTACCTAGCTTCTTTACCATTTTTAACCATGCCGATCGCCGGGGAACAATTATACATATATATAGCTACCACTGAATCTGTAATTAGCTCGGTTCTGCTTCGAGAAGATAACCGGGTTCAAAGACCTATCTATTTTGTTCGCAAGGTTTTACAGGCTACAGAAAAAAATTATTCCATCTTGGAAAAGTTAGTTCTGGCTCTAGTTCACTCTACACGACGTCTCCGACCTAACTTTGATGCCCATGGAGTCACCGTTTACACCGACGCACCCTTTAAGGCCGTCTTGCAAAAAGCGGGAGTTTCAGGTCGTCTCACCAAATGGGCCATCGAGTTGGGGGACTATGATATTACCTTCGCGCCACGTACCGCAGTCAAAGGCCAGGTGTTAGCAGATTTCATAGCTGAAGGGGTATCGGAGATCCAGGAAGACACGTCCAACACCTCGCAGGAAACCGACCTTCTATTAACCGTGGCAAGAGGCGATGATTCATGGACACTACACGTAGATGGAGCTTCCAGTCAGTCAGGGTCGGGAGCTGGGATCATCCTCACCAGTCCTACCAGGGAATTTCACACTTACGCTCTACGATTCTGTTTCACAGCCACCAATAACGAGGCGGAGTATGAAGCCATGTTAGCCGGCCTAAAATTAGCTCAAAAACTGGGAGTCCAAACTCCCAGTTGGTCGTTAAGCAAATCTTGGGGGAGTATAAGGCTAAAGATCGACAAATGGAGGAATATTTGGCACTGGTACAACAACAGCTGCAAGTTTTTTCAAAATGGGCTATAAAGTGAGTTCCATGGAGCAAAAACACAAATGCGGATGCTTTATCCAAATTGGTTTCTTCATTTTCTCTCATCTAACTAAAAGTGTTTTAGTAGAGAAAGTGCAGACTAGGAGTACAGCCGAGCCAGCAGTTTTGTCCCTAAGCGAAGGTCGGGACTGCCGATTCCCCTTGTGGCAGTATTTACAAGATGGTACTTTACCAGACTCACGAAAGGAAGCACAACGAATACGAAGGAAGGTTGAACATTATCAAATAGTCGGGGAAGATCTATACAAGAAGGGGTTCTTGATGCCCATACTAAAGTGTTTGGGCCCGGAAGAGGCGGTTGCCATGCTTTAGGAAATACACCAGGGGGATTGTGGGTCCCATATCGGGGCTCAAAATTTAGCAAAAAAAGTAATTGAGGCTGGGTTTTATTGGCCTGGTTATTCCAGGAAGCAGTCGAGTATGTTTGACATTGTCCCAGTTGTCAACATAATGCACCAGTTCACAGGTTGCCAGCGTCCAGTTTTACCAGAATAATTGCACCTTGGCCCTTCGCAGAATGGGGAATAGATCTTATGGGGTCATTTCCTAAGATCGACTCTTGTCAGTATTTGGTCGTGGCTATAGAATACTTCACAAAAAAGGTGGAGGCCGAGGCATTGACAATATTACCGGGCGAAAGGTAGCTCGGTTTTTATGGAGGCAAGTCATTTGTCGATTCGGCATACCTAATTCGGTTATCTCGGATAATGGGACTCAGTTTGAATCCAAGGAATTTACAGCCTTGTGTACGAAGCTCGGTATCACTCAGTGTTTCGCATCTGTAGCTCATCCTCCAGCAAATGGGCAAGTGGAGCTCACTAATCGAACTTTGTTCCATATACTAAAAACCAGGCTAGAAAATAAGGGCAACAATTGGGTGGAGCAGTTACCTCATGTATTGTGGTGTCATCGAACCACGCCTAAATCGGCTAGAGGAAAGACTCCTTTCGAGTTAGCCTTTGGAGTCAATGCCGTCATTCCTCCCGAAGTACAAAGTAGTGCGCCCCGAGTCATGCACTTTGAAAGGGACAGGAACCAATAAAACTTGGAGCTTAGCTTGGACTTGGTGGAGGAAGCTCGGGACACGGCCTACATACATCAGCTAAATTACAAGAATCTAGTCCGGCAATACTATGATGCCCGGGTCAAGCATCGAGCCTTTGTACCAGGAGACTTGGTTTTGCGGAACCGGGGGCTATCAGTAAACCGCAAGATCAAGGCAAGTTGGGATCTAATTGGGAGGGACCCTACCGGGTGATAGAAGCACGACCTACTGGCAGTTATGTATTAGAAGATTTGTAGGGACAGTTGGTTCCGCGAGCTTGGAACGCAACACACTTGAAAAAATACTATCTCTAAGTAAGTTAAAGACAATATCGTAAAAGAACTAAGTCATTTATTCAGAGGAAAAGTTATGCCGGCCCAGTACAAAGTTGCCCCAGTCAAATATTCAGAAATAACAAAAATTTTTAAGTAAAGAACTACAGAGCTACGAGGGAGGAGCCTGAGAAGTCACTTTTTCATCCATCACCCCACTTGGGTCAGCCGTGGGATCCTCTTCTTCTACATTCTCCGGCAAAGGAATACCGTTATCTCGGCATTCCTGCTTGACCTCGTCTATCAGATCGAAAGGATCCCGATTCTGAGCCAGCAGGGAAGCATGAGCTGAAGAGTCTTCAGGAAGGCCCTCCACTGACCTGGGTCCTTTAAACTCATCCCAGCATATAGTATAGCCGCACTGGATCAGCTCCATAAACCGCCGGTTCATCAGATCCAGCAACGGCCCTTCCTTGAGGCTTTCAGAGCAGCTTGACGTGCCGCTTCCACCTTAACCGGGCTCAGCAGCTCAGCAGACCTCTTTTCTTCCTCCTCCAAGGCCTTGCGCTGGTCGGCCTTCTCTTACTTTAAGGCAGCAATCTCCTCCTCCAAGGCAGATCTATCCTTCTTCAGCTCCTCCACCTCCGCCACCAAGCCCTGGGACTTGGTATCTAGCTGGCTAGCCTTGGTATCGAGCTCTTGGTTCTCTTTGTAGAGCTCTGTATTCTTGGCCTGGAGGTCGGTCACTCTGCTGGATTCAAACCCCAGCTTCATCTTCAGATCCTCTATCTCCTCGACCGGTCTCTTCAGCCTTTCCTGCTCGTAGCTTTAGGCGAGGATGTCCAAAGCCGCAGTCCTCTTGGCCATGGCTCCGTAATTTATACAGACCTGTAAAATGTAATGGTGAACCCTACAGAACATCGCTCAAGTATTCACAGACTTCAGAAGACAAGTTAAGAAGTTTTACCCGTTTAATGTGCGAAGCCAAAAAGGCTTCTTGCTTCGTCAACTGCTCGAGGCTTTGCCGTATCTGGCTACTCGCCTCGATTATCTCCGTGAAGGAGCTATAGGAGTCGGCCACTATCTCCGAGTAAGGCCGGGCATCTTCAATGGGAAGCACCGCCAAGTGAGGCTGATAGATGGGCCGAGCTAGGGGGCCCGGTCTCTCATTTGGATCCTTCAAGATGATCATCCTCTCCTTGGTTGAAGAGTCCAAAGGTCCCAACAGCTCATCCGGGCAGGGTATCTGAGGAGCCTTGGCACTTCTGGCCACTTGGACCTCCGTGGGGGTCGGCCTGTTCTTCTTGGAGGCACGAGGAATCAAGGAATCGGTGAAGGGATCAGCCCCTTCCCCCTCTTGGGTCAGGTCAATATCTGCGGGGGGGGGGGGGGGGGGGGGGGGGGGGAGGGGGGTCTTTTTGAAGACCCTGAGGCTGCCGCCTGCTTGTTGGACTTCCTTTTTCGACCATATCCACTGAAGCTGCCTGAAAACAGAAAAGTCAAATGCAAAGGTATCAGTAAAGCCGAGCTAAGATAAATAAAACTACAGTTAAAAAGTTCAGAGGCAGGTAATTACATTCTGGTTTAACATTGGGGGCCCAGCTCAGCCTGGCCCAGACAAGAAGGCCCTCGGAAGGATATTTAACCGAGTATTCTCTGAACTGGTATAAGAATTTAAAATCTTATACTCCGACAACACTATGGGATTAGACTTATCCCGGTTCTGATCTGCCGGTGCAGTGAACTCCAACCATCGGCAGGGAAGGTTAGCTTCATTAGCTTTCACTATGAAAAAATGGGTTTTCCAATGTTTTATGGTATCTAGGGAGTCGGTTGTAAGGATAGGTCCACTCCTACGCTTTTGCAAAGAAACCCATCCCGGTCCATAAGAATATTGGCGGATGGTATAATATTGGAATAATAGATCTAGGGTGGGTCGGATTTTCGCCCCTGAGCAGACACACATAAAGCCCACTAGGAACCTAAGTGCATTGGGCACTAGCTCGCTCAGCCAATGCCTAAGTAGCTACATAGTTCGGTTAAAAAAGCTGGGGCAGGAAATCTTAGCCCAAATCTTACGTGGTGCTCATATACGCTGCCCCAACCACCGGAGGTACTGGTTATTCGTTCTTCGGTTATGGGCAGTCGGGTCGGGATAGCTGGGTCAAAATGATGGGTCAATTTTAGGGTTTCTAATTCTACCCTAGTTAGTTCGGAAGGTATTTCATCCGGGTGAAATTCATAGGCGGCCATATCTACAGGAAGAATTACACGAGTGTTGGAAATGGACATGTTTTTACAATTTGACAAAGCAAAAGATACCACGATTAAACTAACAGGCAGAGAGATTATAGTCTATAGCCAAAGAAAACAACGGCAGAAAAGGAAACATGCATTATGCTTGCCAGAAAACTAATCTTAGGCCGGCGAAGCAGTTACAAATTATTGGACAAAGAAGAAGAAGCACCTAACCTGAAGTTGGATTTAGACGGGGAAAACCGGTACCGGAGCTTCGTTCCTCAACCATAGAATTCTCCGGGATTGTGATGAAGACGCGGCGGAGAGAAGCGGTGGCACAAACAGGCGCGGCGGAGAAAGGCAACGGTACAAACGGGCATGGCGTAAAGGAGAAAAAGAGAAAAAATTGGTTTAGAAGCGTAAAGGCAACAATGCAAGGCCCTCCGCGTCTTAAAGAAGGATTCGGAAAGGTGAAACAAACAAGGAAACAAACCAACCGCTGGAGCAATTAATACTGCCTCGAAGATCGTGAAGGCATGTGAAGTTGTATCGGTTGCCTCGAAAGTCGCTAAACCTGTCTCGTCATGTCTTGTTTTCAAAGGCAGATTCCTGGGGTCGCGATGCAAAGGTACACATTTATTGACGAATTTACTTTCTTTAGGTCAGCCACATTAATTTCTTATGGCTCGGCTAACGTATTATTTACTTTGGGTCGGATTTTTATTGGTTGTAACTCATGCTTTCTCTTTGATAGTCATGATATTCGATAGATCGGTACCCTTTTATTACTTCGCTTGGGTGAAATAATTTAACACTTTTTATAAGTTTGGGTTGGAACGGATTACATTTTATGCTTGCTTGGGTCAGAAGACAAACTCTTAAGGCCGGTCTAGGCATAGGACTGTTAAAAACATAGGGAATACCTAAGTCACAGCCTTAGTCATTCTCTGGGGGGGGCAGGTCAGAAAAAGAAACCTTCATAATCAGAATAGGCATAGAACGGTTAAAAACGTAGTGAATACCTAAGTCACAGCCTTAGTCATTCTCTGGGGGGGGCAGGTCAGAAAAAGAAACCTTCATAATCAGAATAGGCATAGGACGGTTAAAAACGTAGTGAATACCTAAGTCACAGCCTTAGTTATTCTCTGGGGGACAGGTCGGAAAAAGAAACTTTCATAATCAGAATAGGCATAGTACGGTTACAAAAGTAATAAATACCTAAGTCACAGCCTTAGTTATTCTCTGAGGGGCAGACAGGATGGGAGTAAAAAAAAAAAAAAAAAAGTTTCATGTTTTAGCTCAGTAAAACACAATACTAGGGGGGCTTGTTGGTGTGCATAAAACTAAGTCTTCATTGGGCCTGGCCCAATCGAAGAGGGAAGACATAAACAGTAAGAAAGAAAAGAAGCATAAAAGGGTCAAACCCAAGTTTAGTTCGAAAAAACCTCTAAAAACCGAGCCAAAGAAACATGCTTAGGTCTGTTGGCAGCTTAGGTCAGTCCCACGGGATTTCCTTACTGACACCATAAAAACCGAGTTCGGGGAAGTTAGGTCGGAATAAATGATGACACTGACACAGTAGGTAGAAATCATTATAGGATTAGGGATACATTTTGAATATAGGCAGGAAGTGCTCAGAAAGATGATAGGAAAGAAGCCAAAAGTCAGGCCATGATGACAAGATAGTGCAAGCAAGTCATCGTAAAAAGAGGAAGAGCAGTTGGAAGTGATTGGAAGTGATGATCATAGAGCAACGGACATATCAAAGGCCTTGATATAAATACTAAGTCATGAGGCTAAAAAATGTATGCAATCTATTTTTACATTAAAGCTCTCCGTGAATACTGTTTATCTTCTCTATCCTTACTGACTTGATCGTCGGAGTTACACCGGGGTGATAACCCCCGCTTATTCTACTATTCATACTGGCGACGGAGTGTTCCTTAGATCAATTCGAGCTACGCCTCCGCATCCGCGCATATCCGAGCTGAAGAAGTCCAGACCTGATCTTCGCTGCTTCTTGCTTTCGTAAAAGACTTCTACTTTGGGCCTGAACCTTTGAGACATTTCTTGGGCCAAGCAGAGCATCCAATATCGGACATTTTGCATCACATCAGTGTCCTTATTGGATATTTCTCCAACAAATTGTTCAAAGGTCCTAAAAGGTGTTTTTCTTAACAACTTGGCTATTATTACGTAAATAAAAGAACATATGAGAAAAACGACTTAACAGGATGGTGGGCATGTGAATTTGTTATACCTGGGGTTTCAATATTAAGTGTTTTGATAATTTAACTAACAAATTTATATGTGAAGTATATAATGATTGAAAATAAGAAAATATAGCAACACATAAAGAATTAATGAAGTTTTTTTGACTGGGTAAGACAACGAATTCGACGCCGGCTAGACGCATGCTAGACACCCAAGAAAACTCATGTTTTGGTTCGACATCGAGGCACAACAGCCACTCGACGTCAAAGATTTTCCTAGATACCCTAGACACGAAGGCACGACATCAACCTGATGTTGAAAGTTTTCCTCGAAACCATAGACATCGACACAAGACACCGGCTCGACGTTGAATCTAGAAAATATTAAAGGAAAAGTTAAAATAGCAACTAGCCGTTGTAAAGAGGAAAGTTCGAGGAAAAGGCACGACACCGAATGTTCGACGTCGAACCTGCCTTGGAACCAACTTTCCCTATTAATAGTGTATTTGAAAATGACTCTCACTAAAAGGAGTAGCACAAAACCATAATATTCTTGAAAAATACAAATGCTACCCTCAAAGAAAAAAAAAATTGCTGCTTAAGAATATTACTTTTGAACAGTAAGCTCTTGTACTCTTCAAAAGTAACACTAGAAAAAAAATTAATTATAAAAAAACCTGTATTGGTACTTTGAGACAGTATTAGTAATACTTTTCCATAGTACAATAAGAAGCACTCTTCAATAGAGATACTATTCTCGAAAAATTATATGTATTATGAAAAAGAGTAAAAACAAATATAAAAAAAAAAAATAGGCTAGTGTTGGGCGTGCGTCTTGCTACACATGCATGAATGGAACCCATCGCATATTTAAACCCATTTTGCCCATGTTTTGTGTTATTAAAATGGGAGATGCTAAATTGCCCGATTCTGGTTGGCCCGATCGCGCATGAGTAGAATTCCACATCAGCTTTTCGGTATGAAATTTCAACTATGCCCTTAAACCTATCTAAAACAATACAGTTTCCCACAACAAACAATACAGTCTCCCAACCTTTACGGATTTAAAAAGCATAGCATACTCATCTTCCCCAACAACAAGAAACAGCAGGCCCCATCTTTTCCAAACTCCATAACTGCGCTTCTATGCTGCAGACCCATCTTCCCCGAATTCAATAACGTCACTTTTATGTTGCTGACTCATTTTCCCCAAACTCCATAACTCGACTTCTATGTTGTAGACTCATCTTCCCCGAACTCCATAACTCCAATTTAATATTGTAGACTTGTCCTTCTCAAACTCCATAACTCCACTTCTATGTCCCAAAATCCATAACTCTACTTCTATGTTGCATACTCATCTTTCCCAAACTCCATACCTCCACTTCTATGTTGCAAACCCATCTTTCCCAAACTCCAGTGTCTACATTATCACCAATCCAACACTTAAAAATTTCCAACAATAGTTAAACAATAACAATACAGTCTTCCACAACAAACAATACATTATCCCACAACAAACAATACAAGTCTCGTATTCAATTCAAAAAAGATACACAGCTTTCCATCAATTAAACAAAAACAATACAGCCTCCCACAACAAACAGTACTACAGTCTCGTATTCAATTCCATACAACCTTCTCGGATATAAAACAATAATATGCTCCCAACAACAACAAGAAACAACAGAAAATAAGAAAGAAAGAGAAGAAGAGAGGGGAGGAGAAGGAAGTAAAACCGCCGAGAAGAAAGATGAGGGAGAAGAGGAAAAGAGAGAGAAAATAGGGAAGTCAGAAGAAAAAAAGAGGAGAACGAAGAAAGGAGAGTTGTGGAAAAGATGAGGAAGGTGTTTACACACTCTCCTTCCAACTACCAATGCCGAGATAGTAATTCTAACACATGGGCCTTACATAGACCTCTGTCGAACGGGCAAGAATCGGGCTAAAAGATATTTCCATTAAAAATACTGACATAACTCTTTTCAGTATGTGTGTGTGGGGGAGGGTGGCGGAGGACTATGTTTGATTGCTGAGCAGCATCAAATCCTTTCAAACTCTTTCTATTTGAACAGTCACATGACTGATATTATACTCCCTCCTAATGTAGCCTATGACCTTATTAGAACGGATAGAGTATTTGTTTTGAACATTGATTTCTTGGCCGACCATTTGAATTTTTCAAGGGCAGGAGAGCCTTGTACGTATACACACTCGTAACTGGGGAGAAAGAAAGTTTCTTTCTTTTTTTTTTCGTTAAATTGTTAAATTCAAATTTTAAATGGCCTTTTAACGTATTATATTGTCCTACTGGGAAGGCCATTAATTCAGCCGGGGAGATTTGTCAGGATCATGGGACTTAATTAAAATAAAAATAAAAGGAGGATCATGGGGCTTATTTTGTAATCTGCATTTCACTACTACAAAAAGGAACAATTAGCAGCGCCCATTTGGATGCGCGTACAACTATAACCATTGTTAAAAGAGAAAATGTAGATTATTTGACGCGCTTATCTCAAAAGCGCGTCTAATAATCCATAATTGATAACGCGCTTATCTCAAAAGCGCGATTTTCTTATAAGTGCTTCCATTTTTGGAAGTGCTATTTTTTTAGTGTTGTATGCGGTTTGGAAATAAGCATATCTAATAATACTCTAGGTGTCGTTTCAACTACCAAAAATATTTATAAAATCTCACTCAAAACTAGTATAGTAATAAGCAGGATCGTCTCCATAAGACTGGTAATTTTATTTCCTCCATAAAATATAAAACATATAAAAATACATAGTTGAAAAACAAATATCGGTTAATTCATGCAATTGATCATCGATTCAACAATTGTCATGCAAAAACACAAACCAGTTAATTCTAGGGACGATGAAACCCAATTTAATATATTCATTAGACATGTCAATAGTATAATGAACTATCAAACTAACGCAAGTAATTCATTCAAATATGATGAATCACCAGCCCTAAAAGAACCTGTCACTTGATTCGAAAGGAACCCATGCATGCAATATTACAAGAACAATAATTTCAAGCCGAGATTCAACTAGCCTCTTAGTAGAGGCGCCAATAGTCTATGAAGTTTCGGCTAATAAGCAATCTACAAACACAACCCAATTCCCCCTTAATTAATTGACAATTCCCATGAAACTGCATAGACATAATCGTTTCTCTAAATTACACATAACCTAACAAGGCCCGAATCTGCCAACACCTAATTAGTGTACTATTTGCATTATGAATTAGGTGAACCCAGTTTTAATACCCTTATCTGCAGTGAAAGAAATAATTAACCCATTACCCCCACTACTGATACGATAGTTTTGCCACAAATTAGATTAGCCCCTTCCAACATTATGTATTGGGGGAACTAATTGGTGCTATTCCAATTAAATAAACATGGCAAGTATTCAAATAATTCAGAAATAAGATTTATGCACGGAGGATAATCAGGAATTCATGCATACACACTACCTTGATAATTAATTATATCTCATAATTATATGAATCAACTTTGATCAATCTTCAACTAGAAAAGAGATGAAAACAATAAAACTAAACTAAAGAAAAGAAATAAATTTAACATTAATGGAGAGAAAGAAGAAAGTAGAGGAGCCGAAGCTCTCTACCGCGTAGCATTCGGGGATCATTAAAATCATACAATGTACTCCCTATTTATAAGGAATAATCTCCTCCTAAATCTCCTAAAAAGACCAAAAAAATGAAATATCTAATTAACTTGTAATACAAGAAAACTTCCTAACTAAACAAGGAAAAGAATTCGCCATAGACGGCTGAAACGTAAAAAGGGCGCAGCCCGAAAAATCATCATGCATAAACCGTGGATGCAATTTGGAATTGGATTTAATCAAGTCAATTTTAAATTTGGGCTATATTAATTGCTTCACTTGGGCTTCGGTGAGGAATAATTCTGTGACGAAATTAGGGCCAAAGAATTGAGAAGAAATTCGGGAGAGGGAGTAGAAAGAAGATAAGAGAGAGACTTCATTATCCAATGCCCACTTCCTAACTCCTATTTATCTAGTACACATGGCAAGTTAACTGCTCAATTTCTGTTACAACTTTCAACCTCCAGACTATTCTTTTCTTTTATTTTCTACTTTCTATCCTGACAACTACTCCCCTCATGAGAACATTCTTGTCCTCAAGACTGGAAATAAGGAAACTGGGCTTGGATGAAAAACTAACGTCCTCCCAAGATGCTTCTTCAGGTTCCAGCTGTTGCCACTTAATGAGCCATTGTGCAACCTCACGACCATGCCGAACTACTGAGCTACATTGCGGAATTTTCTCCGGTTGAAGAGGGCAGATGTCATCGGTATTAAAGTCGTGCAACTGCGTGACAGGGGCTGGACCAGTACCAATGCATTTTTTAAGCAGTAAAACATGAAACACTGGATGAATACGAGCACTGGTAGGCAGGTTGAGTCGATATGCAACATTTCCAATCTTCTCCATTACTTCAAAAGGACCATAGTATTTGGCTGCTAATTTCAAACAGCTGCGTAAAGCAATCGACTGCTGTCTAAAAGGTTGCAATTTTAAGAACACTTGATCACCCATAGAGAAGGACCGATCAGAGCGATGCAGGTCGCCAAAGTATTTCATGCGATTTTGAGCCTTAGCAAGGTGCTCTTTGAGGAGCTGTAGAACTGTCTGTCATTGATTGATCATAATCTCTGCTGCTGGAATAATACACTATGCATAAGGACCATAGGGTATCAGTGTAGGCTTCCAACCATACAATGCTTCAAATGGAGACATGGAAATACTAGAATGATGAGCAGTATTGTACCAATATTCAGCTAAAGCAAGCACTGAAACCATGTCGATGGCTTATCACAAGCAAAACAACGAAGATAAGTTTCTAAGCATTGGTTGACTTGCTCTGTTTGGCCGTCACTTTGCGAATGAAACACATTACCCAGCTTTAGAGAAACTCCTAACATCTTAAATAGTGCACGCTAGAAGTAGCTAGTAAAAATCTTATCACGGTCACTCACAATAGCAGCCGTTAACCCATGCAAACGAAAAACAGTATCCAGGAAAGTTTTAGCAATTGTGGCAGCAGTAAACGGATGGGAGATGGCGATTAAATGAGTATACTTAGTGAGGCGATCCACCACACAAGAATGGCGTTATACCCTTCAGCTTCTGGGAGTTTTTCTACAAAATCCATGGATATTTCAGACTAAGCATGCTGTGGAATAGGTAAGGGTTGCAGCTTGCCAAGGTAGGGAACATGTTCACTTTTGGCTAGCTGACAAACATCACAGCTGCGAATTGCCTCAATAATATCATGTTTCATGTGGGGCCTATAAAAGAGAGATTTTATGCGTTGAAGGCAAGCATTTTGGCCTGAGTGACCACCTAAAGGCGATGAGTGAAGGGAGGATATAATCTGAGCTCTTAACTCTTCATTGCTGCCAATGTAAATTCTGCAATTCTTTTTTAGAATCCCATTCACATTCTGCAAAGAAGGATGGTGACCCTGCGAAATTATCACCTGTCAAATTTGAAGCTGGTAATTTTCATCATCCTTATAGCTGAGTTCAACTTACTGCAACTAGTCCGGTTTGACTGAGGTAATCACATTCAAAGAACTCTCTGGTTCAGGGAATGCCCTCCTGGATAGAGCATCAGTTGCACGATTTTGAGCCCCTTGTTTGTACTGGATTTCACAGTCAAAACCCAATAATTTCGTCATTCATTTGTGCTACAGGAGAGTCATTAATTTTTGCTCACAAGTACTTTAAAGCCTGTTGATCCATCTTGATAATGAAGTGGTGGCTGACCACGTAATGGCGCCATTTTGTTATAGTAAGTACCAAGGCCATCAACTCCTTTTCGTACACCAACAGTCCCAAATTCTGTACGCTAAAAGCTTTGCTCAAATAGGCTATTGGCTGGCCCATTCTGCATTAGAACAGCCCCCATACCTCTTGTACTCACACCTGTTTCAATGACAAAATCCTGTGAAAAATTTGGGATGCGCAATACAGGCGCCTCAGTCATTAATTGTTTCACCTTCTCAAATGCTTGAGCTGCATTCTCCTTCCACTAAAATTTCTCTTTCCTCAACAATTCTATCAAAGGTTTACTGAATGAACCATAATGATGAATGAAACGCTTATAGTACCCAGTGAGGCCTAGGAAACCTCATAAGGCTTTAATGTCTCTAGGAGTTGGCCAAGATAGTAAGCACTCAACCTTTTTAGTATCCATGCTGACTCCTTTTGCGTGAATAATATGCCCCAAGAACTCAATGGAATCTCTAGCAAAAGTGCACTTACTTATCTTTGCATACAACTGATGTGATTTCAGCAATTGCAAAATAATTTTCAAGTGTTAAGCATGAGATTCCAAAGTAGGACTGTACACAAGAATATCATAAAAAAAACTAGAACAAAATGTCGAAGGTATGGTTGGAAAATTTGATTCATAAGGGCTTCAAATGTGGCTGGTGCATTAGTAAGGCCAAACGGCATAACGAGGAATTCGTAATGCCCTTGATGTGTTTGGAAGGCGGTTTTTGGTATATCTTGTGGCTGTACTCGGATTTGATGATATCCGGAACGTAGGTCAATTTTGGAGAAAAAAGTAGCCCCAAAAAGCTCATCTAAAAGTTCCTCTATGTTTGGAATAGGGAATTTATCTTTGATGGTAAGGTCATTGAGATGTCTGTAATCAATACAGAACCTTCATGTATTATCTTTTTTTTTTTTTTACTAAAAGCACTGGACTAGCAAAAGGGTTGTTTCTTGGTTGTATAATTCCAGTTTTTAGCATTTCTAGCACTTGATTTTTGATTTCTTGTTTTTGGGAGTGGGGGTAACGGTATGGCTTTATTTTGAGAAAGGTTGCATCTGGTTTGAGGGGAATTCTATGATCTAGGCTTCTGGTTGGGGGTAGTTGTTATAGAAATTTTTCCCCTCTATGGAAAAACTCCTATAAGAGCCTAACCCTTCCCGGAAGGACTCGGCCAACACTCGAAGCAACCGAGGTTTCCGTAACCCGGCTTAAGCAACGAGCAAAGCGGAAGACTTGAAAAACAAGCACTAAGGCACAACACCGGAACACTTAGCCAAATTGGCCCAACCTTGCTATATACAATTCACCAAGAATTTATACACACAAGGTCCTAACTCACTCGGGACAGCACTCTCGCGGGGAAGACACAAGCCTAACTCCTCTTGAGCTAGCCACTCGAATTCTAAGTCTCACTCAAAGACTCGAGGTCGACTAAGTCGTGTAAGTCGTGCCTTCCCCCAAGTGCCCCTTTGCCAATTTATAGGCAAAGGTCTTGGATGACAACCCCATCCAAGAAGGTTCTAGAGAATTCTAGCGCCAAGCCTTGCCCGCACCTTCTAGCCGCGCCTAGAAGCTTCCACGCACAAGCCCGCACTCTCATCTAGAACTCTCCAGCAGCATCCAGCATCCTCGAACCAAGTCTAGAGCCTTCCGGATCCTTCTCGCACCGTCCAGCTCCCTCGCGACCCATCGCGGCCCTTCTCGCAGATGCTAGACCCTTCGCGAAGATTCTAGCTGCCTCTAGAATCTTCTAGCGCGCACCAGACCCGCCTCTCGCAGATCCCGCCATGCAACGCCCCACTCGAACGTCCTCGTGACTTCGAGCATGGCCTAGAACATTCTCGAATGTTCTAGGGCTTTCCCGAGCCTTCTGACACCATCTAGGCCCTTCCGGACCATTATAGAGAATTCTTCCTTAGTACTGTACCAAGGCAAAAATCCCAAGTGCCGGGCTAGGCTATCAGCACGTAGAAGAACCCAGAATTTCCCAGAAACTTCTAGATCCTTCCCGAACCTTCTCCATGGCCCTTCCTCATGAAAGACCATCACGTTTTGGTGCCTCTTGCCCCAAAACAACCTTGGTCCTCGTAGCCAAGCTCCGCACGGCGCGCCCTCGCAACACGCCCGGCGCGGCCTCATACTAGCGCCAACGTTGGCCCTCCTGGCCAACAGCTCCGCGCAACTCCTTGGCTCGGATCAGCCCAGGGGAAAATCCCTTGGCCCCAACTCCCTTGGCCCTCGCTGCCAAGTTCATCAGCACGGCGTGCTCTCCTAGCACGCCCGGCGTAGCCTCATGCCAGCGCCATCGTTGGCCCTCCCGACCAATAGCTCCACGCCACTCCTTGGCTCGGATCAGCCCAGGGACAATCCCTTGGCCCTCGTTGCCAAGTTTGTCCACACGGCGTGCCCTCGCAGCACGCCCGGCGCAGCCTCATGCCAGCGCCACAAAACCTCAGCGTTGGCCCTCCTGGCCAACATCTCCGAGCCACTCCTTGGCTCGGATTAGCGTAGGGGAAAATCCCGCTAACAGTAGTCCACTAGGAATATCAAAAACACAAGCAAATTGTTTAAGCAAAGCTGAAATTACCTCAGGGAGCTCTGGAACCTTTTCCATTTTCGACTTCTGGATCGATTGGAGATGTTGGAGCAATTGATGAGTCGGCGCTCTTTATTCCATTGTTCAGCCTCTGTTCCCTTGATCAATGCATGACTGGTTCAGTGACTTCACCATGCGACACTATCTACTTTCCTTCTTCCTCCATCTTGATTTGCATCCTTTTAAAATCAAAGGTGATTGGACTGTAAGCGGTCATCTAGTCAACACCTAAGATTAAATCCCAATCTCCTATCCCCAGTGAATTCAGATTATAACAGAACTGATGTCCTTGAATCTCCCATTTGACTCTCTGACAGTAATAAGCACAATCGACTTTACTCCCATCTGCAATCTGTACTTTTAGTGGTCTTGCTTTTTTGCGCTTCTTGAATGGTAATTCCCCTGTCAACCGACTGTGGATATAGCTATCACTGCTCCCTATGTCTATGATAATTTTGACTGATTTTTCTCTCGAGGCATGTTAAACGCAGTAACATTCCCTTGTAAAAAGACAAAAATGCCCATGGAGCAAAAAATTTTAAAAAAAAATTACTGTGCAAACACGCGGGTACTGTTCACCCGCGTGTTTGCACAGTAAAAATGTGCTGTCAGGCGGCTTCACTGTTCATGAACAGTGAAGCCGCCTGACAGCATATTTTTTACTGTGCAACTGGGGAAAAGGGAAAAAAAAAAAAGGGAAAAGATGCTCCGGATTGCGCCTATAAATAGGCGCAACCAAAAGAAGTTTTCTGCAAGTAGGGGGCCAAAAACTCTAAATTAGTTAGAATCGGATATTCCATTTACTGCGAGTACGATCGATTAAAGGTTAGTGCCTCAATTTAATATTTCTGTTGGTATTGTTTTATTTGCGAGATTATTTGTTTGGGTCATTAATTTAGTGAGAGGCATACCGAAGTTCTGTTAGAAGTTATAATATATCCGAATTTGTTAGTATTAAACCCGGAAATGTTTTTTTTTCCCCGGATCGTCGTATATCTGTGAGATTGTCCCCGGAATGGAAGGGAAACGGTTACTGCCAGCAGCAGGGGGAATACCGCCGGAATCCGGCGGTATTTTTCGGCGAACTCGCCGGCCGGCGGCGGTCTTTCTCCGGGTTTCTAGAAACTGTCCAGCGGTTGGATACATCCGGATGTTTTTTGCCCGAAGGGGGCGAATGTTGCGACGATACTTTAAAATTTCTGTAACTGTAAACGTTTTCTGGTTGTTTAGATGTTCCTTATATAATTTCGTATTGATACATGTGCGTTTTTATAATTGCAGATGGCAGAAGCATTCAAGAAGTTGAAATTGAAATTGACCAAAAGCAAAATCAGCAGAAATGATGACAGTATGCTCAATGTTGATAGAAGCACTGAGGCGACGCAGTCCTCGTTTGAGGAAGTAGGTGGTCGAATACATCCCACTGTATCCGAACGGCAGAGGAAAGTGGCAGGAAGAGCGCAGGGATCTTCTTGCTTATCAAATGCGACGAGGGAAAGTAACGTTGATTACCACGACATTCCATTTGCTCCGCCATACATTGGAAATGCGGAGGAGGAGGAAGCTAGGGAACACGCAGAAATATTTGAGATGGAAATTTCCCAGTCGCAGGGGTACATGGGAGGGAACTCGGGGCGGTTGGGGGATGAAAATGAAGGGGAAAATGATTCCAACCGACGGAGGAGCGAAAAAGGCAAAGAAGTAATAAGCTCCGCGCGTAGGTCAGTGTTAGGGGATGGGTCCAGTTCTGGGTACAGAGGGGATAGCGGGTGGAAGGCTTACTGGCCTCTAGATGGGCCGCTTGACGGTGGTCGGTCAGATCTGGAGTTGCTACAGAGTTTTAAAGGTCATGTTGCCTACTACGTATGGCATCGACAGGTATCGTTTTCACGATTTAATTCATATTTCTTGATATGTATTATTGTTCATTTTTTATGTATGATTAATATGTTGGGTTAGTAAAGGTGTTATGTTATTCATTCCATTGCGTAGGAATGTGGTGCATTGTTGTGTCATAATGGCTTTAACAATCTGCAAAAGTGGCCTTTAGAAGAAGGGGAAATGAAAACTCTGGTTGACCAGTCTGGGTTGGCACATTTGTCTTGGACTATGCATCCAGAGCTAGACTCTGCACTCCTAAGTGCCTTTGTTGAGAGATGGCAGCCGAAAACTAATACATTCCACATGCCATTCGGGGAGATGAGTATCAGTCTCCACGACGTTGCGTACATATTGGTTGTTCCGATTGGGGGTTCGCCAATTGGGTGGAAAATTAAGCCGGCTGAGATGAAGGAACTGCTGTTAGAGACGTTGGGGATTCATGAAGAAATGTTCGGGGATAGAGATTTTGCCTCTGTCAAAATGTCCCTCCTCTGCGAGGGTTGTCTCAGTGGACAGGTGGACGCCTCCAATGCTGCCGCAGGTTATTTGCTCTGGTTAGTTGGGAACACCTTGTTCGTGGATAAGAAAAAAAACCCACGTCCTTAGGCACTTTTTGCCTTACATGCAAGATGTAGAAAGCCTAGGCGGACTTGCGTGGGGGGCAGCATGTTTGGCAAGCCTGTATCGCAACCTTGGTCGGGCCTCTAGAGCGGACGGTGCCCAGTTAGGCGGGTGTCTGACTTTGTTGCAGGTTTGTAGGCATCGCTTATAAATGAATTCATTACTTATACTTGCAGAAAAAAATGAATAATTTATTTTTCAATTTTGTTAATAGAGCTGGATATACGAATACTTTCCCGTGTTTAGTCCGGCACAACATAGATCCTGGGATGCCGATTGGCCAGCATCGGTTAAGTGGCAAGTTGGAACCGGAAGGAAGCGTGATCCCAACTGGGATCTGTTCAAATACAGTCATGCCCTGGATGGAATGAAATCCGAAGAGGTAATATTTCTCCTGTCATTTTAATTTTCTTATGTTTATTATTGTAATTTCCGTACTGATCGATTATCCACTGACTATGTTTCACACGCACTAGGTCAATTGGCTTCCTTTTGGGCCGAATCTCGCAGGAGCGCACGCAATAACCTTGTATAGGGGTCTTATTCATTGTCCTGGGGTCGCAGAGCCATACATGCCAGATCGGTTCCTGCGGCAATTTGGATTCATTCAGACGATCCCTCACCCAGTTCTACAGCCAAAGAGCTGTTACAGAGGCCCTGAAATAAAAAGGTACTCCTGCGTGTTTGATACGAATCTGAAGATCCCCCAAATGTACCCCAAGAATAAGGTGTTAAGGGGGATGGGGAGGGCTAAGGCCCGATCAGACGTGTCCTGAGTACCTTGAGTACTTCCTTCCGCAGACGCACGTTCGTGTTAGTCCCGACGACATGCCTTCGGCTGAGCCAATTGACCCGAAACGGCTATCTGCGGTTGCGGTAAGAACTACACATTTATGTTTTGTTTCTGTTGATTTATTATATAATTGCGTCAATCTTTTTAACATTCAGTCCATATGTATTCCATACGCAGTGCTTGCAATACATAGCAAGTAAAATGTATTATGCGCATCCTCGCAACCGGAATACCGTCCCAACCCAAGTGAGGGAGAGTGCTATAGAGGAGGTGTGCCGTCATTTGGAGGATTTGATGCCGGCACTGTAGTACTTTTAGCACGAGTCCCAAGTGATGTAATTTTTGTTTTTATATGTTTTTAATTGCACTGTATATGGAGATATCGCCAATCGCAATGAAGTATAGATATTTTATTCAAATTCTGTAATGATAAAATGTATTACACCTTTTATACTGAAGATGCGGATCTTATGTTTCCTAGCCTAAAAATGTACAAACAATAAATTGCTTCTAACGTGTAGCCGTACATAAGGCGCAAAAAAATATCGTATACTAACACTCAGCAGTCGCTTTATTCCGGTATGCACCTAATTTTCCATCCAAATGCGATTTCCAAAGCTGCATTTGTTCGCCAGCCCGGCTACTCCACGTCGGATAGATTGGGGGCAGCAATACCTCCCCTGTAGTTAACAAAGCAATGAAATGATTTTGTCTTATTAAACTCATATTGATGTAACTGCTAGGATCAGTGGAGATGCCGGCCCCCCGTCACAGGAGCGGAAGGAAAGTACTACTCTGCTGGGCATATAATGTAACCACCCTCTGGTACTTCGTTGCGACAAGTATTCCCAGAAGATGAGAATCAAACCCGAAATCCTCGTCTGCCGGAACTACATACCAATCTAGCAGCCTGCATGCTAAATCGTAATCGACTGCCCCAAGAACGAAGCACCAGAAATTATCTTCCTCCCGGAGTTCTTGCAGCAGGTCTCTACGCACTTGGAGCCACTGCTCCTGATCTCCGTTGTGTACGAAATAGGAAATTACCGTAAAACCACAATGTCCATCGGGCACAACATTAACGTGGCCGGTAATGTATTCGAACACGAACTGCTTCAGAAATACGGGAAGGTCGTAAGGCCACTCAGAAGCGTGCGGCCTCACAACCCTTCGTCTTCTCTGCCCGCCTGTGGATCGCCGGCCTGCGAGTGTAAAGCGTATTAAATTGAGTATGTGTATATGTATTTAACCACAATGACAGAAAAAAGTTTCCTACATATATTCGTACCTCGTTGTATCGCATTCCTTTCGGCGTGCTCGAACCCTGATAAATCTCGTTGGGTGGGATTGTGTCTGGGACGTCCCCTGTGTGGCCTACTAACAGGCTCAGCTACATCAACAGTTTCGGGATAAAGCGTCGAATGCACAACACCCATGACCCTGTATATCTTAGCGCTCGGACGCAACATGACATCCATAAACATTTCATGCAGTCGCCCTTCAGCGGTTTGCCTCTCCTCCTAGGTTTCTGGAATTTCTGTATCTCCCAAGTGCAGCGTCTTCCAGAAGGGGTCAACGTCGATAGGATCAATTGGTTGGTACGCGCGCACCAACTGTTGCATCTCACATGCACATGGCAGACCGCAACTTGTTCGGAGTTCGCAACCACAAAGAGAACCGTCCTCCCCAATAAGGCCAACTCTTTTTGTATATTCGTCCTCCACCATTGTAATTCCAGCGAACGACATTCGACCGTTCAAACAACTATACAGTAGGTAGTCGCTCTTCCGGTATGTTTTGCTGCGCGAAGCTTCCATTTTAGTCCGAATTTCACCGAGGTGCAACCCTATTATAATATGAATGTCGCGAAAAATACTTGGGAACGCCTTTCTATCCGTACCAATAGCTTTCTTCACCATGGCATGAGCACTCTCAACCCTGAAAGACAATTGACATTAACAGAACGCATAGAACATAAATCCTTATATAAAACATCGCGTAAGTATACAACGTACGAATCATAAAGGAAATCAATAAATAACTTACATGTTCGTTGTGCGCCCGCCGTAATGCTTTATGTTTTTCGTCCAGTAAGACACGAACTTCTCCTTGTGAGGATCCAACCATGTATTCTTCAAGTAGGGAATAATATGCCTGAATATGGATTTATTCCCATATTTAGTATCAACATAATCCACAGCTTCCGTGAACCATTCATATGTCAGGGCTTTCACAACTTGTCCCCAACGATATAGAAAGACATCCGTCGTAGTTTTGTCGTTCCCAGCTGACACTACATGTTTCTTGACATCCATTTCAATGTGCCTCCTACAAAATAGCTGGGTAGCATGTGGGAAAACTAGTGCCACAGCATTCAGTAATGCGGTCTTTCGATCGGTCATGACCACGTGGGGGAATCTGTTTTCCTCGAATAAGGTGCTCAATTGCGCTAATCCCCAGTAATAACTCGGAGTAGTCTCATCCCTCAGGAAAATGAACGCGATATGCACATACTGAGCTGTAGGTACATGAGATACAATTTGAAGCAGAGGCATGTCATACCTGTTTGTCTTATACGTTGTATCCATAAACAAAACGTACGGAAATAGAGCAAGTAGACGAAGCGCCTTCTTGTGCGCAAAGAAGATGTGGCCCACTGCATTGCTTCCGTCATCGCCTGAGTACGCATAGAAGTATTCGTGATCATGCAAAAGTTTGAAGAAATACTGCATGTTAGTCATACCTCCCCTCGCATCCCTTTTAGTTTTTACTGATTCGTTGTAAACCTGCCTTATGTGGCTGACATTTTCCGGATCATCTGAGCGCAAATGGGCCAATATATGCTTCGGCCTGATGTTGATACTGGACATTTATGCAATCTTCTTCTTCTCCTCTTCTGTTAAACGTGTCTGCGCTGAATGCCAATTTCTCACTCCTTCTAATTCATGATTGTGCGTTCTGTTTCTGACCTCTAACTTCCACTTTCCCCCATCAATTTCTCGTCCCTTCAGGTGAAATGGACAGTTTGTCTTCTTGCTGCTTGTATTGCTCCGTCTGCTACTCCCTTCCGGTATGGGTGCCTTATCCCTAACTTTTCCTGATCTATCGCACCCAATCTCAACTCTACCGATTCTCCCTCTTGTTAGGAACAACCCCAACATTTTCGCAGAAGATGTAATTTTTGTTGTCATATTATTTTCAGCGGCTCGTGTTTTAACCCATGCAAGCATACCTTCCTTACTGATGTTGGGCCGTCTGAAATACCGCGGTGTGGTCAGCATAAATGTCATCACTCTCAACACGGAAATCCTTTCAACAACATAAAAAAACCTCGTTAGCAAACTTACACACTAAAATTTCTATTCAGCAAATACATTACGCAATCATATTATCGCCCAGATCCAAAAGTTCTGACACAATTGTGATTAGCATAGGTTCGTCCGGATATTGCGACTGTCCCAGAAAAGTAGCAGAAAAAACGCCTGCCCGCCCGCAAACCGCTGAAAAATTTTGGCCGGAAATATCGTCGGCCGGCTGTGATATTTCCGGCTAAAATATCGCCGCCGGCCGGCGATATTTCCGGCCAAAATACCGCCGGCCGTCGGCGTTATTTCCGGTGGAAATACCGCCGTTCGCCGGCGGTATTTCTATTTTCTCCAGAAATACTGCCGGCGAACGGCGGTATTCCGGTTGTTTCGGACTGAGAGACATTCTCCCCGTTCGAAATGTTTCAGAACCAGCAAAAAAAGTCTGGATAATCACAGATCCGGGAAAAAAATTCCCCATACTGGATTTTTTTCCCCGAAAATTAAAGTGAAACAGTATATACATAAATTACGCACACTGCTATAAATTAAAAAAATAATACAGTGTTACTTACAGTGTAATATGGATCGTACTCGGGTATACCGGCCATATTTGAATGAACGTGTCAGTGACCAAATGGAAAACAAGTGTTTCTGCAGTTTAATGTAAATGTAAAACAACTAACTCTGAACATTTTAGAAAACTTCTGACCTTCACCCATTACTTATAGGTGAAAATGTTTACTGTTCCAACACGCGGTACTGTTCATGAACAGTACCGCGTGTTTGAACAGTACCTTTTCTTTTTTTTTAAAAATTTTTTGCTCCAGGCGCATTTTAGTCTTTTTACAGGGGAATGTTACTGCGTTTAGTAAAACCGTTAATGCGTTTAACAATTCAGTTTCTCTAATTTTACCTTCCAAAATAATGGTTTTTCTACGCAGATTTCTTGTAAGTGCCTTCAACGGTACATCCTAAACTGTTTCAGAGAAATCCAATTCCTCAGCCGCATCTTCAAACTTACCTTCTTCCTCATCGTCCTGTAGCATAAAGTTAAGATGCTTTGTCTTGCATTGGTGACCTAATTCGTATTTATCCCCACATCTATAACAGAGGCCCTTTTCTCTTCGCTCATGCACTTCTTGCGGTGAGATTTTATGAAATTTACTCTAAGGATTCCCCTAATTTTTGTTCTGATACTGATTGCATCTGTTCTCAAAATTGTTCATCCCTGTTTTTCGTGTCCATCCCCGCCGATCACTAGAATTGTTCCCGATTGGTGCATTCGAATTTTTGTTGCTCTGTTTTTGTGGCTTCAACAACATTTCCAGCGCTTGTTCTTGCAGTTCTGCGATCTCAAACACCTCCTTCAGTGATTTTGGTTTCATCACCCTAACCATTGGTTTAATCCACTGATGAAGCTCGAGACGTAAAATGCCTCTGATAGGTATGGGTTTTCAGTCATCACCCTCGATTTGTGTTCTTCAAAGACCTTTTGGTATTGAGTAATTGAATCTACTTGTAGAAGTTTAGTAAATTCCTCCACGGGATCCTTCTTTCCTTTGATCTCAAATCTTTGAATCAATTGAGTGAACTCCTTTCATGACAATGTTCATTCTGTGAATATCAAACTCTGAAACCACACATTGTATTTCCCAGTCATATACAACTCAACTGCATCGACCTTCTCTGATTATGGAATTTAGCATTCTCGAAAAAATTTCTCACACTTCCTCAGCCACTCTCGGGGTTGTTCTCCATTGAATGGGGCTAGTTCTATCTTAGGGTAAGTCACCGGCAATGCTTTGTTCGTCCGGCATTTCTCGCCGACATTCTCGTCGGTTTTCATTCCGACGACTTCCACTCGGTTACTGGAAGATGGACCTACACTCAGCTGCATTTTTCCAAGCAAACCTTCTTCATTGTTCTCCTTACTCTTATCCTTATTCAAGATCTTTAACATTGCTGCAAACTGCGAATCCATTTACGCATCCAAACCTTTTAATTGATCTACAAATTTACCGTTTATTTCTGTTCTCAGACTCTGGAATTGAGACTCGATCCCTTCAAACACTTCATGCAATCGGGATTCGCACTTCTTGAGTATTCTTCATCTGCTTAGTGCGCGTTCTTGCCGCAATGGCCGAGGTTCGCGAGCTCTGATACCAAGTTGTGACAAAATTAGGGCCAAAGAATTAAAAGGGGAAAAGAATTGAGAAGAAATTTGGGAGAGGGACTAAAAAGAAGATAAGAGAGAGAAAGCAAGAATTTACTTCATTATCCAATGCCCACTTCCTACATATGTACTCCTATTTATCTAGTACAGTGGCAAGTTAACTGCTCAATTTCTGTTACAACAACTTTCAACCTCCAAACTGTTCTTTTCTTTTATTTTTTGCTTTCTATCCTGACAAATTCAAACATAAAATAAAATCATTCCAGCCCAACACAGTGTTTCAGCCCAAGTCTCAATAATTCAGCCCAACAAAGTAGTTCAATATTCTAAAATCCATTTACTGTTCATGCGCACTGTTCACATGCGTCCGTTTGGGCAAATGAACCCTTGTTTATGATCTTTTTGCAACTTTTTCCTCTTCTTGCCTTGCTTCCTAAAACTTGTGCTTTATCATAGAAAAACTTTCCAAATACCCTGTGAAATAAGTTAAGAAATAATAAAAGTAAACAATATAAAGACACCTATGATTCATCATTTAATTACATTCGCTCTCAGTGCCAAAGTATTGGAAATGGAAGCACATATAAGAAAATCGCATCGTTTGGAAATAAGCGCATCTAATACTCCTTGTTCATCATTTAATTACATTTGCTTTCAGCGCCGAAGTCTCTCTACACCCCAAATCATCTCTTTGTGGATGAGTAGGGTTTCCGCTATCGCTGCTGCCAAGAAACCCTAAGTATTTCTTCTCTCGTTCGATCTTTATCACCTGTCAAGCTCTGTCCAACCTTTCAGCCTCTCTCTTCACTCTTTCCTCCTGTGGAAAATCCCCTGGCCCCACAACCCTTCTCTCTCTCCCTCTCTCTCTATTTCTCTCTCTCTCCTCCCGATGGCTGCTATTCCCTTGCGCCTCTGAATTTTGTGGCATGTAAGAAACTTGAGTGCCTATAAAGGGTCCATCCAATGTATCTTCATTGTGTATTTTTATCATTCGTCACCGCAATGGAACATCCAAAGACCTCACCAGTCATGGGGAGAAGGAAGCTGGCTTTCTCAGTCTTTTCTTTCTGTTCCTGAAGCTTTGTTGTTATTTGATAATTGCCTTATGTTTATTATTATTTTTTTTAGGAGGTATTATGAAAAAATTTTTGTTAATTTTAGAGAAATGGTGGCTTGAAATTTAGGAAAGTAATTTGATAAATTTCCACAATAAGTTTTGATAGGGCGGCCATTGATGATTTTGTGTGATTACTTGTACCTGTTTGGATAAACCTAGGGCTTTTCTCTAAGAACTCAAGGTGGTCCTCATTTCCATTTTTATTTTATTTATTGTTTGAATAGTGTATATGTGAATGTTTTACAATTTTTCTGGTTACAAAAAAAAGCTAATTTACTGGTGCTATTGCTAGAGTATATGGATTTTCTTGTTGATTCATTGATAAAAATGGACAAATATAAATTTGTTTTTAATACTAAATAAGGTTCTTACAAATCACTATGATTTTTATACTCTCAAAAATCCTTGTAGATTATGTTTCTTTAGCTTTATTTGGTGCGGTACTTCCTGATCAAAACCTACACTAGTATAGTTCTATATTTTTTCATATATTTGATTTGGTTTACTCTTCTATGATTGTTGCTTATTTGTTGTTGTTTCTCCTCAGGTTATTAGTTGTATCAATAGAGGCTTAATTGTAGGATATAAAATTGTCCTTATCACCCAAAGAGATTAACATGCAGCGAAATAATAAAAACAAACAACGAAACAACACACAACAATTTAACGTGGTTCGATCTTTAGATCTACATCCACAAAATTATTAAACCAATCAAAGGCGTGGTAAGCCAAAAGTCTTTACCTACACACCTATTACATCAATAATCCAACATCTTATAAGCTCGAAGATAGACAACGAAAGTCTCTCAAAATCCCCCCGAAGACACTAGTACAGTTCTATATTTTTTCATATATTTGATTTGGTTTACTCTTCTATGATGCTTGCTTATTTGTTGTTGTTTCTCCTCAGGTTATTAGTTGTATCAATATAGGCTTAATTGTAGGATATAAAATTGCCCTTATCACCCAAAGAGATTAACATGCAGCGAAATAATAAAAACAAACAACGAAACAACACACAACAATTTAACGTGGTTTGATCTTTAGATCTACATCCACAAAATCATTAAACCAATCAAAGGCGTGGTAAGCCAAAATTCTTTACCTACACACCTATTACATCAATAATCCAACATCTCATAAGCTCGAAGATAGACAGCGAAAGTTTCTCAAAATCCCCCCGAAGACACTAGTACAGTTCTATATTTTTTCATATCTTTGATTTGGTTACTCTTCTATGATGCTTGCTTATTTGTTGTTGTTTCTCTCTCAAGTTATTAGTTGTATCAATAGAGGCTTAATTGTAGGATATAAAATTGTCCTTATCACCCAAAGAGATTAACATGCAGCGAAATAATAACAACAAACAACGAAACAACACACAACAATTTAACGTGGTTCGATCTTTAGATCTACATCCACAAAATCATTAAACCAATCAAAGGCGTGGTAAGCCAAAAGTCTTTACCTACACACCTATTACATCAATAATCCAACATCTCATAAGCTCGAAGATAGACAGCGAAAGTCTCTCAAAATCCCCCCGAAGACAGAGAGCTGAAAGGCTTTGACCTTTCAAACTCTTAGTTCTACTGAAAATAATACCCCATAGGTTCTTTATATAAACCCATAGTTACCGGTATCCTTCTCAATTGGAAACAAACTAAACAAGTAATTATTAAATCCGACCAAAACTAGAATTTCCTAATTAAGTTTGATTTAATTTTTCCAACATCAATTTGTGGCCACCACATGTAAATATCTTGTTCTATTTATCTTCCTCAAACCGCCAACTGAACTTTTCTTTGCAATTTATATGTTTTCTGTGTTATGTTGATGAATTCTTGTCTTGTTTTCTCATAAAATGTGCTTATTGGTGCTTAAGTTTTGAAAGATAGTTTATAAAATATGTTATATCAATTAACATCCAAGCTTTACTCTAGTTTTGTTGCTGGAGCTCGAGAGGCATTCATCACTGGTGTTCCATCTATTTCAATATCTTTGAATTGGTGGGGCCAACAGTTCTCTTAGTAGACTCTCTGGTTTACTTATTTGACATTTTGAATTTCTATAATTTGATACATTTTCTATACAGGAAGAATGGCGAAAGCCAGGAAATGTACTTCAAGGATGTTGTGACTGTATGCCTACCTTTACTAGATGCAGCTCTGACAGGCATTGAAAAGAAAGTTTTCCCAAAAATTGCTCTATCAACATAGAAGTGCCAACATCCCCTCCGTCAAGTAAGGTTTGCTTCAATTGATGTATTTGGATCTTGACAGTTAAGTCTCATCATGGCTAAATGAGACTGATGGACCAAAAAGATTTATACTTATGATAAACAAGTTCTTTAGGTTTGTTATTGGTATGTATCTGTCAAGGTTGTGGGTCGGTAATGGAAGCCGACATTGGAAAGGGTTCTTAACCCTTTTATGGGTGTAAGCTTTCCTTTAATGGTTTTACTCTCTTTTCTCCTTTCTATTTTTGAGGCATTTTATGTATTTTTCCCTCTAGGTGTTTTTGTGAGAGTATTAAGCAATTATGAATGGTGCAAGTCTACTCTTATGCATTCTCCTATGTCATGCTTCCTCTTATGCTTCCAAGACTAGATGGTAATGCTTTTGATGAAAGAGAATATGGTAGTTTTGATCAAAATTTAATAGTCTCATTTTTTAAAGTTTTCTACTATTGTTCTAGTAGAGAATTTGCTCTTGCGCATAAGTTTGTACATGATTTGGCTACTCTTAATGCCTATCTTAGCAAAAATAGCTAGGTTTGCACACATTTCCTGAAAGTTTTCATTGTTAAATTTTTTCCTTTTGATGTGAAGGCAATTCAATAAATGTGAACACATTTTGGGTGTATTTGAATGGATAATGAAGACCCATCAAGAACCAAGTGGGATCATTAACTAGCATAGAGAAGAGGTCTTTCATTTTCTAATCAGACTATTACATGAGCTAAAGCTTTCAGGTTAGCAAAGAGCAATAAATTTGTTTTACATGGTTTCTCATTCTTGTTGAAATTTCTCCATTTAAGTTAGCAATTGCTCTTAATGTTAGAATTCTCATCTCTTATCAACTATGAATTCAAGACTTGCACTTGCAAAACAATGCTATGTACATTTAGATCATTATCATTCTAAACTAAAATTAAAATTAAAATTGTTGAGACTTTTTTTAAGTTTTTGTTAGAGTTAGTTCCTCATGAATGACACTCTGCTCTCACAGCTAAGATAATTGTGTTTCATTCAGGTTAAGGTTAGAGATTATCTACATTAAATTCACATCTTGTTATGTTGTTTTGCAGGAATGAATATTTGTATCAACCTTCCTTAATTTTCTTCTTCCTAAAAAAAGAAAAATAAATAAAAACTCAAGGTAGTAGGTATATCACTTGGTTGACTGATGGGATGTATAAATTGAAGGTTTTGTGGATATGAAGTTTTTAATGATTATGGCAAAGTTCGAAGTGTTATCGTTGATGTTCCTAAATATTAACTTATAATAGTGCAGTTCTTCTGCTACAACCATAGCTTAACCTTTCATAACTTAAAACAGAGATTCATCAATCTTATTTTGGTTGATCATTATGGATCATATAAGTCTATCTAAATCTTGGGTTTAGGAAATATCAAGGACAATCATCTATTAATGCTAGCTAGATGAATAGGAGTTTGTCTTTAGTTGGTTTGAAATATCCTTCCGTGAGCTTGCTCTTGAGTAGCTGCAATAAGAATCCACCAAGTAATCAGAGATAAAAATCAACAAAAGTGTTTAAAAAATTATCAAATTTTTTTGCAACTGTAAACTAACCTTTTACTCTGAGAAATAGCCATGCATGGAGATGATCCATTTGGTCTACCTAAGAAGACAAAAGTTGGTGCTTGTTGAAGTTGAACTCTTGTTTTAGAAAGATCATAAGCAAGAGTACTAGTATTTGTTAATGAACTTGGCCACCTTGGATCATTGTTCCGAAGAGCCAGCATTAGCAGTGTGTGTCCTGTGTGAGAGGGTGGCTGAGAATGAATTTGCTTTTATAGAAAAAGAAACAGAATTTGTAGGTGTCATACTTTTCCTTTATCTAAAAACGAGATTGTTTGCCTTAAATGCCTTGGACCATTATAATCGATTTGTGCAAATGTTCACTTTTACTCTTACTATATATATTTATATATATTTTTTGAATTGATATATAAGAAATTGATTAGTATTAGCCGTGGTTATTAGCAATAAGTCTGCTAATACTCCGAGTTTAGAATATTAGCAATGGTTTTTTACTAATAACCGCTGCTAATACTCTAAATTTCGGAGTGTTAGCTATAGTTGTAGTAAATAACTACATTCTTTTGTTATCTTCAGCCACAATTTTGTAGCCACGGCTAGTTCTCCAACTTTTCGCAGCCCCCATATTCACTGTGGTTCATATTTATGTAAAACGGCTTCAAAATGGTCCAAATAAGCACGGCTAACTGACCATTTTGTAGTAGTGACTTGAAGAACCTGTGTAGTGCATATCTTGTGCATATCCAGTGCAGACCCTGTGAGCATTTTAACTAAAATTTAATTGTGTTAATGAATAATTAAAAAAAATGCTTAAAGAACTTAGCTTGCCAAAATTAATACCATCACCAAACTCCTCATCGTCATAATCATCATCCTAATTGAAGACACTCTCATTAGTATCATGAATGTAACCCTCTGGTTCTGAGATGCCCAAAACTTAGCACTCAATTCACTTTCAATTAGAGGAGTCCCAATTTCCTCAGCTATTGATGACATAGCTCTTTCTATTCTATGACCTCCAACTTCTCGATCATGAAGTTTTCCTTCACCTTCATCATCTCTATCAATCCATGTATCATGCATAACATTGCTTCCATTGATATGCATTCGATCGTAGATCACCATCAATGTTTTCCATTGAGCTCAAATTAGATAAATGGTGTTTTTAACCTAAAGAAAATTTCAGTGACTGCTATTTGTGCTGCAATCCTCTGAATAAACTCTGCAAATAACCGCTGCTAATACTTCTAATTTTAGAATGTTATCTACGGTTGTAATAAATAACTGCATTCTTTTGTTATTTTTAGCCATACTTTTTGTAACCACGGCTAATTATCCAACTTTCTACAATGCTCGTATTCACTGCGGTTCATATTTATGTACAACGGCTTCAAAATGGTCCAAATAAGCATGGTGAACTGACCATTTTGTAGTATTGACTTGAAGAACCTGTGTAGTGCAGATCTTGTGTATATTTAGTGCATATCTTGTGCATATCTAGTGCAGACCATGTGAGTGTTTTAACTAAAATTTAACTGCCTTAATGAATAATTAAACCAAAATGTTTAAAGAACTTAGCTTGCCCCAATTAATACCATATCCAAACTGCTCATTGTTGTCATCATCATCATCACAATTGAAAATACTCTCATTAGTATCATGAATGTAACCTTCTGGTTCAGAGATGCCCAAAACTCATCACTCAGCTCACCTTCAATTAGAGAGGTCCCAATTTTCTCAGCTATTGATGACACAATCTTTCTATTCTATGACCTCCTACTTCTCAATCATAAAGTTTTCTGTCATCTTCATCATCTCTATTAGTCCATGTATCATGCATAACATTTCTTCCATTAAGATCAATTTGAACATATGCATTGGGTCGTAGATCACCATCAATGTTTTCCATTGAGCTCAAATTAGATAAATGACGTTTTGACCTAAAAGAAAATCTTGGTGGCTGCTATTTGTGTTGCAATCCTCTGAATAAACTCTACAAATAATCGCTGCTAATACTCCAAATTTTAGAGTGTTAGCTGCGTTTGTAATAAATAACCGCATCCTTTTGTTATTTTTAGCCGTAATTTTGTAACCATGGCTAATTCTCTGACTTTCTACAGTGCCCGTATTCACTGCGGTTCATATTTAAGTAAAACGGCTTCAAAATGGTCCAAATAAGCACAACTAACTGACCATTTTGTAGTAGTGACTTGAAGAACCTGTGTAATGCATATCTTGTGTATATTCAGTGAATATCTTGTGCATATCCAGTGCAGACCATGTGATTGGTTTAACTAAAATTTAACTGTGTTAATGAATAATTAAACAAAAATGCTTAAAGAACTTAGTTTGCCGCAATTAATACCATCTCCAAACTCCTCATCGTCGTCATCATCATCATAATTGAAGATACTATCATAGTATCATGAATGTGACCCTCTGGTTTAGAGATGCCCAAAACTCAGCACTCAGTTCACCTTCAATTAGAGGGCTCCCAATTTCCTCATCTATTGATGTCATAGTTCTTTCTATTCTATGACCTCCTACTTCTCGATCATGAAGTTTTCCTTCACCTTCATCATCTTTATCAGTTAATGTGTCATGCATAACATAGCTTCCATTGAGATCAATTTGAACATCTGCATTGGGTCGTAGATCACCATCAATGTTGTCAATTGAGCTCAAATTAGATAAATGGTGTTTTTTTTACCTAAGGGCCTGTTCATTTCATTTTGGTTTTGGTTTTGGTTTCAATTTTAAATTTAATATATTATAATTATTTTTCATCATTTCTATTACAACTTTTTACTGTTCATATATACATTTTTACATTTCCAATACACTTTTTACATTATAAAACTATTTTTTTTTTTTCAAAAACTTGTTTTCAAAACCATTTTTAAAACATCATTAAGAAATCTTGGTGGTTGCTATTTGTACTGCAATCCCCAAAATAAACTCTGCAAATAACTGTTGCTAAAACTCTGACTTTTAGAGTGTTAGTTGTGGTTGTAGTAAATACCCGCATCCTTTTCTTATTTTTAGCCACTTTTTTGTAACCACGGCTAATTGTCCAACTTTTCACACTGCCTGCATTCACGGATGTCCATAGTATTGTAAAATTGCCTCCACATGGAATAAACACAGCTAAATGACCATTTGGTAGTAGTGATTTGAAGGACCTTGGTAGTGTATGTCCCATGCTTTTTTCTTTTCTTTTTTTAAAACTGTAGTGCATCTCCAGTGCAGACAATGTGAGCTTTTGCACTAAAATTAAGTTGTGTTAATGAATAATTAGACAAAACAAATACATATTTTGTTTAATACATTGTATTGTTATTGGGTAAATTACATTTACATCCCTCGTGGTTTGTGAAAACTATCAAAACCTCCATGTGGTTTCATGAAACTATCAGCAACCCCTGGATCGAGTTAAAATATAATAATTATTCCCTTCTGAAATGATAATATTACATTTTCCCCTTTGTGAGGCAAAAAGCTGAACTCAAAACTCAAATTTTTTTGAAGAATATTATCCCAGCTTTGCCAAAGTTTTCGGGTATTGTCCGATGTGTGAGCCCAAAAAAATTTACAACATCGGCTCTCCAAGCTAGCCAATACCCCCAAAGGCACACGGATGTCCGATAATACATGCGTGGGGATGGCACTCAACACATGCTTGATGAGCATTAAACGGCCCCCAGCTGAGAGGAACTTCCCTTGCCATCCAGCAAGTTTCTGCTCCACCCTATCCTCCAAAAATTGGAAATAGCTTCACTTCGGCCTGCCCGTAAGGATAGGATTGTAAAGCACTGATCAGGATTGTAGCGCACGAAGTCTAGAACTTCCAAGGAAGAAACTTACATTTCTCCACAAAAAAAAAAAAAAAAAAAGAAAGAAACCTACATAATGCAAGAATTGGTTTCTAATAATTTTCTTTCTTCTTTTACACTCTAATTCATATTATTTACTAATTGAAAATGACTAAATAAATAACAATCTTATTTATTCTATTTTCTTTTTAAATATATAAATTAATAAACCATTAGACCATTTTTTGGTCCAAAGGTACTTGTTGGAGCATTTATGATCGAGTGGTTAGAACTTGGTCCTTTATTGGGCCACTTTAGGCAAAAATCTAGACAAAAGTGGTCTAATAATCCACTATTGGAGAGGGCCATAGACATTCGACGCACTTTTTTTACGACGCGACTATCAAATTTAGTCTTAAAACTATCACGTAGTATTGTTTGTTTCACAAAAAAGAATCGTCTATTTTATGTGCCGCTTATATCTTATAGTATAAGATGTTTCGAGTTTATGTATATATTGCGTGTTTCCAAATAAGATATTGCCAATAGTAAAAAACTATTATATTAATTTTAAGGGTTGACATATCGTTTTGTTAAAAAATATATTACCTATTTAAGAAAAAATTAGTGGGATTCAAATGCGCGCGGTGCCCTGGGATAATAATAATGCATGTAGAAATAACTAGTTGTCAGACGTTAGTATTGATGTAACCTCGAATGAAAACTTGTATTTGAACAATAATTTTATTAAAAAGATGAGGTAGAATGTGGGGTCTAATTGGCATGTTCCACCGTGATCCATGAAACAATTCTGCCTAATGATTTTGCTGGTGAACATAATGTAGTCATGTGATTAAAGTATTCGATCTGAGATGTTAAATTGATGCATAGTCTTTTACATAGCCTTACTCTATGAAGCATCAGATAGAAATTTTAGATTGGTGTTAGATTAGAGCCTTCACAAAGTATAACCAAATTACTTTTCAGTAACCTTTTTCAACTGACCACAATTGTGAACCAATTGGTCAAACTCTAATAAATAAAAAATATAATTAATCACCCTTGATAATGAAAGAAATGAAGGCAAAATATTCACACAAAGATTTACAAAAATGGAGTTTTATGATTCATGTGCTTAATTTTGAAAAGAAACAAATGTTTTTGTCAGATTACGTTGCTTGAATAAAGGGGTGTGCTAGCTGCGGCAAACAACTGAAAGATTTAATTAAATTTCAAAAGAAATTTCAACTACAAATATATCAAATGGTAGGTGTGGAACTAAATTCTACATGCACATGTATGTTACCAGTCTGAAAAAGAATGATAGGCCAAATCCCTGCTTGAGCTTAAATATATGACAAGCATATAATTATCACAGCACCAATGACCAATGGAATATTAGAAACAAGAAAATAAATATTATAATATAAAGGGTCTTATGCCTGTGTATTTCCTTTTAGTGTGAACTGATTAACAAAATTTTAAGTAGAATTCATCTTCATAGATTATAACATAAGAGTCCTCAACTAAAGAGTTGATATGAACAAATATCTTGTAGATGCAACATTTTTACATGGCAAGATCAAAAAGATAGTAAGTCATTTTGTACAGTAAAAACTTTTGAAGTACAATACACCAATTAATACCTATGGTAAGTCCTCAAATATACTAATCATCATTGACATCAAATCTATACCGCCTGTGAAAAATGAAAATGCTGAAAAACTAATTTTCTATGTGCTATGTAAACCAGTGTCTCCCATTTGTCAAATTTGACCCAAGGCTTTAATGTTTCTAAATAACTGTGGTAGATGCATAAATAAATAAATGAACCAGCTTCACACAATCACAAATAACAAATTGTCCAGAAAATAATGCACAAGACGATATAACTGGCTACAAAAACCTCATAATTAATAGATCATTGTGAGAGACTTAAAACTATATTTTAAAAAAATATAGCAGGACATAACATAAACAAATTGCATTAAGGTAATAGAAATATCAGCTTAAAAACTAAAAGTGTTAAGCATCATATGGATACTATCTTCAGCATCGGTCATATGGATAATTGAATTCCCTAATCAATACTCCCATAAGTAACACTGTAAATCTGATTATGGTTTTAAGCTTATTGTAAAACCAAATTTAAATATGCAATGGCTCCATCTCGTAGTTGTGCAATTAGATTAAAATTCATGTGGAATACTACAAACTATATATATAAGTGCAAGAAAATTAATACAAGTAATAATAACAAAGCATTATGTGAGAGTGCATAAGAAAAAAGTAGACATGTATGAAGGGAGAAATCTAAGAAGAGGAAATCTAATTTCTATACAAGGACTATGAAACTCAATGTTAAAGATGCAGCATACAAAGGAATTTCAATATATGTAAAAAAAAAAAAAGTAATCACTCATTTCAACACCTTTAAAGAAGCCCACACAAACAAATTTCAAAAGGCAAAGAACTAAAAAATAAACCACATTGATTGAAAGTTAGCAAAAGCTTTGGTTAGCAGCCTTTAAAGACTCCCAATAATACATAGTAGCGGCTCAGAATAAAAAAGCAGGGCTATAAAATTTTAGTTTGTAATAGTCTATAAAGGCACATAACTGCGAATAACAACACAGAGCCATGGAATTTTCATCAGGGTTGTAAGAAAACCCACACAAAAAGATGTTGAAAACCCAAAAAAAAAAAAAAAAAAAGACCTAAATAAATTACACAACTAAATGAAATTGTGTATAATGTCCAAAAACATCTACAACTGTGAATAGAAGACTAGAAGGAAGTGAAGTTTTAGGTTGTAACAGGAAAACAAAGTAGATTTGCAACATTTAAGCAAAATCGTCTCCAATTGAATGCCTCAATAAAAATTCATATTTCATTAGATGATAAGCATTTTAAAAAGGGTGAAAGTGCACCTATAATTTCACTTTGCAATAACTATCATCAACTCCAAAAAGCATATATGTACATAAAAAAAAGGAATATTAGAAGATTGAAAATCACATGCACCCTATTTAGTGATAAATTGACTTCAAGTGAAATTAGCCAATTGCAACTTTATTACTTAACATAGAGCAGAGTATTTCTCTCGAGTTCTCTCACAGCCACAACATTCTCCTATGGATTGGAGAAATAGGTAAGTAAAGATAGTTTCATGATTTGGAGTAGGAATTACCTTTTTCTTGTAAGAAAACAATCTATTTTCTCTTTTCAAAATAGCAATCAAAGTTTACTCTCAAAGACAATGAACTACATTTGATGGTGAAGGAATACAAATGGTGCTGGAATATAAACATTACCCTCATTTATAAAATTGTAAGCAAGTAGCAATTGATAACACGACATCCAAAAGTAAATCTGAGGCAGTACAATAAAATTTTAAAATATAGAAATGCAGAAACATAACAAAATATACTGATAAAATTTAAAAAAAAAATTTATTTACGGAGCACAGGTAAAACCACAACACAAAATTATGTACTAGGTTCTTTCTAAAAGCTAAACAAAGATAGAATTCAGAAAGATTGAAATGTTTGAAAAATACCCGTGTAATTTTCTTTTCTACGGTGGATCTAAATGAACTGCATCGACCGGAAACCAATTTATGTTGGGAACTTTAGATGAAGATAAAACTCATGTGGATGGAAAAGAAGACAAAAATGATGAAGAAGATGAAACATAGGGGAAAGCGAGATAAAATTCTGGAGGGTGAAAAAGAAGTAAAAGATGAAACACATGGTAAGTAACTTCTTATAACTATTGTGAACCACTGTATTCTTTGTTACCTTAGAGTAAAGAATGCCATTGTTTGTTTCTGCAAAGGCGATTTAGAGTATAAGAGCCTCTAGCCGTCGGATGAAAGATGACTACCACCAAATGAATCTCAACCATTGAATTTCCTCACATCCCCTATTTATGTCATTATATTGATAAAATAAAAGAACCTCTTGTAAAAAAGTATAATGTATTTTATCTTCTATTTAAGAAAAAAGTGTTAATTGTAAGAGAAAATACCATTTATATTCTAAGGAACTAGTCTTCTTTTTAAATTAATAGAGAGGTAATTAAGTACAACCCTTGCATATGTAATATTTTCTTTTCACTTTTGTCCCTTAATTTTGAGACATAACCATATATAACAGTGATTACATAAAAGGGTGAAAATAAAAATAAAATGTACTCTTTTATTTGCAATTCAACTAATTACTCCTAGTTTGTTCCTTGATCTATATATATATATATATATATATATATCTTGTGCTATAACAAAAGCTAGGAGTATGTTGAGAACTCATCATACTCATACATGCTAATGCATTTGTTTCTTATCACTATGCTAGAGAACAGCAGTTGCAAGTATTCAGGAGTCTTCTTCATCACTAGGAAGTTAGGATCAATAATTTCATTCATGTGAAAATAAATCAATTTTCAAGTAAAATAATTCAGTAAGTTTGGAGCAATCTTCTCTTAGTTGCGGGATCAAATCGAACAGTATCATCTTACCTAATACAATTACTGTGCAAAATAACAAGAGGCAGTCTTTTGCAAGATTGTCTGATCGTTCGACAAATGATATGTCAACTATCAAAAATCAATATACGTTTTTCTTTCTACTATATGTGATACTTTTTCAAATTTTTATTTTTTGGAACAAGAGATACTTTTTCAACATGCCATACCAGAGACTCTATGAAATACATATGTATTCGAGGTTGTACGCTATTTCAACCCTTAAAAATTAATAACTTTTCACTATAAACAATTTTTTAATTTTAGAAATAAAAAATACATCAACGGCTATTAAAGTTGATACATCAGAGGTTATACCTAATACACATGCTTTTATTGGTGGATATTTCTAAACAACAATGGGACCTTACAACACAAAAACCAACTAAAATGGAACTTTATTTTTAAAAAGAACAGCTAATCTAATACTATGGTAGAAAACAGTAAATGTCTATTCAAATCGTGCAAATGCACTTTTCTTTAGACTTTATTAGTCCCCTTATGTGTGCAAGGAGTTCAGGACTAATATCCTTTTGAGATAAGATGAAGATAATCTTTAGAAGTCTGCACTAACTCAAACGAACTACAAAACAAGTGTGAAAAGTGCAAGAATAACTTGTAAGATGAGAATGATTCGTGCCTCTCTGAATCACTGTCAAAAGGAGTCTATTTATAGACCTCCAAATGGTGTTATTCAATAGTCACATCTCTTAGGAAAAGGTAGGAAGAAATGAAACTCAATTTGGATAAGAATTGAGTTCGAAATCACACTTTTCGTGATAGGAAAAAACCTTCTGGAGCTTGTCAGAGTACATGTGTGACTCGCACAGGTGCTCTCACGACTTCTGAAGTTTGTCCGAGCACCTGTGCGACTCACACAGGTGCTCTCATAGCGCAAGTTAGCTTTGTTTAGCTACTGGACATCGTTCGAGGTCCTGTGCGACTCGCACGGCCCTCAGACATTTGCTCCTCTTCAGTTTTTCTCCTTCTTCCTTAGCTAATTATTGAAAAATCTCCAACAATTCCCTGCCATTTTTCAATGATTTGAAAAATTGCCTGCCTCTCAAAGTCAAGAACTTTTCTCGATAATTTACGCATTAGCTATGGTGTATGTCGATTGAACCAAAGCCTTAGTGAAAACACATCCTGCAAACTTATCAAACTAATTTGGTAGACAAGCTTTGAATCAACAGTCCATTGACAAGCCTTAATGTAATCACACATAAGTTCATTTTCACACAACATGTTATAAACAACACATAACATTTATGTGTCTCAATCTCTTTCATGAATGCGTCCAAGGTTTCATCAAAGAGGCTTTATGAATTTTCATAATGCATACACATAGACAAGTTTCAAAAGACCCCTGCCTTATGAGAATTTCCAGCATGATTGCATTTCTCATATTTGGAATTAAATTGAACTTGTTAAGAACTCAATCATTCAACCTTAACTTAATAGCAAGTAAATAACACTAATTGTATTTAGTGTTCCAACTATTTAGACAATGTACTTTTCGCTACATTGAATTAAGAACTAGTAGTTTAACTAGCAATCAATTGAGGGTTCCATTGTAAACTGTTTAGGATATATTTCTTGATAGAAGATAATCGTTCCTATCAGTCCTTAATCCATTCTTTGGTTTGCCTAATTTGCTTAACCAAACTTTTTATTGAGTGCTTAGCATCACTATTCCAATGGTTACTTAATCTCATAGATTAAGATCCTACCATTTAGTGACTTAAGATGGACTTTTAATCCATTTATGTTGATGTTTTGTACATCAATCAATACACGATTCCTTGCCAAATGACCATCTACCTTATGTGATCATACAAGCAATCAAATTGCATTTATACAATTCATTAAAACATGCATTTAATGAACATGTCACAATATAGTTTTCATAAGTCAAGTTCAACAAATTTATATTTAAATCTTACAAATTAACATGAATTTTTAAGAATTTAATTCATGCATCATGAATTTAATTGTAATTAAACAATCATCCATTCATCACAACACAAAAGGTAAAGCATGATTATGTTAGTTTAACACAGATGCTCACAAAATTTCATAAACTCGTGAAATCTCACATGAACTATATATGAATCATGCAACATATACTGCATTCCTAAATTCTAATTCATCAAGGTAAACACTCCTGTTAAATATTTTCTCATACATTATCTATGTATAAAAAATTACAAAACATGCTATATAATTCATATTAAGCATAATATTCTTCTTAAGTTAATTTTGTTTCCATAATGACAATGATAATATTTTATTTTTAAGTATGAAACTAACATACATGAATCAATCCTAATTTTTGAAGGAAATCATGCACTACACATTACACGTCTTTCAACCATGCATTGACATGCAAATTACTTACATAATTTTAAATAAATAATGTACTCATAATTTGCTACATGTCTTTTAATGTAACACAATATATCACCAAAATTTTCCCTGTATAAAGCATAATTTTTTATTCTTCATATACGTGTTTCTTATATAAATTCCTCCCATTCAAACAGATCACACTTGTCTTTTCAAAGACAAATCTTGATCAAAGTTTGATATTAGAAATCCTAGCCACAAGTGCTTCCATAGGAATGTCCCTAGAGGATTTTTCCTCTTTCTTTTGCTTCTTTAGCAAATGACACTCATATTTGTAGTGTCTGATTTCATTGCACCAGAAATACTTGCCACTTTTCCTTTTGCTTGTGCCAGGACCATCATCTTTGACCCTTTTCTTGGTACTGTTTTGTTGTCCTTTCTCAATGACATTAACTTCGGATTCCTTGCCTTTGTCATTGACATGCAAATTCTCATTTCTTTGAGAATTTTCCTGCAACCTCAATTATTTTTCAACACAAAGAGAATTAGCAAGACTTTCAAAATTAATCTCAGTTTTTCCATTTTGAGATCTCTTTTGAAATCATTCCAAGTAGGGGATAATCTATCAATTAAAGCATTTACAACAATTGAATCTTCTATAATCATATCATGTTGTGCAAACTGGTTAAGCACTTTTATGATTTTAGCAAACTGTTGTATTTTAGGCATGTTATCTAACATCTTAAGTTTAGAAAATGTAGATAATAAGTATTTTTTACTATTGAAATTCTCTTGCATGTACCTTACTTCCAGTTTGTCCCACACTTCCTTTGCCGTAGGAACTGAATAGTACATGCCAACCAGATTGTCGCCTATTGCATTCAGGTTGTGCTCCTTGCACAATTCATTGTCTATCTTCCACTTCTGTCTTTTGTGTGACTGATTTTGCGTCTTCTCACCATCCTTCTACGGCTTAGGAGTCTTCAAAACATATGCAATGTTCAAGGAAATACGATGAAGATGCATCTTTTTCTTCCATCTTGAAAAGTTTCCTCCATCGAACCGATCCAACTTGACAATGGGTGATGTCAAGTCCTTCACGTTGGTAGCATTTGTGTGTAATAAAGCCTAAAGTTTGTTGGATATTTCTGAACAACAATGGGACCTTATAGCACAAAAATCTACTAAAATAGAACTTTATTTCTGAAACGAACAATTAATCTAATACTATGGTAGAAAATAGTAAATGCCTCTTCAAATCTTGCAAATGCACTTTTCTTTAGGCTTTATTAGTCCCCTTATATGTGCAAGGAGTTCAGGACTAATATCCTTTCGAGATAAGATGAAGATGATCATTTGAAGTCTGCACTGACTCAAACGAATTACAGAACAAGTGTAAAAAAGTGCAAGAATAACTTGTAAGATGAGAATGATTCGTGTCTCTATGAATCACCGATAGTCACATCTTTTAGGAAAATGTAGGAAGAAACGAAACTCAATTCGGATAAGAATTGAGTCTGAAATCACACTTTTCGTGAAGAGAATGCAACACTTCAGGATATAAAAAAATCTTCTGGAGCTTGTCAGAGTACCTGTGCGAGTCGCACAGGTGCTCTCATGACTTCTGGAGCTCGTCCGAGTAACTGTGTGACTCGCACAGGTGCTCTCACAGCGCAAGTTAGCTTTGTTTAGCTACTGGACATCGTCCGAGGTTCTGTGCGACTCGCATGGCCCTCGGACATCTGCTCATGTTCTATTTTTTTCCTTCTTCCTTAGCTAATTATTGGAAATCTCCAACATTTATCACATACACGTGATATTTTAAAAATTAAACTTGATGCTTGTTGTGCTTATGTCGCATCAAACTTTTCCGAACTATTAATTTTATATGAACTCCAATGACAAAATATTAATCGTGCCTCCAATTATTGTCATTAATTATTCTTCTAAATGCATGTCATCAAATTTGTGGCACATGAAGAAGACGATCGACATTGACAAAGCATGTGGCCATGAATCTTTTGTGGATGAGAATTAAAGAGAAGATCACATTGCACTGGTTAATTTTGTACGGTTTAAACCCAAGCCATAAACAAAGATAGATCATGATACTGAAATCCACCTAGCGAGCTAGAATGTTACTCGGCTATTATCAATTTATGTCCCTGCCAAGTCCAATCTTTAACCTTTATTTTTATATCTCATTTTGTCCATTTCTGCTAGAATTGTGTTAAAAAAATAAGAAAAAAAGAAAGTAGTGGTTAAAATTAAAGGTGAGCAGAACATATTCGCATTTTAGGCAGTTTCGGATTTATGGAATGGTTGGACTTCAATTGGAAACTCTCACCCGTGATTCCCCTACCCCTTTGTCTTGTTTTGAAGACATCTGACCGCTTGTGACCTCCCTACCCCACACTTATTTGGCCCTTTGGGTTCAACATGCAGTAGTACATGAACAATGTAAGTTTTCATAATGCATGAATATCTAACTTACAAGAATGGGTAAATTCCATTTATCTCCCCCGAAATTTATGAAAACTACCATCACCCATCCTGGACCAAGTTAATATAACAGTTACTTCCTCTAGTTTAATTAAATTACATTTGTCTCTTTGTAAGTCAAACGATTGAACTCAAAACTCAGACCTTTTTATAATTTGACAAAATATATTAGATGAGCCTCTTATCAAACTGTATGAAAGTTTAACACAGATGATACTTTCGCCATTAAAATATTGGATATGCAATATTTCATAGCAAATATGCATATTGAATACAAGTTTTTGCCAAAATTTGAACGTCCAAAGAGTGTTGGTAGTTTTATTGAACCTCAATAGAGTTTTGGTAGTTCTATAAACCTCAAGGGAGGTAAATGTAATTTACCCTAAAAGATTTGCACGTGAACCTTAAACAGAATTTTTCTGCTCCGTAAAATTTCACCTAAAATTTGTATCTCAGCACCCCATGCAACTCTTTTTATTTTCACTAGAAATTATAAGCAGAAAAAACTCCTTCAGTTTAATAAAGAAAAGATAAAACCTATAAAGAAAATTTCTCATTTTCTCTTTATAAAGCTAATTATTTGATTCTACCGGATTTTATTATGGCTTCGTTCCTTTTAAATAACTCCAAAAGAAAAGAACTAAGTGGTTAATTTGGTCATATGTAGAGAAATTTAGGAATTTCAAAAACTAAAAATACATTTCAAGGATAAGTGATCACCTGAAATTGCGATTTCCAACAACTAGCCTCGGTTTTTGAAAGGCAACAAAAACAAATGGAAAAATAAAAAACTGTAGACAAAAACCGTAAGAGGAGACAAACAGATTTCAACTATATATTTAGAAGAAAATTAAAACTGAGGCAAGAAACTCGAAGAAAAATCTCTTCCATGAAGACACAAGGTTGTGAGATTCAAGCACTTGGTGTCAACTACATAGTCACCAAGCCAAAGAGCGAAAACCCTTTGAAATTATTCATCAAAGAGCCCAAAAACAATCAGCAGAATGATGTTCATCAGCTGCAACAAGTTGGAAATTCAGCTCAAGTTCGCCATGTTCTGAAAGACATAAACTGCACAGCTAAACCATGGGAAATTCTAGCTGTAGTTGGCCCAAGTGGAGCTGGGAAGTCCTCAATGCTAGAGATTCTTGCAGGCAAACTGAAGCCACAGAAAGCATCCATTTTTGTGAACAGGGAGCCACTTGATGCAGCAAGGTTCAAGAAAATCTCTGGCTATGTTACGCAAAGGGACACCCTGTTTCCCCTTCTTACAGTTGAAGAAACCTTGATGTTCACAGCGAGGCTCAGATTAAGGCTTCCTGAATCGGAATTGAGGTCGAGGGTGAAGTCATTAATGGCGGAGTTGGGTTTAAGTCAAGTTTCAGGCGCAAGAGTTGGGGATGATAGAGTTAGAGGGATATCGGGAGGAGAAAGGAGAAGAGTTTCAATTGGGGTTGAAGTTATTCATGACCCTAGTGTTCTAATTCTTGATGAGCCAACTTCAGGGCTCGATAGTACCGCATCTTTGCAGATCATTGATATGCTGAAGAAGATGGCTGAAACTAGAGGGAGAACCATAATTCTGAGCATTCATCAGCCCGGATTTAGAATTGTGAAATTGTTCAATTCAATTCTCCTTTTGGCTAATGGCAGAGTTTTGCATCACGGGACTGTTGAGAAACTCAACCTCAGCATGAGAGAAATGGGATTGCAGATTCCAATCCATGTGAATGTTGTCGAATTCGCCATCGAATCCATCGAGACGATTGAGCAGCATCAATTGCCTTTGCCATCTATCACTTCAAACAGGGGAGGAGATGATCAGGAGCAGCAGTGCCAGAGTAGAAATGGTAAGTTTACCCTGCAACAATTATTTCAACAATCAAAGGTCGTTGATGAGGAAGCCTTGAATTCTGGGATCCCATTTTCTTATGATTTTGCCAATTCCAGATTGAAAGAGACTGTTATTTTGAGCCACAGATTTTGGAAAAACATTTGTAGGACTAAGGAACTTTTCGGTTGTAGATGCCTTCAGATGCTGATATCTGGCCTAGTTTTGGGTTCAATCTTTTATAATCTCAGGTACAATTTAACCGGTGCGGAGGAAAGAGTTGGTCTCTTTGCATTCATCTTAACGTTTCTGTTGTCAAGCACAACAGAAGCTCTGCCAATTTTCTTGCAAGAAAGGGAGATATTAATGAAGGAGACCTCATGTGGGAGCTACAGAGTTTCATCCTATGCTATAGCAAATGGTCTTGTTTACTTGCCATTTCTGTTGCTTTCATCAATGCTTTTCAGCATTCCTCTCTATTGGCTGGTGGGATTACACAAGACTTTCTTCTCATTCTTGCATTTCTTGCTGCTGATTTGGCTAATTCTGTACACAGCAAATTCTGTGGTGGTTTGCTTCAGTGCTCTGGTGCCAAATTTCATCGTTGGGAACTCAGTGATTTCTGGGGTGATGGGATCTTTCTTTCTTTTCTCAGGATACTTCGTATCGAAACATGGAATACCTAATTATTGGATTTTCATGCATTACATTTCCTTGTTTAAGTATCCTTTTGAAGGGTTCTTGATCAATGAATTCTCTGGCTCGGGCTGCTTGGAACTCATGTTTGGAACCTGTGTAGTGAGTGGTGAGGATGTGCTCAAGGAAGTAGGATATGGTGAAGAAAGTAGATGGAGGAATGTTATCATAATGTTGTGCTTTATTTTACTTTACAGATTCAGTTCTTATGTTATCCTTAGGTGCAGATGCTCTCAGAAAGGACTCAAAGGCTTTCTTATTTGAAGAATAATTAGTTGTCTCTTCCTCTTGGTTGTGTGTCCTTTGGTAGCTACGTATAAGCCTGTGTAATAGCAATAAGATTGTGGTTTTGGAATATAAAAACCATATTAGAGTGGTTCTCATCTGACCAATGTGAATTTGTATTGCAAGAATAGTTCGCTGAAGTTTGTTGACTTTGGGAGGTTGTACCAGAACCATTAATTTTAATTAAAGGTTTACATGAATTGGGTTGTGAGGATACACTGAATTTGGTGTTTCGTTTGTGTTTCTTTCTATCTCTGTATGATCATCTTATTCTGTTAAAAATGGGTAAATTATATTTACCTCCCTCGAAGTTTTCCAAATTACCATCACCTCCCTGATCTTTTATTATGAAACTACCAACACCTCCGTGGATCGAGTAATAATATAATAATTATTCTTCTCTAGGTTTGTAAAATTACATTTTTTTCTTTGAGAGTCAAAAAATTAAACTCAAAACTCAAGCATTTTTGTAATTAGGCTTTTGTCAGACCGTATGACAATTTGACCTGTAATACTTTCACCCTTAAAATATTGAATATGCAATATTTCTAAAAGTAAAAATGGTACGTGTCGAACCATCTAGGAGGTTGTATAGAAGATTTTGCCAAAATTTTGACTTTCAGAGGATGTTGGTAGTTTCATAAAACTGTAGAGGGGTGTTGATAGTTTGCAAAAACCTTTAAAAAAGGTAATGCAATTTACCCATTAAAAATAGAAGAGGTAACATAAATTGCTGCAGCTAGCAACAAATCTGTCTTATTATATAAGAGCAAATTAATGATGGAAATGTGTTTCTAATAATAATAGGATGATAGCACTTCAATGAATATTGGTGAGATTGGCTTTGGCCAAACTGGAATCTCATGCAAGAGATTTCTCAATCATTCTGCTTCTTTGCTCGCTGAGGCTAAAGCAATGAATTCAGAAGCCATGGTGGAGTCTGCAATGCAGGTTTGTTTCCTTGAATCCCAAGAAATTGCACCACCACCCAAAACAAAAATTCAACTACTTGTAGAAGAGTGATCATCTTTGTTTGTGATCCAACTTGCATTAGAATATCCTTCAAGAATAGAAGGATAACCTTTATAGGTGATGCCATAATCTTTAGTGTTTTTGAGATATCTCAACACCCTATTAATCCCTAGCCAATGTTGTCTGTTGGGATTACTTGTATACCTACTTAGTACACCAACTGCATAAGCAATATCCGGACGTGTACAAGTCATGGCATACATAAAAAAATCTTATTACTCTAGCATATTCAAGCTAGAGAAACATGATCGCCTTCATTTTTTACCACATCCAAGTTGGGATCAACAGGAGTTGTGATCGGTATACAATCAAAATGATTAAACCTTTTGAGAAACTTTTCAATATAATGTGCTTGTGAAAGCCTTATTGAACCAGGTTCTCTCTTGATTTTTATGCCAAGAATTATGTCATCTTCTCCCATATCTTTCATGTTAAAATTCCTTGAAAGCATATGTTTGATTTCATGACTTGCTCTACTGAACCTAAAATCAGCAAGTCATCCATATATAAAGCATCCTTGTCATTTTCATACTTGTTATAGACACATTTTTCTGCTTCATTAATCCTATATCCATTAGCAAGTACTACTTCATCAAACTTTTGATGACACTGTTTCGAAGCTTGTTTAAACCCATACAATGACTTCATAAGTTTACACAACTTGTGATCTTGGCCTTGAGAAACAAAGACTTCAGGTTGCTTCATGTATACCTCCTTATCTAATTCCTCATTGAGGAATGTTGTTTTGACATCCATTTAGTGTATCACCATATTTTTGATTGAGGCTATAGCAAGAAGCATTCTGATTGTGGCAATTCTTGCGACTGGCAAGTAAGTGTCAAAGTAGTCAAGGCCTTACTTCTGTGTGAAGCCTTTGGCTACTAGCAGTGTCTTGTATTTATCAATGTTTTATCCACCTTCATTTTATTTTTGAAGATCCATCTATAATTGATGGGTTTGGAATCGGGTGAAAGATCAACTAGGATCAAAATATTATTCCCAGGAATTGAATCCATTTCATCATTGATTGCTTCTCTCCAAAATGAAGCATCATGAGATCTCATAGCTTCATTAAAGGCGCAGGGATCAATATCCATACTAAAACAATGAGGTATTTGTTACTTATTCCATCTCTTGTTCCTTCTACAAGAAAAGTAACAAAATCTGGACCAAAAGTTGTGTCCCTTCTAGCCCTTGTGCTCCTTCTCAATTCAGTGGTTACATTACCACTATTTGAGTCATCGGCTGCAGGTTCTTGTTGCACTACTACAAAAAGGGGCTTTAATGGCGGTTTTCTTGTATTTGAACCGCCATCTATCTGGCAGCCGTAGAAAGGTTACGGACTTTCTATGGCGGTTGGGAAGAACCGCCGTAGAAAGTCTGAACTTTCTATGGCGGTTCTTCCTAACCGCCGTAGAAAGTCCCTAATACTACGGCATGCCTAACCGAACCGCCATAGAAAGTGTACTTTCTACAGCGGTTCCCAGTAAAACAACCGTAGAAAGTACAAGACTTTCTACGGCGTTCCCACCATAACCGCGGTAGAAAGTCAGGACTTTCTACGGCGGTTAAACAAAACCGCCGTAGAAAGTACTCATTTTCTATTGCTCTATCTAAACCACCATAGAAAGTCCTAAACTTTCTAAGGCGTTTTCCATACCCGCCGTAGAAAGTTCTAAGCTTTCTCTGGTTTAGAGCAAAACCTGCTTCTAAATGTTTAAAATAAATATACAAAATATTGCCAAGATAGAAGTAGAAATCACTATTACATTACAGTGGCATATCCACAATAATTCATACAACTATAATATCAACAAGTTTCTACACTAGCAAAACAACCATCAAGTACTACTTGGATAATGCTCCACAATATAACTAGTGCATAATTTTCTCATAGCATCTACATCCTCAGTGGTTAATGGAGTGTGGTCGATCTTGAAGTACTGCCACGGAGTATAAAAACAAATTTAATCGAGTAGCAAAATGAAATATTATCAAATAAGTTATGTGAAATCAAAATCATATACTTTTTCGAGTGCCAATGTCTCGGATTTCATTGCGATGTGGTACATGTAATGCATGACATAGTAGCCACACTCCCAGATAGACTTTTGTTTTTAATGCTATTGAATAATATTATACGAGTCAGAAGATCATACAATTGTATACAATACAACATTAAAAAAAAATTCAATAAATACTAATTTTACCTTAACTACTATCCATTCAAGTTGCATATGCACAGCTCTCGGCAATCTAGGAAAGCTTAATAATTAAACATCACCCTATAAAATATGAATGATGAATAAAAGTAATTAGCAACATAGGTATATATGATTGGCATTATAAATTATACAGTCTAATATTAGTTAATATAACTCACTCGTCTATAAGTATTACTGCCTCCTCTTTTTGTGGGTTTTGTAATGAATCAAACCAGCACACAACTTTTTCAATCGGTCTAATGGCTATAAGCAGCCAATGTCCACTGCAAACAAAAAATTCAATGACCTCAGATCTTTAAATCAGTGTTTCTTAAAAATTAGAGAAACGCTTATAGTGTTTACCTCTGAAGATACGGTACCAGATAAATTTCTTTATTCCGATCCTTCAAGTTTCATGCAATGTATTGTACCCTATCTTCATATGCATTTCCTAATGCCGTGACATGATCCTCTTAGAGAAACCCTATCCCTTTGCAGCCATTCCTTTGAACCAATCATGTAAAGCTCTAGGGAATTTACATTATCATCTTTGGTTAGTCCAGCAACATAGAAAGAATACTATATATAGCAATAATTGAAAATACAAAGAAAATTAATTGGTCAAAACTCACCTGATTAACAATTGCATGCAATAGTTTGTGACCTCATTTTCTCTTGACAATAATTCAACGACATCCATTCGATCCATACTAATAGGATGATCTACACCTATGATGTCTCTTGTCAATTGAAACATGAAGCTAAGTTCGAATCTTTCTCTAATCGGAGTTCTAACTCGTGCAATGGATTAGATGTCGAAGAGGATGCCATTTCATATGTAGTGGATAGAATTCGAAGGACCTTTTTTTTTTTTTGAACTTTTCTCCACCTAAGACCATTTGAAATAAAATTCATTATACAAAAAGGTATGAAGTAATTCACAAATAAATGTAAGCATATACCTTTTTTAATGGATCGAGAATAAGCTCAATCAAATGTATAGGCCATTCCACGAAAAAGGAATGGCACATTCCCATAGTTGAAGCCTCTTCCTCAGGAAATAGCAGCTGGGCAAGGTCATTATATGAAATTTTAATTGTAACCCTTGTGCCACCTTTCTTTACCTCGCACCCGTGGTGCTTTTTCTACTTATAAACATTTCCCTTGGCCATAATCTTACGTCTCTTACACGTATCCTCACAGATGAATAGGTGACAGTCACACCCGTCCTGAGATAATAAGCAAGTCAATGAACATTATTGCACTATTTTCGTTAAATCCAAAAACTAAGTGTAATCATCAAAAGTAATATCAATCTTTTTTAGCATTGACAATATGAAAGAAATTATAGAAACCAAGATGACATATATAAATGTACTTTAATTACCTTGTAATCCCCTGAAGAACTCCGATCTTCCAAGGTTGTTGGAATGGGCTACTGTGAACCTCATTCCTACTTATCGGGATCATAGATGAAACAAGGATTGTATGTAATTCAGGCAAACTTGTAGGGATTAGTGGGGAAACATTATGGCTACTACGTACTTTAGGCAGACTCGTAGGACTCATAGTGGAATCATGGCTACCAGTTACCTCAAACATATCTGGAGCCATTCCGGCAGTTTCTGGGTTCAAACTCTGAGATTTGGCACTGTTGAGGATTGTGGCTCTTTCTGAATCATAGTCAGCCCCCATCTTAGTACATATAAAATCATTATCATCTTAAGATCTATTTGACATTTATCAAGCTGTGCTGCGATTTTCTGAAGCTTCCTTTTAGCTAAAGCTAGTTCAGCTTTAAGGGACGAGGTTGTTGTCAGAAAAACATCTGTTATACGGGCCCAGTAGAATGACCGCGAACACAACCGGGGTGATCGGTCTTTCTTGTTGCCTTGACAAGTATGTCATTCCTACCCTCTGAAACTTTCTCTCCTTGGGACTCACACATACATTACTTTTCCTAAACGTTTCGCCAAAAATATGAAATTTACATCAATCATGATAGTATTAATAATATGAGTTTTTGAAACAATTTAATCATAAGAAAATGTATGGCATAAACTTACAATTTCATTTCCAACACGACCAGCCTCTGGGGTAAAGTATTCACCATTTTTTTTTGTGTGAGACTTTCTCCAAAGTAGATGACGGGTTGGCCCTGCATAAGCTTCTTCTCCTTCTTCTTCGGATGTACCGTCCTCTAAAGCCTTATCCCCATTTTCAATCAATGCCTCTTCATGCAATTTCTTCTTCAGTAATCGGTATTCACCCTGAGATAAATTATGGTAAAAAGAATTCAAATTGGCATTCCTTTGAGCTTTGCCACGAATTGCCTAGAGAAAAATAAAATAAAATGAGATTATCCATAAACTGAGCAATTTCAAATATCCAAAAAGAAGAAGGAAAAAAAATTGAAATAACCACTTTCTATTCTTCTGCTTCACGGCTAACCTTAAGGTTAAGCCATGTCTCCCTTGGGAGATATTTATATTCAAGGCATGGGTCCTCACCCTTCAAGTCGCCATTGACATATCTACCTAAAAAGGATTCCAATCTTTCCAATGTTTATCGGTATAAGAAATCCACTTGGTTTTGAGCTCTTTAGTTGATTTAAAAATAAATAATGCCTACATTAAACAATAGAAGTACAAAGTTAGGTAAATTTGGTTCATTTGTATAAATGGGTTTATAAACAATGCGTTATAATTTTGTAGAATACCTGTATTTCCATCCACACTCCCTTCTTGATCTCGTCAGGACTTTGGGCCATGATGCATATTCCATAATGTCCACTTTGCTCTGGGCAGTGAATGCAACGAAAGTAATCCACTTCGTATGCGCATTTTTAGGCTCATTTTTGGAATTGAATTCAATCTTAATTGTTTTCCTCCTCATACGCATTTCCAAAATATCGTTGCAATTTGTAGGTCCCCTACCTCTTCTAGCTCTAGTAGAAGAACTATCTCCATTGCCATTTCCCACATCACTATGCTCCTCATTGCGTTTTCTCTTTCGAGCCATTACCTTATCTTAAACTTTAGGTAAAGACTTAGAGAAAACAAGATAACATCTTTTCATTTCAAGAAAGTTTTAATTTCAAAAACCTTTGCACCATTAAACACTTTAAATCATAGGAGACACAAAAATGAGCCTAAGAAAGGTTAAAATTGAAAAAGCAAGCGACAATTCACCCCTTCAATTCATGATAACAAGCATTTGAATCATTATCAATACATGGGGCACACAAAATAAAGTTAGAAAGGAAAAAAGTAGAAGGAGAAGTGACATTTCACAATCTCCAAGTATAAAACAAGGATCCTTTTCAAGAAAGGCGATACACAAAGGATACTAGAAATGTTTCTAAAAAAGATAAGGGAAAGAGAGGCAAAGAAAGTTTTAATTTCAATAAACAAGTTCCATTATGCACTTTAAACCAAAGAAGGAAAACAAAATAGAGTAAGAAAGGTTAAAGGTTTAAGGAGAAGTTCACTCATTTTACACTCTCCATGCCTAAAACAAGAAAAGCGACACACAAAAGATACTTTGTACATTTCTAATAAAGATACCAGAAAATGAGGCAAAGAAAGCTTTAATTGCAAAAGATAAGTTCCATAAAAGAAATTAAACCAAATGAGACACAAAAAGGAGCCTAAGAAAGGTTAAATTTTAAAAGGCAAGTGACATTTCACAACTTCAACTCATGAGAACAAGCATTTCACTCATTATCACTAAAGGAGGAAAACAAAATAGAGTAAGAAAGGTTAAAGGTTTAAGGAGAAGTTCACTAATTTTACACTCTCCTTGCCTCCAGCCCATATCTCAAATTTAATCAGCCCAGCCAACTTGGCCTTAGAAGTTCAGGCCCAGACCAAGGAGAAAACCCAATGGACTAGGACCATTAGGTCCTCGGCATAATCCACACCGCAATGGCGGAAGAGATGTCCGCCTAAAGCCGCTCCCCGATATGACATTGAGGGCTTCGGCGGCTGAGAACCAAGAGGCAAAGAGGAAACCCGAGTGCGCTTACCCGGCGGTTAAGGGGAAGGACCGAACCCTCCCAATTCTATAAATAGCAGCTTACACTCCACAAAAGAGGTGATACATACAATCCAATCTCATTATGATATAGTGATATGCTCTGCTTCTCTGTTTCTGTTTCCTAACTTGAGCTTCGGAGTGCTAACGGGGATTTAGCCCCTCCGAGCTCCGTTTCCGTTTCAGGCGTTTGGGGCAAACCACACATCATCAACTGGTGTCGTTTATGGGGACTCAATCGTTGCGTAAAAAATCACCTTTTCATTAACCTTGGGTCTTCGAACTGATAAACAAGTGTTATGATGTTTACTCTCGGAGGAGGTCTGAGTGGAAGAAAAATAGTTACCATGAGTTTGTTTCAAGAAGGAGACCGAGTGCTGGAACTAGAAGAGCTGGCGTTCGTAAGGAAAAACATGTCTGAATTCAGAGCCTTCATGTAAGAAAAAAAAGGAGGATCAAGGGAGAGGAGGAGTGCAAATGGAAATTCAAGGCGAAGGAAAGGTGAGAGGGGCGAGAAATGTGAATGGAGGAGTCCCAGGGGTCATCCTCAAGCACGGGGCAAAGGCAGGTGTCTATCTCAATAACACCCAGTAAGCAGATGTCCTGGTCAAAAAGAGAGGAAGCTGATTCCCCCTCCTGGAGAAGTCGATCCACGCCGCCATACCGGAGAAGTCAGGGACGGGAAAAGGAGCATTCCCAAGCGTCGAAGGATCCCGGGGTGAAAACTCCTCAGTCGAAGTTCAGAGAGGTGGAAAAAAGACCAGAAAGAATGTCATTCAGCTTACCGGGAAACTGATTGGAGGAGGTGGAAAGGATGATGGACAGGCGATTAGAAAGGGTCAAAATAGTGAAAGATTCGGAGGACACCACACATTCACGATGAATATCTGGACGTCCCAGTTCTTGTATCACTTCAAGGGCCTGTACTGGCTCCCTCAGTTCGATGGGACCACAGACCCAAAGGATGACTAGATGAAGTGCATGGGGGCTATGGACATCGAACAATTGACCGAGGCAAACAAATGCATAGTGATACATTAAACATTCACGGGAGGAGCGCTTAGCTGGTACATACATTTTGCGAGAAATTCGATTTCCTCCTTGGAGTAGTTTAAGAGAAAGTTTGTGACAAATTTCATTGGAAACCACTTCATAGCTAAACCCGTCTCACACCTGATGACGATTGGGCAAGCAGAGGGGGAATCGATTGAGGAAAGGTCAAAAGATTTAACTCATAGGGGGAAAAATGCTCGGATAAGACAGAGTCGGATGTGCTACAGGCTTTCATCCACGGGATCAGGTATGGTGAACTTAGCATGGACTTGCACCTTAGGCCACCTAAGGATTTTTGTGAAGCTGTCGTCTGAGCCAATGCCTTCTCAATTGCCAAGAAGCAGGAGACACAGAAGAGAGCCTGACAGTCTCTGGATAAGGGCGGGAAGAAAGGGGAGGGGATGGATACGGGGCAAGCCGGGAAGAGGCCGTCTAAGAAAGGCTCTACTTCCCGCCTCAGTCCCACCTAACGTACCCGCCCAAGGGAGCCCCGACTGTGTACACCCTATTGAAAGCGTCCAGGGAGGAGGTCATGTACGTGGCTCAAAGCCAGGGGCTTCTTACAGATCCACCCCAGTCGAAAGGTTCTTACCCGACAAAGGATCATTCAAAGTACTGTGGCCACCACTGGGTATCAGGGCACAGTATCTGGAAGCTGGCAGATGAAATAGAAAGAGCAGTCCAAGGGGAGGAGCTGTGGGAGTATGTGGATAGGACATGAACGGGAGGCTCAAAGAAAAGTAGTAAAGGGAAGGAGGGAGGAAACCAAGCGGCGGTGGCGGGCATCATAAATACGATATCCGGGGGACCGACGGGTGGAGATTCAGGCAAACAATGAAAGCTAAACTCGCGCTTCTTGCCACAGTTGGGGGTGAAGAGAAAGGAAGGTAAGAAGGTCGAAACTCTTTGGTTTTCTGAGAAGTCGTGATTGCAAGTTTCATAGTAAGGCATACCCTCCTGGACACAGGATGTTCGATCAATATTCTCACCAAGGGAGTCTTTGAGGAATGCCACATCGACAAAAAAGACATCGACCCCACCGCTAGTGAGATTTGGAAGTTCAGAAATAATCCCAATCGGGAAGGTCAAGATACCCGTGACGATAATATCTGGATATCGCAGAAGGACGAAAAATCTGGAGTTCATTATCATCGAGTCACACCCAGCCTACAATGTCTTCCTGAGGAGGTCTGGCTTGAATCAATTTCAAGCAGAAACCTCCACGGTTCACATTGTCGTGAAATTTCCAACATTGGACGGAGCGCCTCGATTCGTTGCAATGTGCGCATGGCTAAGCAATGCTACATGGCATACTTGAAGCGGAATGACGCTTTGACCATGCTGATAGTTGAGGACTTAGAGCCCCCGTGCTTCCGGGAGAAAAGAATAGTGGAGCCAGGCTCAATGATCAGGGAAGTTCAACTGGGAACAGATCCTTCAAGGATAATAAGGATAGGAGCGGGACTGACCCCCAATTTGGAACAAAGGATAATCAGTTTGCTGAGGAAATTTGAATAGGTCTTCGCATGGTCGGCGGATGATATGCCCGGGATCCTGAGGAAGCTCGCTGAGCACTATTCTATAGATCCCAACAGAAGACCCGTGAGGCAGAAAGGCTTAGAACAATGTAAAGTTGTAGAAGCAGAGGTCGGGAAGCTGCTGAAGGCGCGGATAATTAGAGAGGTTATATATACGCAATGGTTGGCAAACTCGGTCTTGGTCAGATAGTCGGATGGGACTTGGAGGATGTGCATGGACTTCACGGATTTAAACAAGGCCTACCCGAAAGACCTATTTTTGGTGCTAAGGATAGACGTGCTGGTCGACTCCATTGCGGGTTTTCACTTCCTATGCTTCCTGGATGCCTACAAGGGATACCATCAGGTTTTTCTCCACCAAGAGGACGAGGAGAAAACCTCTTTCATTACGGAGAAACACATGTACTGCTACACGACCATGCCATTCAGACTAAAGAACGGGGTAGCCAAATACCAACGCTTAGTCAACAAGATCTTTAAGCATCGGCTGGGCAGGATTATAGAAGCATATATCGATGATATGCTGGTGAAAAGTAAGAAAGAGGAAGCCTTGCTGAGCGACCTCCGAGAGGTCTTGGAGATCCTTGTGGCAGCAAGGATGAGGTTGAACCTGGCTAAATGTGTCTTCAGAGCATCCTCGGGGAAATTCTTAGGATACATGGTCTCAGAAGATGGCGTGTCGGCTAACCCTGAGAAGGTTCAAGCCATGATGGAAATGAAACCTCCTAAGACCACTAAGAAAGTAAAAAGGCTGATGGGGAGGTTAGTAGCGCTGAATCATTTTTTGGCAAGGTCAGCAGAAAGAGCATTACCATTTTTTAAGGTATTGAAGAAGGCAAAAAAGTTCTATTGGGGAGAAGACTGCGAGAGGGAGTTTGATGAGCTGAAAAAATACCTCTCGAAACTCGCACGACTGTGCATACCAATTCCAGGGGAGGAACTATGTGTGTACGTGGCCTCCACGGAGTTGGTCGTAGGCGCGGTGCTATTCAAGGAGGAGGGAAAGTTGCAGCGACTGGTGTATTTCCTTAGTAAGGTCTTGTAGCTGGCAGAAAAAAATTATGCACCCATCGAGAAGTTACATTGGCTTTGGTTCAGGCGGTCTGCGGTTAAGGCCTTACTTTGAGTCACACTCGGTCACCGTGTACATGAACACCGCCCCTAGACTTATCATGATAAAGCTGGGTAGCTCAGGTAGGCTCATCAAATGGGTGATTGAGTTAGGAGAGTTTGAGATAAGTTTCAAGCTTAGGACGGATGTAAAGGGGCAGGTTTTGGAGGACTTCATTGTGGAAGGAGTAACGGCTAATGAAGCCCAGGGAAAAATTCCCTCGGAGAAGAATCCCCTCGAAGCATGGATGTTGTTTGTAGACGGGGCATCGAGAAGAACAAGGGCGGCGGCCAGGTTGATCCTCACTCACCCTAATGGGGAAAAGTATACATACGCGCTACCTTTTCGACTTCTTGGGGACAAACCATGAGGCATAATACGAGGCTATGGTCGCAGGCTTAGAGCTAGCTCAGAGGATGGGAGTCAGGGCCTTGAAAGTGTGTTCGGATTCTCAGCTGGTGGTTAAGCAAGTGCTGGGGGAGTACGGAACAAAAGATCTAGAGATGAAGGAGTACACAGAGTCAGTGCAGCAGTTGCTAGAGTCTTTCTTTGAATGGGAGATACAACGCGTATCGAGGAACAGAAACTCTAATGTTGATGCTTTGTCAAAATTGGCATCATCGGTGTTCTCCCACTTAACTAAGCCAGTCATGGTGGAAAGGGTGGGGCAATGAAGCACGGCCCACCAATAAATTATGGAAACCTTAACGGAGGAGGATTGGAGGACCCCGATTAAGGCTTTCCTCTTGGAGGGGGTACTCCCGGAGTCTCGGAGAGATTCTCAACGCTTAAGACTTAAAGCACAGCAGTACCAGATGCTAGGCACGGACTTGTACCGCAGTCATGATCGGTCCTCTGTTGCTTTGTGTAAGGCCAGATAAGGCTGTGGCTCTGCTGAGGGATATCCACCAAGGACTTTGCGGTGGTCATATAGATGCCAAGAGTCTCGCCCAGAAGGCCACGATGCGGGGTTTTATTGGCCGACAATGTTTAGGAATGTGGAAGCCTTAGTCCGACAATGGCGACAATGCTAGATTATGCACCGATAGTCCACTCCCCTGCCACGAAAATGACGGGCATAATAGCTCCTCGGGCCTCTTCCAAGGGAAAAGGGGGGTCCAGTTCCTGGTAGTAGCAATTAATTATTTCTCAAAGTGGATAGAAGTGGAGGCTATGGCAAGAATCACAAACTCTAGGGTCGTGCGTTTACTCATGACCAACACATCATGTGTCATTTCGGCATTCCAAGGATGGTTATCTCGGACAACGGGTGGCAATTCCTAGTAGAATTTGCAAACACATGCACTTGTCTGGGCATCCAGCAGAGGTTTACGTCAGTAGCACACCCCCAGGCTAACGGGCAGGTGGAGTTGACGAATAGGACTATTCTCAACGGGCTGAAGCGGAGATTGGAGGAAGCAGATGGAGCTGGTCGAGGAAGGTGGCTAGATGAGCTCCCAACCGTGTTGTGGGCGTACAGGACAACCTCGCGAACATCCATGGGGAAGACTCATTTTGGATTAGTATATGGAGCAGAGGCGATGATCCCTCCAGAGATCACGGAGCCATCGGCTCGTGTGCTGTTATTCGACCCACAGGAAAATAAAGCCCGGATGAGGATTAAATTGGATCAAGCAGAGGAAAAATAGAAAAGTCCTACCTTACACAGGCAAAGTACAAGCAGAGTGTCAAGAAATACTATGATCGAAAGGTGAAGGCGCGAGCCTACCAAATGGAGGACCTGGTGCTCCGAAAGAACGCAATAAGCAAAGCCCAACCCGAGGGAAAGCTCAGTCCAAATTGGGAAGGGCCTTATCAGGTCATAGAGGCACGAGACACGGGGAGTATCCGCTTGGCGACGATGGCCGGTGCAGAGGTGGGGGGAACCTGGAACGCGGACAGCATCAGGGAGTTTTACCCGTAAGAGGCGGGCTGCAGATTGCCTTTTGATAAGAAAAAGGGAAGTTAAGTAGATGCACGGGGCATTAGGTGTAAAGGCGGGTGGTGGAAAATAAAGAATTCGGCGTTTGGGATTTCGTTCTAAACATGCCCGATGATGAAGAATGTACAGTGGTAAAAAAGGGTAAAAACTGCCTCTTGTATTTTGACTTATGGCAATAGTACTAGTGGTATTTTTCGTTGAAGTTATATTCGCTTTTTCCTTTAATAGTTAAACAAGTCGACCACAAAAAAAAAAAAGAGGGCAAAAAAATTCCATGAAATTCCAAGATATCTAATATAATAACAAAATACACTATTGAGCCCAAAGGCAACTATGTCCTATCTAATTAGGTGCCCCGGAGGTAGGGTTGTCCTTCCCGGAAATGGATTGGTCCTCATATGATCCCTTCGAGTCCGTTAGGTGAAGGGACGGCCCTGACGCCGAGGCTGGAGGAAAGTCGAAAAGATTGCCCGAGGAAGAGGGGGTAGGAGGAGGAACACTAGCCCAAAGTCACGGGCCATTTGGTGGACTTTGGCCATTACCAGTGTCTAGTTACCGTCGGGAAGAAGAAGGCAAGCACACTCTGGGTGACGTTGATGGGTGGGGATTTTTATCCCGTCTAGCAATGAGTATGTGTAGGTGAAGGCAAACATCTGGCCGTACCCGACGGTGTTCGTAAAGAACTTCAGCATCTCCAAGAATCCCTGGAAGGCGGCGACAGCTTCCCTACTCTCGAGGCGAGCCTGGTCGCACTCTCTCACTGCCGCGGCCAGATCATCTTTGGCTTTAGCAGAAAGTTTCTCAGCACGAACCCGGGCTTCCTTGGCTTTCTTTGTAGCCTTCTTAGTGGCGAATTTGTGCTCTTTAGCCATTTTTCTTTTAGCCCGAAAAGAATTGTGAGCCTTGGTAGCCTTCTTCAGCTTCTTGGATAGAATCTTGCGGTTTGCACAATGAAGGTTGTTATTGCGGACCGCACCCGCCCGGAGCATGGTGGCAGTAGTAAATGTTTGAACCACAGACTCTTTCTCTTTCACGGCACTGTCCAGCTCCTCTCGACGCGGATAAGTTTGTCAGCAAGAATTGAGGACATTTCGCTCAAGCGTAATGAGCCTTCTGCCCAGGCTTTCTCAGAGGAAAGTAGCTGGTCAGTAAGTACTGCCTTTTGGCCCCGTAGTTGCTCCCATCAGGCCATCAGGGATCCTACCTCCTTCTCCAGAGAGGTTTTGCTGTTCTCCAGTCCTTGGGAGTAAGAATCCATGGCTAGCAATCGACAGGTCACCCTGGTGGCTAATTGGCCATTTTGAACAAGAAGGGGAGATGGCGAGGACATACGTGCGTTAGATGAAGTTACATCCGGGTACAAGAATATGAAATAAAGGTAATGACATACTTACATTTCTCTGCTTATCGACGAAGTCCGCCTCCGCATCTTCCAGTTCGTTGGAAATGATTCCCGCGAAATCTTGAAGGGCATTCACGCTAGCATGAATTTTGCTCAACTCCATCCGGTGGCTCGTCTGTGCCTTTAGTTCGCCAGAATGGCCTTGGTAAGGTGGCGCAGGGGGTAAGTGTCGCTTTCCTGGTGGTAGTTGGACGCAGGGCGAAGTTCTAGCAAAGGGCGTGCCTTCAGGCGAGGGCGATGGCTTTTAGGGTATAGCACCAAGAAAGGTTCCCTAGAAGAAGGATATTTTTGCCCCCGGTAATGCTGACTAGTCAAGGAAGGGGCTGGCAGCCTCTGTAGATGGTTATCCAAGTCGGGATCGATAATAACCCGCCGATACGTATCTGAAGGAGACAAGCTGAGGGCCTCCCCAGCCAAGGAGCTACTGTGCGAATCTACAGCATCAGCGCATTCCCCCGCAACCGTTCCATCTTCGGGGGGCGGGACCATCACCATAGTAAGCTCATAAAGCTCCAGCGTCGTGATAGGGGAACCTGGGATACTGGCAGAGCTTGCACTCCCAGGGAGGGAACCCCCGGGGATGGAACTTGCTGGAACAAGAGGAAGTCTGGCAACATCACTTGGAAGAGGAGGCTCAAGCAGTGAGGAGGAACCTTCCACAGGGATTGCCTTCTTCCGCGACTGAAGGAGGGTGGGACCCCAGGTGGCAGCAAGGCGAGTGACCCCTCCAGCAGGAACTTGGGCTCGAGCAAGGGCAGTAGGGGTGGGGTTGACTGAGGGAGTTGAGCTCCAAGATGGGGGAGCAGAGGAAGCTTCTTCCAGGCCCAGAGCTGCAGGTGAAGGACGGGGAGGCAGTACATCCCCTGGGGTGGCACGCTTTTCTCGACGAGCCCTCTTCATAACAGAGGGGTCCCCATGAACTTTCCTCTTTTTGGCAGGTTTAGGAGCCGCAGCTGTGGGAGATTCCGAAAAAATAGGGGGAGCAAAGAGGGTTCTCCAGCGACACTGCAGAAACATCGATGCCTTAGGCAATCACTGCTTTGGCAGCTTCATTGGCCTCTTCCCAGAAGGAGCCTACAAATATATATATATATATATATTGGAGAAATAAACTGTCAAGTCAAGGTCAACTCAAAAATGGAAAGGAAAAAAGCAGGAAAGCACGAACATTTGCACACGATTACGGGCGCATTGCTCCACCCAACCCATTTCAACCCCTCTTCCGTGGAATTGTCCCGGCCATCGTAGGGCTTCCCGACCTTGTTGAGATAATTACACCACAATCGATTTTGAAGGTACGAGGAGGGACGGAAATGCGAGAGGCGGAGTTAGGACCTTCCCCGTCGTTCAACAAGCACGGAAGCCCCGAGGACGTGCTGGAAATGAAGAAGAATTTCTTCTTCTAGTCATCGATTTTACCTGAAAGGTGGGACATCACTTGGAACCGCCCCGCCGGTGGACGGTGACGGGCGACACTGTGCCATCCCCCACTCAGATCTTTAAGGGAGAAGTGTTCAAGGAACAGCGGGAACCCCATTTTATGCAAAGATCCCGGCAGACGATGCAGAAGCCAAGGATGTTACGAATTGAGTTCGGCGAGAGTTGGGCTACGCCTGTAGACCAATATTCCAGCAACTCCATGAGGAACGCTGGGGCGGGGAGTCTCAGCCAGCTGTTGAGTTGTTTGGTGTAGACGGTCACCAGCTCTTTCGCCGGTTTGGTCCCTCTTATCGACAAACTATCAGGTTACCGGTCATTTGGATTCAAAATGAAAAGTATATAAAATATTGTGCCAAGTTATAATAATTCAGAACTTTTTTAGTGCCAAATCATACCTGCTGCTAGCCCGTGCCTTTGTTTTTTGTTTGAAGAAACAATTCACTTTTATTTATAGGCTTAATCACTACTTGCCCCCTGTGTTTTTAGCTTTTAACTACTTGCCCCCCATGTTATGAAAACTAACTATCCAACCCCTTACTGTCAGTCAAACCTAAAAACTCAATGAAAGTACAAAAATGCCCCTATGTTTACTTTTTTTTTTTTTTCCTTAACAAAAATGCAGCCTTTTTTCTTTTCTTTTCTTTCCCTTCCCTCTATCATTCATGTTCATCTTGCTATCATTCATCTTCATCCCTCTATCATTCATTCATCTTCATCCCAAAACATTTTTGTTTACATCCCATTTTACCCTTCTTTTTTTTTTCCCCCAATTCTCCATCTTCTTTGTTTTTCTTTTCCTATTCTTCAACTTACTCAATTTTTTTCCTTCTTCTTCCTCCATCCCTAAGATCCCGAAACAATCCATGAACCCAAGGGCTTCTCCGGGCGGAGGCGGCAACAAACCCAAACAAAGTATGAGATTCGCATTCTTATTTTGCCATAGTCCCACAAAATTACAGGAATAATGAGATGAGAATGCTCAGGCATTATCAATTTTTTGTGTTTCTCCTAATCCACCCATTAAAAAAAAAAAGGTAAAGAGATGCGTTCCATTGGAGCAGCACACTTCTTCAGATCTGGAAAACTCCTCCGCAAATAAGCTTATCCAACTCCCAAACAAAGTATTTTGCTTGAGAATTTTATTTCTTTTCTTTTTTGTAGATTTGGTTGGGAAAGTCTTCCCACCCAAATCCAAACACAAAGTGTTTTTAATTTAAAGAATGTGTTTGTGCTAGCAGCTTGTTTCAGCAAAACCAGTCACAAGAAAAACCATTTTCCCATTTTCAATGTTATCACTTAGGTTTGTTGCCGCTGCCACCCGGAGAAGCCCTTGGCTTCGTGGATTATTTCGGGATCTTGGGGATGGAGGAAGAAGAAGAAAAAAAAATTGAGAAGTTGAAGAATAGGAAAAGAAAAACAAAGAAGATAGAGAATTGGGGGGGGAAAAAAAAAGAAGGGTAAAATGGGATGTTAACAAAAATGATTTGGGATGAAGATGAATGAATGATGGAGGGATGAAGATGAATGATAGAGGGAAGGGAAAGAAAAGAAAAGAAAAAAAAAAGGCTGCATTTTTGTTCAGAAAAAAAAAAAAGGAAACATGGGGGCATTTTTGTACTTTCATTAAGGTTTTAGGTTTGACTGACAGTAGAGGGTGGACAGTTAGTTTTCATAACATGGGGGCAAGTAGTTAAAAGCTAAAAACACGGGGGGCAAGTAGTGATTTAGCCTATAAACTAAAAGCGAAATTTTTCTTCAAACAAAAAACAAAGGCACGGGCTAGCAGCGGGTATGATTTGGTACTAAAAAAGTTTTGAATTATTATAACTTGGTCCAAATATTTTATATATTTTTTATTTTGACCCCAAATGACTGGTAACCTGATAGTTTGCCTGTAAGAGGGACGAAACCGCCAAAAGAGTGATAGTTAAGGGACTGAAAGTGTGAGTTTCAATAATTGAGGGATTGAAAGTGTAACAAGGGTATAATTAAGGAACCAAAATTGCAATTTTCCCAGACTTTATGTATTGAGCACTTTCGATCTACTATTTCACAAAAAATTTTAATTAATCCTCCTTTACTAGACAAGAAAACAAAAAACAGAAAATAAGCAAACGTACAATGAGGAATCAAAGTCTCTTTTCCAGCTGATTGGCTAAATAGTAGTACTAACATATAAATTTATGAGCAATTTTGCATAAAGATGCATGGCCCATGTGTCGACGGTGCGTAAATTGGAATTTCGATCACGTACCATTGTATTATGTTTGGTAGTGAGGTCGTTGTTGGAACTTGGTTTATACTTTACTAGATTGTCTTTCACGGCGCTAACGCGCCGTGAGGTTGATTTGCATAAATTTTGCAAGTTTAGATTTTAATAAGTAGGAAACAAAATGCAAACTTCCTACAATGAACCAAAGGAAAAAAATCATTGTTTTGGTGAAAAGGAATACGAGTTAATGGTTTATAAAAATGATTCAAGTAGAACAAACAATAAATATTTTGTACTCGTGTGCCTGGAGAAAAAACAAAAAGGAAAGCAAAATAAATAATTGAGGAAATGGAACATAAACTAATAATAAAGCTAATATCATAGGTTAAATAATAAGTGCTTTAATCAGCACTTAGAAAAGATAATAACAAAGAGTCATGAGATAGTGTTTTAGAAAACACAAACAAAAGAAACCATTGCTTCTACAAACAGTTCAGGCAGCAAGATAGATCATGTATAAACATAATAATAATAACTACAAGGATTAAACAACACAAAAGGAAAGAGTTCTTTTGCCAGCTAGGAAACGTCATAGTTGAAGAAGCAGGAGGTGCAAGAAGGTCACATGCACAGTCCAGATCAAACCAGAGAAACACGAAAGAAAATGACATCCTCAGTTCCATTGATTGGATGAAGAACAAAGCGCAGCATTTTCATTAACCAGTTCATATTTGCTTCAGCAAATAACCTCCACTGTCCACATATCTCCAGCTGTGTGAAGTCAGCCAATGGGCGGCGTGGATCTGCTCTGGTAACTAATCGCATAGCAAACTCTCCTCCTGGGCTGAGTATGTGGACATTTAGGGGCAAGTGCAGATTGTGAGCACGAGCAAATTCAGCTGGAATTGTCTGAAAGTAATGGGAATTGGCATCCATTAGTAGTATCACAAGTCAATAAATTAGAGTGAACAGAGAAATTAAGAAAGACTAACCATCCTACTATAAGTGACAATGTGCTCCTTGAACAAAACTGTGAAGTTCATGGGTAGAGCACCAACTTGCTGAACATTGGCTGATATAATACAGTAATGGCTATGAAAGTTAATCACTAAAAATGTAAAAAGTCTTCATGGTATAGAAAAACATTTAGGAACAACCTTGTTGTGGAATGTGTGAAGCAATAAGTGGCAAGTAATTGTCAACAATGGGTACAGGTAATGCTGGCAGAGGTTGGGGGAGCTCTGCATTTATGCCGGCTGGATTTTCAGGGACTGGATGTGCATTTGTAGCTGTGAAAAATGTAAAAACTCAGAAAGCTTATAAATAAAATTGGAAGTTTACATGTAATGAAGTGGAGAAATGTACCATAGGGAATGAAGTTGTAGAACTCGCGGCCATCTGGATTTAAAATATGAGCCTCAAGCTGGTTATCACCAAGCCATGTAAGCAACAAATGCATCTTGTTGGTCAGCTTATGGTGGAGAGCAAATTTCCTCCAGTTAACTCCATAGAAATAGAGGCCGTGGTTTGGCATGTAGATAGCATCGATTTTCAATGGCCCAATCCTAGAATCCAATATGAGGCTAACATTTTCTGTGAGCTGGTTGAAAGTCCTTAACTTCCATGGTATGTGCTGTAAATTAAATAGAAATATTTCATAACATGTATCTTGTTAGTTAAAGAACATAAATAAAAATATGAACAAAAAAAATGGTAAAAGATAACCAACCAAGACTCACGTAGTAGCATAAGTTAAGTGAGCAAGGTAGTGATGGTTGAAGTTGAGATCATCAATTCTATGAGGCATTTTCTCACATCCGTTGGGGCTGAATGATCTCAAATAGTTGTTTCCATCAATGTTAATCTCCAGCTGAACATAATCAGTTGGGAGAACAAACAGGGCATTTAGAGCAGCCTCAAGTTCTTTGCCGAAAAATTGGCCTTCTCCATCTGCATCGATTTGGAGTAAGCAGTCAAAGTCCCCTCTCACAGTCTTGATTTTCTCCACGGAGACATGTGGCCAGTGTTACTCCTTTAATGACAACAGACTAAGAAGGTCAGGGAAATTTTTAAAGAGAAAACTCACAAAACATTTCCTAGAATGTTGAACAATCTTCTCAAAAACACCATTCGTCAAGATATCAATATAACTGCTTCTTCCAGGAGAATTTTTGAATGTGTGAAGGCATTAAAGCACTGAAGCATACAGGTAGCTTAGGAGTAATGGTTATATTTCTTCTGCAAATATCAAGAGAAAAAATATCAGATCTTTATACAAATACAGATCAAGTCAGGTTCAGTTACACTGTTCATTATAGCCCCATATGCATACTTCCTCTCTCTTAGGCCGAAGAATTCAAGATCCTTGCTTTTCAAGCAAGACTTATCAGAACAAATCATTGACAACATTTCATACAAACTGAACCACAAGCTGGAGAAATGTTTGTTTATAAGGGAAAAACAAATGAGTGCTTATTTCAGAAGTAGAAAACACAGGAAAAAAAAAAAAAGCTTCCTTTGTGATTCCACAAAACAACATATAAGATCGTGACTTTAGATAGTCTCTTAGCTTGGAAATAATAAATGGCCTCTCAATCTGTCGTGACCCGGAAAAACACTGTTATTTTCATCCAATGTACAGAAAATTTCAGAAGATCAAAATTCCAACAGAGAAAAATGCCAGCAGAAAGTAATGCCATGAACTTATAGTTCTGCAAAGAAATGCTGAAGCAGCACTAATTGTAGCACCAACAGAATCATCAACAAAACCCACTGTCAAGCCAAAAAGATAGCCACCACCAAGCTCGAAAACCAAATAAATTTTGATTTCATAAGAATAATCGGAAGAAATTACTTCCTAGTTCATCCCAAGAACTGCTACTACAAGAAAAGAGACTGAGGAACAATGTTGGCAGTAAAAAGGCAGATTTTTTACAGTTTTATTATCGACTAACATTAGTCAATAAAATTTCACCTCTCTCAAATAAAATATATTTGATAAGTTAGCAAATACAATTTCACCTAGTAATAATGGTCTATAAGATGCAAGCAACATTCAATATAATAGCGAAGGTTAGCAATAGAAGTATATAGAGGTCAGAATCATGAATATGATTAGAACCTAAAAGCAAATACCATCTTAAATTCTTCTTCACATTTCCAAATATCTTTCGAGTCTTTCCTCATTTCCAAAGTCAACAATCCAAAAACACTATCCATTTATACTCTTGCCTCAACCTCACTACAAAATCCAAAACCTGAAAATACGATAGTTAAAAACAAAAGTGGAGCTCTCATTCACTGGGAGAGTTGGTTGGTTTCAAGAAGGAACCAAGTGTAATCTCACTTTCCTAAAGGGAACAACGCATGCAAAATAGATAGTAAAAACATTGGATTTTGAAACAAAACTTACCACACGAGCACAAATCTCACATATGATTGCAACAATTGTTAAAATCTCACTATGGATCTGCAAAATAGTAACCTCAAATAGAACCCGAAAAAAAAAAAATTTTGTTAGGCAAAAGAAGAGCAGCCCGCTTAAAACGGAGCTCCAACCTTATAACATGAGAGGACGTCATGTTCCCACAACAAATGAGAATACTTGTAAGTCGGAAGCTCAAATACTCAATTTTTGCAGAACCAATTACAATAAAGTCAAGGCCAACAACAACTTCACAATTCCGTACTTGAATCTGATGCAGAGGCCTCTGCCATCATCATTGATGCCTACAGAAGCAAGGATATGGAGCAAATTTACAATGTTAACTGAATCCTTTGGCTATATACTAAGTTTGTATAATACTAAGATGTATCCCAAAACTAAGCACATTTCAATTAACGAAGAAATCTCTCTAAAGTATTACCTGAAAGTTATGAGTTGTTGCCGGAAAGATCACCACCAATTCCGTCAGTCCCTACAATCTTCTTTTCCAGAAGAGAAATCACAAGAAAGTTCAGAGATGAAATCTACAAATAAACAAACTCATATTATGCCAAAATCCACAAGAAGAACCCAAAAGAAAGATAATCAAAGCCATGTGAACAAAGTATTGCTCAAAATATAGCTAAAATCTCAAAAGGCAGCAAAGCTTTTGTTAATAGGTTCTTTACCTTGGGTAACCTTTCAAGCTTTTCTTGCTTAGGTTGTTCTTCTTCCTTCCTTGATCCCTATCTTCCATTTTCCCCCCTTCTCTCAGCTTCTTTAAGCCTTGCAAGTTTCTGCAACTACCAAAAACAAAAAAGAAAAAATAATACCGGTGAGATAAAAAGAAACAAAATGAAATCAGAAATGGTAGGGAAGGAAATAGGCCATAACAAATTTACATTTAGAAGGATAGCCTAAAAAAACCAAGGTACACAAAAAACCCATTCATTAATAGTTTCTCAGCAGGAAAATGCACAAAACAAGCTCATTAATATAGATCTCATGAATTTTTCCAGGGTCTCATAAGAATGAAATTGCTACATTTCAATCGGAATGCAAAAGAAACAAATGCCATGTACATGAAGCAATTATTTTGCACCGAAAGATTAAAAAATAAAAGGAAAAGTTGATCTGTTTTCAGTCTTTTGGAGTACAATACATAAATATTACAAATGTACATTGGATAAAAACCCAAAATCTCCACAGCTCCACAAGCGAACTTCCATCATTTAGGAAAACAAAAGAAATAAATCAGCCCAAAGATAAAGTGCTAAACTGAATTATAAAGTGAAGAAAAATAGAAAATAAGGGACAGTGGAAAAAAAAAGCATGAATCTTTCACCTTCCTTTTGGTTACAGTCCACCCATTTAACCGAACAACATGAACCTGAGATTGGTGACCACAAAAAGGAAAAGGAAAAAATCAACACCATTGTGAAAAAGAAAGAAAACTAAATCAGAAACTACTAACAGATTTACACAGGGGGAAAAACCTTTGGAAAACCATGATTTTGATGTCTTTTCGGCTTTCTCATCCTTGAGGCATAAAAGAACCTACAACCTAAAACATAAAGCATAAAAAACCAAGCACATATAATAAACGAACAGTACCGAAACAAAAACCAAATTGAAACGAAAAAAGAAGCACCAACCTATATCATAGTTTTCTATATCTTTCTAGGGTTCTGATTTTAATTGAAGCCACAAAACAAGAAAAAAAATTCCATCAAAATGTGTAATCAAACCAAAGGCAAATATCAAGAAAGAACTATAAAAATAGAGAAGCAAAAATGGTCACCTTCGTTTTCTAATCCACAATCGGAAGCCTGAAAAGCATAAATAAATTGAAAACAAAGGTTAAGCCATTTTCTTCTCCTATTTAAAACAAAAAACAAGTAGAAACAGGGGAAGCAGTGAAAAGGAAGAAAACTAAATAAAAAATGCCAAGAAAGACAGGAATATCCGACATATAGAAGGAAAAAAAAAAACTTCCGAAAACCATGAGAGTACGTTCGAATCATCAGAGGCAGCAGCAATGGAGCCACAAACCCAACAAAAAAAAAATCTCATCTACAAATACAAGCCAATAAAATCATAAAAATGAGCACATGAACACTAAACAACAGGAGAAGAAAACAAATTTTAAAAAAATACCTTCAACCGGCTGGCGATTACCCTAATCGCTAGAGCAGATAGTAAAGAAGAAGAAACCTAATCACTACAACAGATGGTAGAGAAGAGGAAGAAGACACACAAAGCTGAGAAGCAATCGCGATTCCCAAATCTAGGCAATTATTCTTCATTTTAGCTAGTACTAATCTAAGCCTCCAATCACCCAATGCTCAGAGATAAAACGGTTGCTATTAATTTGGTGCTTAACCATACATCACTTCCCCTATGTTTGTTTGCTGTTAAAGCGAACATCACCTCTCCGCTGCAACCCTTTCTTCTTTTGACCACGAGCTCTAAACCCATCACCCCCACAGCTAATTTACCTCACCGGAAGGCTCTCACCCTTTCCTTGCATTTCTCTCTCAGTAGCCGATCCAAGCCAACCAAAAGTAGCTGATGCGTCTGAGTGACATGACGTCGCAACCGCCCCCATAGGCAAACAAAAGACCGAAATGATGTCGTTTTTAGTCCAGACGATTTAGGTGATATGGCATTTTGCTTGGTAAGAACGGATCCACATCACGCTAGAATTCTGGTCCAGCTTCGGCGCAAAAATTCCGGACAAAAATGCCCCTCGGATGCCAAAATTTTGACTAAAATGCCCACAGCATTGACGACCACAGCTTGGCAAGGTAGCCGCTTTATATTCTAATCCGATAATGTAGTAGTTGAAGTTCAAGAACCTTAAGGGTCCACAGTCCACACATTAGGCCACTGATGTTAGCCTAAGATTTACTAGGAAATTTAACCTTTTGATTTTAATATTAATTCCATTGGTATAATTATATTATGGGTAATACTAAATGGACCGAATTGTTTCAGGTCCCGAAGGTCCCGAAAGGGGCCCACCATTTTGGGTTCCGTTTTTACCCCTTGTAAGTGGAAATCCACATAAGCAAAACGTGCAAACACGCAACTCACATCAGTCCCATTTTTATTTTTCTCTCTCATCCTCTTTTCTGTCTTTCTCTCCGTTTGTGACTTTCTCTATCCCTCATCTCTCTTTCTTCTCCCTTCCTCCAATAGAACTTGAGGGTGGAAGCAATCAAAGATTTAATCCCTCTACACCATCTATTTCCGGTGCCCGTGGCTCATGTGTTCATCCGGCGTTTTTTTTTTTTTTTTTTTTTTGTACCTGTGGTGGATCTGACGAGAACCCAGCCACAACCTTATTGTAAATTCACAATAAGAAGTAGCTGGGTTCTACAGAAGATAAGGTTGTGACTGTTAACTTCGCTAGAACACGAAAGGAACCCAGCACCAACACTGCCTGTAGCACCTAGCAAAAAAGTTGTTTAAATCTGGACTTTCTTTTCTTGGTTTAGATTTTTAAAAAAGAAAAATAATACATCCCACAAAAAAGTGAAGAACACGTAGGAACGGAGGAGAGAATAGAGAGTGAAATTAGGAGAAAAAAAAGGAAGAAATATCAAAAAAGATAGACTGTTTTTTTATTCCAATTAATGAAATAGATTAGATTTATCTTAAAATTTGAACAATGAGTGTATTAAATGATACACTAAAGTAAACGTTTATTACAATGACTGTATTAAAATGATATACTTAAAATAAACGTTTGTTACAATGAATGTATTAAAATGGTACACTTAAAGTAAACGTTTGATACAATGTGTGTATCAAAATGGCCAAAAATGGAAAGAAAAAAAAGGAAAAAAAACCTTCCAAATTACAGATAATAAAAGAGGGAAAAATTAAAAAAATGCAGTGGAAGAGATTATGAAGTGTTGCGTGAAAGATGAAGCACAGAAGAAAAAAAGAGAAGGAGAAGCAGAGAAGAAGAAGAGAGAACTTAAAAGAAGAAAGCAATCGCTGGAAAAGAGGAGTGAAGAGAGAGTATAAATGTGGGAAAAAAAAAAAAAAAAAGGAAGAGAGAGGAAATATCTTACTTATCTGAAAAGAGTATCTAAGTAAATTGGACCGAGGCGCTAACGTGGAATTCCACTCACGTACCTCGGTCCGCGTCGGGACTGCTATTCATCGATCCATTTAGTCAAGACAAGGGCATTTTAGTAAATTGAATCAAACGTTTACTTTAAGTTTACCATTTTAATACGCTCATTGTAATAGACGTTTATTTTAAGTGTATCATTTTAATACACTCATTGTAACAAACGTTTACTTTAAGTGTACCATTTTAATACACTAATTGTAACAAATGTTTACCTTAAGTGTACCATTTTAATACAATCATTGTTCAAACGTTTACCTTAAGTGTACCATTTTAATACACTCATTGGGGGGATCAAATTACAAAAATACTCAAAATTTTTTGTAGATTCCCAGTCTATAGAAACCAAAGATGGAGGATTCGTTTTTATTCGTTTCTATAAAATAATTTCAAATAAATAAAAATAAAAAATTATTTCACCTTGAAATGAATCCCCCAAATTCGTTTCTCATTTTGCGATTCTTTTCTTAAAAAAAATTTTTAATTCTGAAAAAACGAATTTGTGCCATTTGTTTTTTAAAGGAAAAATAAATAAAAAAGAAAACACTAAAACTGAAATTTTTTTGCGCATTTACGGGTTAGAAAGAAACGGAACCCTAAATTCCCAAATGATCGAACTGGCGATAGGCTCTTTCCAAATTGGACTCCGAACCACCAGCCGTTCGGAGCTTCGGCGTCGTGTCCGTGCAGTTCCGAAATCCGATGTCGTGCTTGTTGCTGTTGTGAATTCCGGAACTCCAACTGCGAAGCCTGAACCCCGACCCCGACTCTTCAAGTGAAGTCAATGGATGAAATGGGAATTTGTTATTTTTTTGTTTTCACGGAATTTGTTGTTTTTAAAACAAAAATGTGTGATTAAATTTTCAAAGATAAATGAATTCCCCAAATTCATTTATATGGATTTTTTATGTGTTTTAAAAAAATTTTGTAACTTAACTTCCTCTAAAATTTGATTAAATTAAAAATTAAATTTTGAGTTATATAATTACGTTTTTTATTTTTTTTCAAAAAAACTGAAAACAAATTTGGGAGATTCGTTTGCATGGAAAATGATCACCCCAATTCTCCCTAAAATAAATTAAAAAAATTCGGGTGAAAAGGAATTTGATGTATTCGTTTTTCTCGTTTCCAATTTTATTATTATTTAAATTGAAAATGAATTTGGTGAATTCGTTTTTTCGAGCCAAATTTAATATTTTTTTTTTTAAAAATTTGAATTTCTTTTTTTGGGAAAACGAATCCCGCAGATTATTTTGAAAACGGATCTGCGGGATTCGTTTTCCATATAATGGGAATTCCATTTTTTTTTTTTTTTTTGCTTATTTTGGTAATTCTATCACTTCTTGTACTATTGCTTCTGCTTGCTTGCTTAAGTTCAAATCTTTTCGGAAAAAATATAACCCCGTTCGTCTCATTCACAGGGGTTTTATTTTTTTAAAAAAAATTGTCTCTATAAAATAGTCAATTTTAAATTTATTTACATTTATAATAATGTGCAATATATAACTAACTTTTACTTAGAAAGTAGATATAAATGAATCTGATATTAAATTACTTATTTTAAGTATTATACTTCATAACCTATAATAATGTGTATATTTTTCAAAGTTAAATTTTTAAGTGTGACAGAGAAAATATTACTCATTGATAAACTGATAACGCATTCATTTTAGTCGTTATCGATCAACATACATTACATATATATATATATATATATATATATATATATGGGACTGGGATTTTTGTTTGTTCATTAAATTATTAAGGATGATGGAGGGGTGGCAATTGGCCGGGTTATGGGTTGGGTCAAATTTGACCATCACCTAACTGGTTATGACCCAACCCGACCAGTTGACGAATGGGTCAAATATGGGTTGGGTCATGTTTGGGTTGGGTTATAACCCGCTTAACCCACGGATCAATTTGTTTGACCCAATGGATCAAATTTACTTGACCCAACGGGTTATAACCAGCTCAATCCGTAGTTTAACCAGCAAATTAATGTTTAAGGAAAAACTTTGTCCAATACTTTTAAACCCTATGCCTTCCATCACCACCCACCCACTCCAGTCCTCAATTCCCTTCCAACCTGTACCCCCAAAACAATTAATTAAATATATATATAATTAATTAAAATATATATATATATATATATAACCAATGTGCTATAGCAGAAGTACAGAACTTTTATATATATTCATATGCACGTATACTGGATTTATATATATATATATATATATATATAACCAATGTGCTATATCGGATGTACAGAACTTTTATATATATTCATATGCACGTATACTGGATTTATATATATAACCAATGTGCTATAGCGGATGTACAGAACTTTTATATTCAAGTTTAAGTGGTTTTAGGGTTTAGGGATTAAACAAAGAAGCATAAGGAAACAAATTACACTGAACTCAAAACTGTCAATCTATTGTATTGGTTCAAGGAGATAAAATTGGGTGTCAAACGCCCTAACAACGCCAATCCCTGGCTAACAACGGGCTAACCCTCATCATCCTTTAAACAGTGCAAAGATGCCTGTTCGAGTTCAAAGACCCAAGCATTCTTCAATTAATCCAAAAACAGTAAGACGATTCATACCAACATAATCATCAACATTACAGGAAAATCTGATAACTAAGCTTCATGGTTTAACACTAAGTATTTAGCCTGCCATTAGGCTAAATATAAACTGAAAAATAAAAATTAAAAGACAGAAATTAAAAAGACTTACTTATGAAGTTGTCTTCAAATCTTCAAATTCTTGAAAATGAAAATTTATATATATGAGAAAAGAAATTTACAAAGGAAGGAAGGAGAGAGTTGGATGATGTACAAGAGGGGGAATGGGAAAAGAGGAAGGAGTTGGGATTCTAAGTCCTCCCTCTAAATGAAAATGAACAACATATTTATAGGCAGAGTCTGCCTTCCACTATTACGGGCCAGAAATTTTTAATTTCAATTCCGCTATAGTATTCTTCCGGATTCCAAACTATCATCTTTGAAGTCCGCACCAGTATTAATGTCGGTGAATTCCACAGCCGCCTATGTTAATCATTTCTTGGACTTTTACCGGTAGAACCAGTCACTGAGCTTTTTATGGCTAACAGCATTTCATCAATATCGAGGTCGACATCGTCTTCTTCCTCTTGTGATTCTCCTGCAAGGCAATATCCTTGACTTGACATTGAAGCATCAGATTTTGTTTCCTCAAGATTTTGAGCCAGATCTTTTTTCAAAAGATCCATATAGGAAGTGATAATTTCTTCTCTGGTAACAATTCCCCTCTGCCTCTGGAGCATTCTATGAATCTGCTGGAATCCTCCCTTGGAGTTGTCTGCTGCTGCTGCTGGTATTCCTGCAACTTGGCTTTAATTTGATCAATGAGTTCTTGGTCTTGTATTAGACCAGTGGCATCAGCCTTAATCAAAATTTTCCAAAATTTTGTATAACTAGCCCTTTTCAGGCATGGAAGTTTTTCAGGAGTATAACCCACCTCTGGCGCCCATTTCCAGAACCATGGAATTGAAAATTCTATAAAGAAATACATTGGAGCGATATCACCATTCCAAGGATGACTATTATCCAAATTCATGATGTTGGGAGAAATTGTCACCCAATCTGCATATAATGCTTTGAATGGTTCAGGTAGTACCGTGATAGATGGACCGAAATTAATCCACCATTTAATAAACCAATTTGGCAGAGGCTTATTATATACCTCAGAACAGATTTTTATAAACCAAGAATGTTTTCTCCTTGGATTTTCATAGAGTAGAACTCTGGTAAGAGACTCAACATAGTCCCAATACTTATACTTTATCAAAGTTTTCTGATCAGGATGGAGATATTCTCTATCCTTTAGAGTTGATAACCCTCATTCTTCTGCTGATATCACCTGCTTGATAATAATCTTGCTGAAATTATAAATATTTTGGGCCACCTGTAAAATGTGTAATTTCACAATTTCCTGAAATTTTCAGAAGATTTTCAAAATACGGTCTTGGCTTATAAGCCATCTCTGCATATCCAGAATTATCCAGATACCTGTTCATTAACGTCCATGGATCATTGATCCACTGCAAGTCCTTCCCTTCTAGGAGTATTATTACCTCTTTATTATTATTCTGATGGTAGGAAGTAAGATATTCTTCCTTATCCTCTTCTCCAACAATTTCTGAATATGATGAGGATGATGAAGCAGTAGTATCACCTTGCTTTTTGTTTATGAACTCCATAAATTCCTCATATAATGGGTCTTCAGGAGACATACTCCTTCTAGCATAAATATTTTCTGCTACCAGCCTTCTTCCTCCATGTTGGGCGAGAATATTTCCTCGTCCTCCTCGACCTCGGTAAGGGCCAGAGGCCCTTCCTCTAGGGTGCATCAACCTCCAATTATAAAAATTATGATCAGCCATTATTCAAAAATGCACGAGTCAAAAAATCTGGAAGACTATTGTCTTCTCCTTTCTTGTACTAAATATCAAAATCAAATGGGGCTAAATGATCCTGCCATCTAGCAAACATTTGCTTAGATACATCATGTTTAAAATCTTTATTAAACATAAACTTTGCAGATTTGCAATCAGTTCGTATGACAAACTTTTGATTATATAAATCATCTTGAAATTTCAATACACATTTAACAATGGCTAAGATTTCTTTTGCCACCGTAGCATAGTTTTTCTGACTATCAGACCATTTGCCTGAATAATACCTAACAAGAAATTCTTGTTTTATCCAAAATTTCATCTGGAAATTTAGAAGCAAAATCTATACTTCTATTAATAGGAATAATATTTCCTTTCTCAATATTATGACCCAAAAATCTAATTTTTGTTTGAAACAAGCTCATTTTGGACTTAGATATAACTAAACCATTTTGAATAATTAAATTCTTCAAAATATTCAAATGTTTAAAATGGGTTTCAATATCTTTAGAAAATACTAAAATATCATCAATATAAACAATGATAAATTCACTATAAGGAATAAAAATATCATTCATAATTTGTTGAAATTCTGAAGGAGCATTCTTCAGACCAAAAGGCATAACTTTCCACTCATAATGTCCTATTGGAACAGTAAAAGCAGTTTTATACTGATCTTTTTTATTAATTTGAATTTGCCAGTATCCTGATTTTAAATCAAATTTGGAAAATATTATTGAATCATATAATCTATCTAATAAATCTTTTTTATTAGGGATCGGATGTCTAATACATTTTAAAACTTTATTAAGAGGTTTATAATTTATCACCATTCTGGGAATACCTCTTTCAATTTCGCTATGCTTATTAACATAAAATGCAGTACATGACCACGGAGAATTTGAAGGTTGTATTAATTCTTTTTGTAAAAGAGATTGTATTTCTTTTTTACATAATTCCAAATATTCAGAATTCATTTGACAAGGCCTAGCCTTTGTTGGAATTTTCTTTTCATCAAAATCATCTTCATATGGAAGACTCACAATATGCTTCTTTCTATCCCAAAAAGCATTTGGATGTTCATTGCATATTTCTATTGAAAAATTATTAGTAATCATTTTAATTTTATCCTGTAATCTAGGATTTTGAAGTTTTTCCTCAATTGTTAAAATATTAATTTCATATTTTAAAAAATTCATTTGATTCTTTTTCCTAAGAATATTTTCTTTGATAGTATTCAAAACCTTGGAAAAAGGTTCCATTATGAATTGGAAATTTATTTGATTATTTTCATAAGTTCCTTTTAACCCTTTTGAATCAATATGATAAATTGGATATAATTTTTTCAAAAAAGGAGTACCCAGTATCACTTGATTTGTAATATTTTTAACTAATAAAAAACTTTCTGGAATACAAACTTTATTTTTACAAATATAAGCTTTGGGGAGTTTAAATTGAATATCTAATCTTTCTCCTCCAGCATGCCTTAAACTATGAGTAGTTTTATGAAAATATTTTGTAGGTATTAAACCTTCTTGTATGACACTAAGATCTGCACCACTATCAATTAATGCAATTAATTCAATTTGAAAATTGTTATCAATTAATAAATTGACTTTAGTGTACCATTTTTGAGTAGTAATTATGTCTAATGATGATAAAAATTGTTCTTCATCATTTGGTGGTTTGATTTCAAAAAGTTTGGAGAAGTGATTATTTCCTTCCCTTTTTCCAAATGAGAAATTCTTTCTTCAAAGGTAATATTTCTTAATTTAAGAAATTGAATTTCTTTTTGCAGATTTTTGACTTCATTATTCAAATCCTTTATTGAAACATTTGAAGTTAAAGTATTACTTCTTTCTTTCATCATTCTTTGAACCTCATTCATAGAATATGGTTCATCATATGTGTGAAAATCATTTTTATTTTCGGAATTACTGTTCATACTAGTAGAAGGAAGATACTGAATATCATCAATTATTTTTGATCTTAAATCAGAATTTTTTATTTGTTTTAAAAATTCTAACAAAGTATTATCTGTTAAAACATTTATGTCTTGAAATTGAGACATAATTTTATAAAATTCATTTTCAGAATTATCATCTAATTTTTTCAAACAAGATCCTTTTGTACTACAAGCACAATCGGAATCTGACTCATATGATGACAGATCATTATCTGAAAAATCAATTTTATTTTCTTCATCTGAAGACTCATAAGATTCTGATTCAGAACTTGTTTCTAATATTATTTTAGAAATTTTTTCTTCTAATTCCTTATCTAATTCTAAGGATTTTATTTTTTATTTTTTCTTTATTTTGCATTTATTTGCAAAATGACCTATTTGTCCACATTTATAACATTTAACATCCACGGGATTTTTCTTTCTACCTAATCTAGCCTCTTTTCTTTCTTTTCTTTTTTCTAATTTTTTCTGAAAATTCTTTTTAGAATATCTTTTCTTTTTAAAAATCTTATCAGATTTTTCTTTCCTATAAGGTTTTTTATTTGGAAAGGGAATATCCATTCCAAATTGACTACAGAAATGTCCTAATTGACTTCTTTCTGTTAATCTTTGGTGTTTTATTTGTTGGCTGAATTTAATTTCATTACATAATGATAAACCTTCCTGGACGCAACTTGCTATCAGTTTACCATACGTATAATCATTATATGGGATAGTAATTTTATCCTTCCTAAGAGCTTTTCTATTTCTTTCAGCAAATAAGCTGGGAAGACCATCTATAAACTTAGACTTCCAATGACTACTATTAGACTCAGGCAATTCCATGACTCTATTAAGGAATGCATCTTTATACCATCTAAATTCAGAAAGTGTTTTACACCTAAGATTTTGCAATAAAGTAAGGATATTTTCACTATTATCAGAAATTCTACCCGTAAAATGTTCTAGAACTGTAACAATTAAAGTATAAACAGAATTTTCAACCATTTGGTCACCTTCTTGTTTAACAGTTTTATAAATTTCATCTTTACCTGTTTGAGGTAAATAATTATCCCACCAACCTTTAAGTTGGCCAGTAAAATCTGCAACTATCAATTTTGCAATATTACTATCATTATTACCATTCTGTTTACAAATAGTACTATACATTAACATTCTATGTACTAGATTATAAATTTGTTTTTCTGTATAACCATCTAGATTCCATTCATAAATACATTTACCACTATAACTATTATTAATTATGTATTCTTGTTCCTCATGAAGAACATCTACAGGTGATGGCCTACTATAATAATTTATTCTTTGAATTGGAGTGTATTTTTCTTAAATTTTATTAATTTCATCCCTTATTACTTTTTTATATTCTGGATTATTTTCTATTTCATTAGAAAATTCTTCTTCTATTGTGGTTATATTTAACCCTTTAAATTTCTCATTGAGTAAATTTAATAATTCTTGAGTACCAGTTTTAAACTTAAAATCTTTTATTTCAGGTGGAGGCTGAAGACTAGGAGCTGCAAGCACACCTATATTTTCCTTAGAATTACTAGTACTAGGAATATTATTAGCACTAATAATTGTATTATTATCTATCAGCTTATCAAGACGATCATGTAAAGAAACAATTTGTTCTCCTAGTATAATTAAATACATATTTGCAAAATTTTGTTGTTCAATTATATTATTAATATTTTTGACTGTTATTGTCAAAGTATCTTCTTCAAATAATTTTGAAAAAGCATTAAAATTCATAGCTATTTTCCCTTTTAATATACTAAAAGATTCTTGAGGAGGGAAATGACTTTTCAAAATATTACCATTATTCAATCTAAATTCTCTTTCTATGACAGAGATTCCTGGTTCTATGGAATTATGAACAAACCATGGAACAAAAGGAAATAAAATATTCTTTTCTCCTAAAAACTTATAAAATTCTTCTGAAAGATTATTTCTTTCTTCAATAGAAAAATATTGAAAAAACCATTTTCTAAAGACTTCCCATCTGGGTTTTAAGAATTCATCTCAAATTTTCATTCGAGCCTCAGATCCTTTACTAAAATCTATTTTTCTTATGTTATTCATATTGAAAAATTCATTTCAGATTCAGTTATTTCTGGTTCTTTTCTATCAGAAATATCATGAACAATATTATTCTTTTTCTTATATAATAAATCAACATGAGGATTTTTCTCCTCACTAGCAGGAATATGATCATCAGCAAAATTTCTAGGAGGAATAAAATCAAGAATATAATTTCTAACATATGAAGTAGAAGGATTATGACGGTTTATTCCATCACGTAATAATTGCTCAGAAATTAAAGCATTATGATGGGTTATTCCATCACTTGAATTTAATTGACTTGAATTTAAATGACTATTATTCAAAGCAGTATGAAAAGAATTTTAGTTTATATTTAGCCTAATGGCAGGCTAAATACTTAGTGTTAAAGCATGAAGCTTAGTTATCAGACTTTCCTGTAATGTTGATGATTCTGTTGGTGTGGATCGTCTTACTGTTTTTGGATTAATTGAAGAATGCTTGGGTCTTTGAACTCGAACAGGCATCTTTGCACTGTTTAAAGGATGATGAGGGTTAGCCCGTTGTTAGCCAGGGATTGGCGTTGTTAGGGCGTTTGACACCCACTTTTATCTCCTTGAACCAGTGCAATAGATTGACAGTTTTGAGTTCAGTGTAATTTGCTTCCTTATGCTTCTTTGTTTAATCCATTGAACCGTTGGATTGGTTCCCCCTCGTATACTGGATTTATATATATATATATATATATATATAACCAATGTGCTATATCGGATGTACAGAACTTTTATATATATTCATATGCACGTATACTGGATTTATATATATAACCAATGTGCTATAGCGGATGTACAGAACTTTTATATATATATATTCATATGCACGTATACTGGATTTATATTTATACGTATATACTATATATATATATATACATCTATATATATGGTTAAAATTATTTAATGTAATTTTATTTTAAAATATCATTTAAAATAATATTATATGAGTAAATTAGGTAATCGAGTCATGACTAAATGGGTCGACCAGTTTAATTCGACGGGTCGACCCATTGATCTACCCCGTTTAACCCGACGTATCAACCTGTTTAATTCAACGGTCAATACGTTTAATCTGACAGGTCGACCCATTTAACCCAAAGGTCGATCCATTTACCCAACGGGTTGCCCGGTTTAATTTGACGGGTCAACCCGTTGAATTTAACGGGTCAACCCGTTTAACTCAATGGGTCGACCTATTTAATCTGACGAACTGATTCATTTAACCTGACAGGCTGACCCGTTTAACTCGACGGGTCAAGCCATTTAACTCGACGGGTCAAGCCGTTTAACTTGACAAGTCAAACTTTTTTGACACTTAATTATTACTTAATATTAATATATTTTAAATTAATTTTTTATGAAGATATTTATTATAATACGTGAATACGCGAGTGAATAAATTTATATATATAAAATAATTTCAAGTTATAAAAATAAGATGAATTATTTGATTTATTATTCACATGTCATAATATATATATTTATCTAAAAAAACTATATATATATACACACACACACACGCACACAAACGCACACACAAAACACAAATCACGAATGCATCATATGTGATTCATGTGACCCGCGGGTCTCAGATTTGCATTAATGCAATCTGACCCGCACGGGTCAGTCATTAACACAAAATAAATGGGTTGAGCGGGTTGTGAAAAAAATGCAACCCGCAAGTTGACCCTAACCCGATCCAACCCAACCTGCTAAGTATGGGTCAACATTCAATCCGTAACCCGTTTAACCCAACTCAACGGGTTAAAAAGGCGGGCGGGTTAAGTCGGGTTGACGGGTCACAGGTCAATTTGCCAGGACTAGGACTAGGATGATGTATAAGAGCCCGCCCAGATCATGGATCCGCATGCATTTTTATTTGTGTTTTGCTTTCTGTATCAATTATTATTAAACTTTACTGTTTCTTCATCTAAATTAATGTATCTCAATAATATAGGTCGATAATGTTTCTTCATATAGGTCAACATATCTCAATAATATAAGACTTATAAGATGTGTTTTAAAAATATTTTTTGTTCATTTAAAATTCTTTACTTTTTTTTATCTTTGTTCATATAATGCTGTGTAGTTTATAATTAATTTATATTTAACAAGTAATGACATAAATATATAAAATAAATTGTATGCAATTAACTGTTTTTGTTGGTGTACATATATAATTTAATATTCATAAAAGTTATACTTTGTCAAACACGTACTACTCATCTAGTGAAATGAAAGAGTGTAATTGCAATGATATCATTCCATTATATTCTATCTTTGCTACCCAATATAAAACTGCAATGAATCCCTGATATCTCCCAAGAAAAGGTTGTCACGCTGGAAGGACAAACGTGTCGACAAATCCCTTAATTCTTTCTAAACCAAAAAACATGAATTAATATTAACTCGATCAAGCCCCATTTACAAAATTTAATTACTTAATTTCTTCTTATTTAAATAGTACAAAATTCAAGAGTTATTGTACATAGACTTGTTCTTCAAGGAAACAGAAATTAAAACCCTCTCTGGGTCATTTTGCATGCATGCACCAACAAATTGACCAAACTGCAAAGCACAACCTGTATGAGCTCTGAAAGTCCAGCAATACCAATACAAATTGACCATCTTTTCAAATCCAAATTTCCCCATTGACCAACAACACCCATTATCTCAATCATCACTATCTGCAAGGTTAAAATCATCCCCACCACAGTGAGGAACAGAAAATTCTCAGTAGAACTGCAGAATAATGATGGTGATCCCCTCCTTTTCTTCATGGCTCCAAATCCAATCAAAACAAAAACTTGACAAAAGATGTAAGAGTTGAAGATCATGGTTTTTAGGCCATTTTCATCCACGTGGACAATATCTTTACCTTTCATCCCAAACACTATCAGGATTGTTATTTGAGACAACGTTTGAATCATAACATTTCTCCACATTTTCTTGGTAATTGTTACAGGATGTTGATGGTTTAAGGTTGAGGGCTCCATTATTACCACTTCCAACATCATAGCCACAGCAAAAGCCCCAAGTCCTTCCACTACTAAGTTTGTCCAAAGTAGCTGAGCTGAAGAAAGTAGGGCCTCACTTTTCCAAACTTGAGAAATGAGATTCAATAAGACGGCACTAAAATTTAAAATCATATGCAACTCCAGAAACAGTGAGACACTTTTGCAAACGCACCTTCCAAACCTTATGATCTTAGCAATTTCACCCATATTTGTTGGCCTTGTGAGCATGACGTCAGCACCTTCTTTAGCCATTTCTGGAACATTATTGATACTAATGTTAAAAATGCCAACATCAGCTTCTATCAAAGATGGAAGCTCTCTAATGGAACAACCAATGAATGCCACCTCATCATCACCTTTATTTTTCAGGCATTGCACCATTAAGAGCTTGTCTTCTGGGGTGGCATTGGCAATGACGCGGCTTTCATCGATTATTTTCAGGCGGGTTTCTTCGGAATATTCCCGAAAATCCGAGCCGTTGATTATGGCTAATTCTGATCCGCCTTTCTCAGTGTGCAAAATTCCAGAGCCGACGGCCATGATTCTTGCTGTTTTTGCATCATCATCCACCATCAGTTTCAAATTTACACCCAAATCCCTACATTCTTGGACTGCTTGCTTAACCTCTGGTGGATATGGATTCTTCAAGAACACAAGGCCTATCAAAATGAAGCCGTGATCATGATCATCCACATTGAATTTGACAAGGGCTTTCTCATTTTCTTCCTCACCTTCAAGTTCCAGTTTCTTGTAAGCAAAAGCCAAGCACTTGAGATAACTACGTGTTGTTGTATCATCTTCAACAAACTTGGCTCTCTTTCCTTCATCTAGGCTCTGCATGGTTCCATCTGCACCGTAATAATGAGAACATTGGGATATTATACGCTCCAATTCTCCTTTCCAGTGAATCTCCACGATTTGTTTTCCATCTTCATTTCCTTGAAACACCATCAAGCTTCTATCCTTTTCAACATGATCATCAACAGATAACCCATTCGGGATGGTATAAGGAATCGCCTTGGAAGCCCAAAGAAGCAAAGAATCGTCCATCTCAGAGCCAGAGGAATTCATGAAAACTCCTACTTGCAGCTTTTCAAGAACATGGCTGCTTAGCTCATCTGAGGCATTCTTGATGGGATTGAGCCCAACCCACAATTCTCCCATTTTTGCATGATTTAGAGTTAAGAAATCATCATTCCCGGTGAGACACAGTGTGTTTACCAAGCCTATCTTCGCACACGCAGAAAGCTGTTGAACCATTGCATCTCCAATGGACTTCATTTTGTATGATGCGGATAATAACAAAACGAAAAGCCCTAATGGAAATCCATCTCTTGCTGCGAAAATGAGCACACAAAGCACGCTGACCAACCCATTACTACTCCTCCTCCCACCTTGTTTCTTAGCCGCAATCTTCGTAGCTGCATCCATTATCTCTTCCACAGTGTTCTTAATCCCTTTAGGGTCATGAGGATTGTGATCACTCTCATCACACATGGAATATTTACAAAGGAAACATCGTACTGCTTGCGCAATGAGAACGATTAAGGATAGACTCAACCATAGCTTCTCCAAGCGAGAACTCGTTCTGTGAACGCCCTTCTCAAACTTAGATTGCTTTCCTCTATTAGTACTCCTCATCAAGGATCCAAAAGGTGATCTTTTGATGAGCATCCCATACCGGTTACCGAGGAATCTGAAGATATTGGCAAAGGTGGCAACGAAAAAGATGGAAAGGAAAATGATTATCCCATCATATAATACTGCCTCAGGACCACTTGTCTGTGCATCAATCAGCAGGGAAAGTGAGGCACAACAGATGAGGAGGATGATTGTGCCGTCTTTGAGAGCTTCCACAACCAGCTTCTTAATGCCATCGCCACTGAATGATTATCATGAACATCATAATAAGCTTCATCTTCTTTCTGTGATTTTTCCCTGAAATTCAAGGTTTCATCCCCTCTATTTGGAGCATCGATGCTAGTTTCCTCCTGGTGATCATGAGGGAATGTTTGGCTGATTTCTATTGAAACTTGGGATCTGCAGTAATCACCCTCATCACTAGAGTTCATGGTATTCGCTTTTTAAAGATTAATCCGGGTTCAGGTAGATTTCCTGTGGACCATTTTTGGGTTCATTTGAGTATAGCTGGCTAGTACAAAAGTATTGGACTGAAGACGTTAGTTGGTAGGGTTAGGCTTACTATGAGTGGAAACGAAATCTATTTTCTACGAATTCTTGATGGGACTGAAGCACAAAAGAGTGAAGGTGGAAGGGGTTTTCAGGTTGATTCTGGAGCTGTATCCATACTGAAACAAAGTGTACTTTCCTGGAAGGGCATATAACTAACTATATATAGATGAATATGGAATATATGGAATCACTTGGAAATTATGTGCACATTTCCCGGAAGTTTAATTCCAAGGCTTCAATCTGTGAAAGTATGAAAAGATCATTTTCTTTTTTTTTCTAATACTCTCTCCCTTCCATTAGGAGGTTTCACTTTGAAATTTTTTTTGTTCTAATAGAAGAGTCCACTTTCAAATTTTTTTACTCCTACTACCCTTACTAATATAATCATGTGTGCACTTAATAAATATAGATATAAATGGAACAAATAGGGTCAAATTAACTATTTTAGGTGTTGGACCTTTACACTCATAATAAGTTATAAATTGATCAAAGTGCACATTTCTAATGGAACGGAGGAAGTATTAGTTTTTGGGTGTTACAAATTAATATTTGTAAAAGTAACATGGAAAATTACACTCAAAAAAGTAGTCACATTATCAGTGACTTCAAAGTAGTTAACAAGTAAATTAACTATGCACTAATTCCAGTAACACTGTAAACATACCTTAACCTTGCTCTCTAATCTGGTAAGACAGTGGGATTAGGGGAGTGGTAATTTATAATATTTGATCTTGAGACAGGAACTTATATTAATCTTGTGAAGAATTAATGCTCCCTTCGCCATTGGAAGTTTGTTTAAAAAATGGTAATGATTTTTTTATGATGTTGGAGGTTTAATTAACTTAAAATAGCTAATTTGTTTAATTTTTGTCCATACATTTTAAGTATTTATTAATTATGAATATCACATAATTATAAAGTTAAAAATAAAAATAAATAAAAATTGAAACAGGACTATTGAGTGAAGGGAGATGATAGTTTTATTGTTACTATAGCTTCCCATGCATAACTGCCATCGGTATAATAATACTAGTCAATGCATAAATATTAGGCAGGAAAGAACAAGTACTAGTACTACTTTTTTCAAAAAAAAAAAAAGTACTAGTACTACATGGTCCATTAATTCCATGTCTCTGCAGCGTATAGTGTTTAATTTCAAATTTGGACAAAAGGGAATTGAAATTGAATATGAAGTGAGGTTGTTTGTCTAACTTAGGAAGAATTAATGTTGAGTTGGATAGTACTAATTACTCCCTCTGTATCATTATAAGGGTCGACTTTGATATAGATACAACTTATTATGAATGTCAAGATACAACACCTAAAATAATTAATTTGACACAATTTATTCAATTTATATCCTTACTTTTTTAAATATGTGTTAATTATAAACTACACATAATTATATTAGTAAGGATAGAGAGAATAAACGGCTGTCAAGGAGGTCATTTGTGAAAGTGGCGATGAGCACCTGAAATGGGAAGAGGCTTTAGTTGCAATTACTCTTAAGGAGCCTTTGAGGCGGTGAGAACGTTGATCTGGTGATATTTCGGCAACTTGTCTTTTGTTTATTTGTTTTATTTTTGGGGGTGTTGTAAATCATTGGAATTCACTGTTATCAGTTATTGCCAACGCATTGGACAACCGAATTTTTGGGGAGGAGAGTCAAGAGTTACTGGTTAGTGTCTTTCACTCTTTCTTGACCTCTACTTTTGCTTCAATCAAGTTTTCTTCTTCAAACTGTGGCCAAAAATGTGTTATTTCCAAATCAGAACTTTTAAAATATGTTATTAATCTACATATTTTATTACATTTTTTACCATGCTTCTTTTACACAAACACAATGTGATTATTACTAAACTAGAGGACTAGGTTTGAAGATGTAAGTATATTCTTTCTGGTTCAGTAGAAAATATATGTTTTTAAATAGTTCTTCGGGTTCTTGAATTGAGGTTATTGTCTTTTCTTGAACATTTTATTTTGTTTCTCAACTTAAAATATAGTTTTAAAGTGGTTTCAAACTTGAAATTTGTCAACATATAAATTATTTTCTATTAGCACTTGAGATTTAGATACATTAATTAATAGTAGTTAAGTGTACCAAAAAGAAAATGAAAACGTTAAACAGCTTTATTCGCTCATTAACTTCGATTGAAATAACCCACGGGCTAGTTCAAAATGGCTTGGATTTTGCCGAAATTTGAGTTTGATTGTGACATTTTGAAACTACTTTTTGAAGTGGAGAGACGAAAACAGAATATTTCAAGTTGAGAGACCAAACCAAGACAATGAAGCAATTTCAGAGACCAACAAAGTGATTGAACCTAATATTTGTGATGAGATAATGAGTCAATCCTAGATATTCATGCTGCATATGATCCTTCTAAGGAAACCAAGCCAAAGGTGCTCTTACAAGATCTAATGTCATTGATACTTGTTGGTTTCACAAATCCAGAACTTCGTTTCAACTTACTGTTTGAAATTCTGCTTTGTAGGGAGTTCTTTAGTGGGTTGCAGAATCGATTCCTGGGGTGGATCCACTCAAGGTGGAGGTCAGATTGTTTGACAAATTATTCCTCTCTGAGGTAACTATTTTTGCTCTTGGATTTCAGCTTTTCTCTGACCAATAACTTTAGCGATGTTTACATGATTTCCTCTTTTTATTTTGAACTTTGGCTCTTGGTGTTGTCAGAATCCTGCTGAACTAGATGATTGGCTCAGTGATTTGAATCATCATTCTAAAGTCATAGTATAAGATGCATTTGCTTTAAGTGCACTCAGAACAGCTAGCATTGGAGACACCTTTCAGTTTGAAAGGCTAGGTGAGTTTTGGAGGTTATTTATTAATCATTGAAGGAGTTACACATAGCATCAAAGTTGAATTTGTCCTCATCGTGTGAGTTTAAATGTCTTGCATTACGAAAAAATTGCTCTTTCGCTAACTCATACTCATAATATGGAGTTACGCTTGTTATTGCTCACTTTTTCTGACTTTTCATCTTTCCAATTTGTGCTTAGGCTTTGTTTGATAACCTAATTGAATATTTGAACTTAATTGTTTAAGCCTGTTTGATAGCTGAAAATTGAAAATCTTGATATATATATATATATATATATATATTGGTTTGAAAATTAAGTGCTATGCCACTAAAGGCTGTTTCATAATTAAAACTGAATGTCTTCTTTTATTGAATGTGTTGGATAACCTTCTTGAACACTTGAATTCAAAGAAACTGTTTGACTGTCATTATCATTATCTCGAGGTTATCTATTTATATGAGAAGGTTTGAAGGTGAGAAAAGTATCAAGCTCGAGCTTACTAGTGGCTTCAGGGTTGGGGAAATACAAGATATTACATTGTTTCAGATTTGCTATGTACTTTGAAATTAGTTTAGTTGATTATCTATATGTCATTTCTGTAGCATCTTGCAACCAGTGTAAGAGTAGACTCAGCTACTAATTAGTTTTTCTGTGAAATCACCTATTAGAACTAGAAGATAGAGAGTGTTCTGGCACCAAGTGTATGTGATGTGTTTTTCTTTTCTTTTTCCCTCTCTCTTTTGCCACCTTAACCTTATGCTGACAATCCATTTCCTTCCTTTTTTTTGGGTTTTGGGTTTACTTGTTTTTGCAGAATGAACAATATCGAGCTAGCAGGAATGGATTTAGTCGTTGCAGTTGGATTACTTCAACTAGCACCAAAGAAAACTACTCGTCGCATTACAGGAGCTGTTGGATTTGCTAGCTCTTTGATAACTTGTTATCAGGTTTTTACCAGTTCTTAATGCTACCTCTATTTCAGTTACTTTTTGAATAGTCTAAACTTTCAAAAAGTAGGTCTGCATTGCAAATGGAGATTTACGTGCTGGTCAGCCATACAAGCAACAAGCACATTTAGGCGGAATGTGTAGAGATCAAGACAGATTCATTATGCCTGTACAACAACTAGGAAATGAAATAGCTAGACACTTAGGCTCTGTTCTCTTGTGATTTTGGTAGAGAAAATTTTATTAGAGGGAAGTTTTTTTTTTGGAGGGAAGTTTTTTTTGGGAAATTGTGTAGGTGAGAGATAAAAAAGTGTAATGATTGTGTTTTTTTTTTAATTTATGTGAGTAGGTATTTAAAGAGAATTTTAAAATTTTAATTTTAAATTGTTGAAAAAGTAAAGTTGTTTCTTTGTGTAAAGTTTTGGGAAAAAAAAAGTGATGATTCTCTACCAAAGCCACAAGAGAACAGAGCCTTAGAAGTAAAGCATATGCCTAGTACAACAACTAGAAAATGAAATAGCTAGACACTTGGAAGTAAAGCATATTTTAGAGAACATATGTAATGGCTACGAACTTGCAGATGTGTAAAGATGAAATGTTTTCTAAATAATAGAAACAAATCAAGTTTTATAAATTTTTGTGCCAAATTTATTGAAAATGAAATTTGAAATATATATATATATATATATTACGAAAAGCATTTGTGAACTAAATGAAAAATGACAATTGTGAAATGTTCCAATGTCACAAAATAGTGACACCTTCAAATGTTACAAACTACAATGACATTTTTACATGTAATAAATATAATGACACCTTCTAATGTCTTAATAATAAGAGTGAACTATCTTTAATATACCTATACTTTTCGATTGTGCCCGCTTTGGTACCTATACTTTTTTTTTAGCCACGAATGTACCTAAACTAATTTTAACGGGCCGGGAAGGTACTTTCTCCGTTAACCTCCGTTAGAATTGACGGAAAGGCCATCATGTGTCCCTCACATGCATTTTTTCAGGGCATTTTTGTCCGTTCACTGTTCCTCTTCTTTCCCATTTTTTTTTATTTTTTATTTTTTGGGGTTTCTTCTTCTCCCTTCTTGCTGCTCTTGCTGTTGCCGAACCAATTCACAATTGCATTCACAAACTCTTCACAAATCTCAATCAACATTTGAGAAATTAATGATTCAATCTGGATCCTTGCTATTACTGGGCGTATGCTTCAAATTTTTTTTGAGCGCCATCCCTTTTCTTGAACTCGCCAAGTTCATAGCTCGAAAGGGTCACAGAATCACCTTCATATCCACCCCAAGAAACATTGAGGGCATCCCAGAAATCCCTCCAGATCTTTCTGCTTCTATAACCTTAGTAAAGATTCCATTTCCCAAAGAAAGTCGATGGCCTCCCTGAAAAAACAGAGGCCACCATGGACATCCGTACTGATCTCGAGATGGCCCTTCTCAAGAAAGCTTACGACGGCCTCGAACCCGATTTGACTCGTGTCTTGGAGGTCGCTGCTCCGGACTGGTTGATTCACGATTTCGCTCTGTACTGGAATCAACCAGTTACGACAAAGCACGGTGTTTCAGTATCATCAAAGCCTAGAGTTTTGGGTTTTTTGGTCCGTCGGATATGTTAGTCCAAGGCGAAGATGAAAGGTGCAAGGTTGAGGACTTTCTAGTTCCGCCCAAGTGGGTGCCGTTTGAGACGAAAGTCACTTTCAAAATCCACCAGGCCAGATGGGCTCTGGGAGCTGTAAGGGAGAATGAATCCGGGGCTTCGGATACTTATCGGGTCGTAATGGTAACAACGAATTCAGATCTTATTATTTTCCGGCACTGCGATGAATTCGAAGGTCAGTGGCTGAAGCTTCTGAACGAGATCTACCCTCGTCCGGTCATACCCGCCGGATTAGTGCCGCCCAGTAAGCCCAGTAATAGCAGGGATCCAGATTGAATCATTAATTTCTCAAATGTTGATTGAGATTTGTGAAGAGTTTGTGAATGCAATTGTGAATTGGTTCGGCAACAGCAAGAGCAGCAAGAAGTGAGAAGAAGAAACCCCAAAAAATAAGAAAAAGGAGAAAGAAGAAGAACAGTGAACGAATAAAAATGCCCTTGAAAAAATGCATGTGAGGGGCACATAATGGCCTTTCCGTCAATTCTAATGGAGGTTAATGGAGAAAGTACATTCTCAGCCCGTTAAAATTAGTTTAGGTACATTCGTGACTAAAAAAAAAAGTATAGGTACCAAAGCGAACACAATCGAAAAGTAGGTATATTAAAGGTAGTTCACTCTAATAATAATGATACCTTTCAATGTCATAATAGTAATGACACCTTCTAATGTCATAATAATAATGACACCTTTCAATGTCATAATAGTAATGACACCTTATAATGTCATAATAATAATAATGACACCTTCCAATGTTATAATAATAATGACACTTCTATATATCACAAAAAAATTTGTGACACGCATAATAGCTATACCACCTCTACATGTCACAATTATTTTTAGTGACATTTAAAAATGTCACAATATGCCCAAAAACATGTCACTAGTGGCATCTTTTGTTGTAGTGGAAATTGAATATGAAGTGAGGTTGTTTGTGTAACTTAGGAAGAATTAATGTTGAGTTGGATAGTACTAATTACTCCCTCTGTATCATTATAAGGGTCGACTTTGATATAGATACAACTTATTATGAATGTCAAGATACAACACTTAAAATAATTAATTTGACACAATTTATTTAATTTATATCCTTACTTTTAAAATATGTGTTAATTGTGAACCACACATAATTATATTAGTAAGGATAGAGAGAATAAAAAAATTAAAAAATGAATTCTTCTATTGAAACAAAAAATATTTTTCAAAATAGACCATTTTAATGGAATGGAGCATAGTTGTCGAATCGGGATACGTATCGTGTATCGGAAACGTCATTTTACGATACGCGTATCGTATCGTGGATCGTATTGTAAGATATGTTTGTATATAATAATATAGTATAAAATTTATGAATATTGAAAAAATATATAAAAGAATGTTATAATTATATAGTTTTTGCATTATACATAACCATAAAATAAAAAACATTTTAGACAAAAGAACTAGTGAGGGTGGGAGTAGAGTGGAGTGGGTGGAAATTTCTTTATTCTTTTATATAAGAAAGTTCATGACTCTAATATAAATAGATTCGTGTAAGTCTGACTTTTGTAATTCGGAAATGTTATTTACAGGCCACAAATTACTAAATATAGGCCACTTTTTAAAATTTGTGAGTGTGAAAAGACCGAAAAGCCCCTCTCCTTATAAAGTAAAAAACCTTTCCTTCCTTGGCCATTCGGCTTTCTTGCTGCGTCCGTTGCTTGCTTGCTGCTCTGCTTCGTCCATTCGGCTTTCTTGCTGCGTCCGTTGCTTGCTTGCTGCTCTGCTTCGTCCATTCGGCTTTCTTGCTGCGTCCGTTGCTTGCTTGCTGCTCTGCTTCGTCCATTCGGCTTCCCCAAATACACGCCCATAAGTGGCGCTTTTTTCCATGAACAACGCCAGAGAGGAGCGCGTTTTAGTTAAACAAACGCCACAGGCCACATTTGTTTTTTAAAAACATCGCCTCCAAATGGCGCGTTTGTAGAAAAACAACGCTCAATGATGGCGATTTATTTGAAAAACTAATGTGGCCTGTGGCGTTTTTCCCGAGAAAACGCGCCCATATTAGGCGTATGTTTTGGATTTTTGGTGAAGTCCTTGGCTATGGGTTGCTGCTGTATGTTTTGAAATGTGATTGAAGGTTTCAGTCAATTTATGCTCCACATTTCGGTTGATTTTAGAGGTTGGCTATAAAATCGTTTGCTGTTTCTTGCTGCTGAAATTGGCTTTCGATTGCTATATGGAGATCATAGATTGGTGCTAGTACTTTGGTCATGCTAAATGGATGGTTTCACAAATTGCTTGCTGCTCTGCTTCGTCCTTTCTTGCTGCGCCCGTTGCTTGCTTGCTGCTCTGCTTCGTCCATTCGACTTTCTTGCTGCGTCCGTTGCTTGCTTGCTGCTCTGCTTCGTCCATTCGGCTTCCCCAAATACACGCCCATAAGTGGCGCTTTTTTCCATGAACAACGCCAGAGAGGAGCGCGTTTTAGTTAAACAAACGCCACAGGCCACATTTGTTTTTCAAAAAACATCGCCTCCAAATGGCGCGTTTTTAGAAAAACAACGCTCAATGATGGCGAGTTATTTGAAAAAATAATGTGGCCTGTGGCGTGTTTCCTGAGAAAACGCGCCCATATTAGGCGTATGTTTTGGATTTTTGGTGAAGTCCTTGGCTATGGGTTGCTGCTGTATGTTTTGAAATGTGATTGAAGGTTTCAGTCAATTTATGCTCCACATTTCGGTTGATTTTAGAGGTTGGCTATAAAATCGTTTGCTGTTTCTTGCTGCTGAAATTGGCTTTCGATTGCTGTATGGAGATCATAGATTGATGCTAGTACTTTGGTCATGCTAAATGGATGGTTTCACAAATTGGACAAAGGAGCTGCCGAAGTGCTTTATAGCCAACCTTTGCGTTTTGTGATCATTATTTTGGTATTTCTCACTATGCTTTCATTTCAATCTTAAGTATCTCTAGTCTGGACTGGAAATTTACTTGACTGTGCTGGATGGATGATATGCTGAAATTAAATTTCTGATTTTGGGACTTATGAATGCTTGTTCTGTTAGAACTTGCTTTGTGCTATTTTTGACTGAACAAGGTTGTGGAAATTTGGGGTGTTCTGTAATTTGGGAGATTATAGCTTGATGCTACTGCTGTTTTCTTTTCAAATTGGAATTCCTCAATTGATGTTGCTGGATGGTTATTGGAAAACAGAGTGCTCTTTCTGTTTTTTTGAGAAGCTCGGGCAGCTGGGTTAATTTACTATGTTGACTGGATTTGCTGTTTTTGTGACTTCCAATTCGGGTTTTCACAAAGTAATTAATGTTGCTGGATAATTAATGTTGCTGGACTTCCAATTCGGGTTTTCTCAGCAATGGAGAAGAAATGGACCTTCAAATGGAGAAGAAATGGAGGATGAATGTGTTGATGTTAGAAATGGAGAAATGGAGGATGGTAGGGTAACAAGGTGTTGAATGGAGGAAAAGGTGTGGGTAATTTTTTTTTACTAAGGTAATTATCAAGGACATTTATGTCATTTCACCACTTAAAATTTTAAAAAGTGTCCTGTGTTTAGTAAAATGGTACCTGCAAATAACGTGCCCCTTGTAATTTTGGAATGGAAACTCAAAAGTGAAGTACTGCATTCAGTGCATTGTATTAAAAAAGGAAACGCGGACTCAATTTTGAAGAGAGGTAAAACTCATACGATTCGATACGTATCGAAACAAACAAAATTTACACGATTCACTACAATATGCGATACGCTTGTACGATATATATCGAAATCCATTGACGTTTTTTGTGGTAGTGTTAGAATGGAGGGAGTACTGATTTTCTTCAACGCGCAGGAGCACCCATATAAGCATTTTCCAGAGAGTTAAGTATATACATTGATTAATAGACGTAGTAGGGCTGTTCTTTGACTCGATTTCTTATAATAAAGTACTATTAAAGATGAAAGGCCTGTTCTTTTTTTCGTTTTGAAAACGGTTTTAGTTTCAACAGTAAATTTAATATATTTTAATCATATTTCATTATTTTCAATACAACTTTTTACTATTCAATATCTACTTTTTACATTTTCAATACATTTTTTACATTATAAAATTATTTTTCAAAACTTGTTTTCAAAATTGTTTTCAAAACGCCCAAAGAGAACAGGCCCGAAATATGCACGCCACATCCTAGCTAGGACCCTCATATATATATATATATATATATATATATATATATATTACTCTAGGTAGCTTTTTGTGCGACAAATTTTATTGCTATGACAACTATGTAGCTAACGTAAATTAAATTAATGAAGATTCAGCATTCAAAAGCTATATGCAAACAAATGAAAAATTGCATCTGCATGTATGCAAGTCTCTGTTATGAAACTATTTTGTAATTAGATACATTAATGACATTAATAATATATATTTAAATTTATTATTTAATGATTGAATTGTGCTGCAACGAGAATGTCTTATAATGATTGAATGGCTAAGGATTGTTCAGTTGTTTTACAAATCTGTTTCAATCCTACTTTATTAAAAAATCCTTGATGATAAATTAATTTTGGTTCCACATAAGGAATTGTCCATCGGGACAAAAGATCTAAATTAGAGGGTAATTCCTGTTCAGTTTTCATTTTATTTTTAATATTATCTTTATTATTATTTTTCTGAAACATTTTCAGTTTTTCCCTGAAGAAAGTAGTGTTAAACCAAGAAACCAATTATCTTCATCAACCATAATGGCTCTGATACCATAAAAATTATGCTACGGTGGCAAAAGAAATCTTAGCCATTGTTAAATGTGTATTGAAATTTCAATACACATTTAACAATGGCTAAGATTTCTTTTGCCACCGTAGCATAATTTTTCTGACTATCAGACCATTTACCTGAATGATATCTAACAAGAAATTCTTGTTTACTTTCCTTTGATTTTTGCTTTAAGATTCCTCCATAACCTATATCTGAAGCATCTGTTTCTATTATTTTCTCCAGTTTAGGATTTGCTATCATTAAACAAGGAAGTGAGAATAATCGCCATTCTTTAAATTCTTTTCATACTGCTTTAAATAATAGTCATTTAAATTCCAGTCATTTAAATTCCAGTCATTTAAATTCAAGTCATTTAAATTCAAGTGATGGAATAACCCATCATAATGCTTTAATTTCTGAGCAATTATTACGTGATGGAATAAACCGTCATAATCCTTCTACTTCATATGTTAGAAATTATATTCCTGATTTTATTCCTCCTAGAAATTTTGCTGATGATCATATTCCTGCCAGTGAGGAGAAAAATCCTCATGTTGATTTATTATATAAGAAAAAGAATAATATTGTTCATGATATTTCTGATAGAAAAGAACCGGAAATAACCGAATCTGAAATGAAATTTTCAATATGAATAATACAACAAAAATAGATTTTAGTAAAGGATCTGAGGCTCGAATGAAAATTCGAGATGAATTCTTAAAACCCAGATGGGATGTATTTAGAAAATGGTTTTTTCAATATTTTTCTATTGAAGAAAGAAATAATCTTTCAGAAGAATTTTATAAGTTCTTAGGAGAAAAGAATATTTTATTTCCTTTTGTTCCATGGTTTGTTCATAATTATATAGAACCAGAAATTTCTGTCATAGAAAGAGAATTTAGATTGAATAATGGTAATATCTTGAAGAGTCATTTCCCTCCTCAAGAATCTTTTAGTATATTAAAAGGGAAAATAGCTATGAATTTTAATGCTTTTTCAAAATTATTTGAAGAAGATACCTTAACAATAACAGTAAAAAATATTAATAAAATGATTGAACAACAAAATTTTGCAAATATGTATTTAATTATATTAGGAGAACAAATTGTTTCTTTACATGATCGTCTTGATAAGCTCATAGATAATAATACAATTATTAGTAATAATAATATTCCTAGTACTAGTAATTCTAAGGAAAATATAGGTGTGCTCGCAGCTCCTAGTCTTCAGCCTCCACCTGAAATAAAAGATTTTAAGTTTAAAACTGGTAATCATGAATTGTTAAATCTTCTCAATGAGAAATTTAAAGGGTTAAATATAACCACAATAGAAGAGGAATTTTCAAATGAAATAGAAAATAATCCAGAATATAAAAAAGTAATAAAAGATGAAATTAATAAAATTTCAGAAAAATACACTCCAATTCAAAGAATAAATTATTATAGTAGGCCATCGCCTGTAGATATTCTTCATGAAGAACAAGAATACGTAATTAATAATAGTTACAGTGGAAAATGCATTTATGAATGGAATTTAGATGGTTATACAGAAAAACAAATTTATAATTTAGTACATAGAATGTTAATGTACAGTACTATTTGTAAACAGAATGGTAATAATGACAGTAATATTGCAAAAATGATAGTTGCAGGTTTTACTGGCCAACTTAAAGGTTGGTGGGATAATTATTTACCCCAAACAGGTAAAGATGAAATTTATAAAACTGTTAAACAGGAAGGTGACCAGATGGTTGAAAATTCTGTTTATACTTTAATTGTTACAATTTTAGAACATTTTACGGGTAGAATTTCTGATAATAGTGAAAATATCCGTACTTTATTGCAAAATCTTAGGTGTAAAACACTATCTGAATTTAGATGGTATAAAGATGCATTCCTTAATAGAGTCATGGAATTGCCTGAGTCTAATAGCAATCATTGGAAGTCTAAGTTTATAGATGGTCTTCCCAGTTTATTTGCTGAAAGAGTCAGAAAAGCTCTTAGAAAGGATAAAATTACTATCCCATATAATGATTATACGTATGGTAAACTGATAGCAACTTGCGTCCAGGAAGGTTTATCATTATGTAATGAAATTAAATTAAGTCAACAAATAAAACATCAGAGATTAACAGAAAGAAGTCAATTAGGACATTTTTGTAGTCAATTTGGAATGGATATTCCCTTTCCAAATAAAAAACCTCATAGGAAAGAAAAATCTGATAAGATTTTTAAAAAGAAAAGATATTCTAGAAAAAATTTTCATAAAAAATTAGAAAAAAGAAAAGAAAGAAAAGAAGCTAGAATAGCTAGAAGGAAAAATCCGGTGGATGTTAGATGTTATAGATGTGGAAAAACAGGTCACTTTGCAAATAAATGCAAAGAAAAGAAAAAAGAAAAGATAAAATCTTTAGAAATAGATGAAGAATTAAAAGATAAGATTTCTAAAATATTATTAGAAACAAGTTCTGAATCAGAATCTTATGAGTTTTCAGATGAAGAAAATAAAATTGATTTTTCAGAAAATGATTTGTCATCATATGAGTCAGATTCCGATTGTGCTTGTAGTACAAAAGGATCTTGTTTGAAAAAATTAGATGATAATTCTGAAAATGAATTTTATAAAATTATGTCTCAATTTCAAGACATAAATGTTTTAACAGATAATACTTTGTTAGAATTTTTAAAACAAATAAAAAATTCTGATTTAAGATCAAAAATAATTGATGATATTCAAAATCTTCCTGAAATGAATAGTAACTCTGGAATGAATAGTAATTCCGAAAATAAAAATGATTTTCACATATATGGTGAACCATATTCTATGAATGAGGTTCAAAGAATGATGAAAGAAAGAAGTAATACTTTAGTTTCAAGTGTTTCAATCAATGATTTGAGCAATGAAGTCAAAAATCTTCAAAAAGAAATCCAATTTCTTAAATTAAGAAATCTTACCTTTGAAGAAAGAATTTCTCATTTGGAAAAAGGAAAGGAAATAATTACTTCTCCAAACTTCTTTGAAATCAAACCACCAAATGATGAAGAACAATTCCTATCATCATTAGACATAATTACCACTCAAAAATGGTACACTAAAGTCAACTTATTAATTGATAATAATTTTCAAATTGAATTAATTGCATTAATTGATAGTGGTGCAGATATTAGTGTCATACAAGAAGGTTTAATACCTACAAAATATTTTCATAAAACTACTCATAGTTTAAGGCATGCTGGAGGAGAAAAATTAGATATTCAATTTAAACTCCCCAAAGCTTATATTTGTAAAAATAAAGTTTGTATTCCAGAAAGTTTTTTATTAGTTAAAAACATTACAAATCAAGTGATACTTGGTACTCCTTTTTTGAAAAAATTATATCCAATTTATCATATTGATTCAAAAGGGTTAAAAGGAACTTATGAAAATAATCAAATAAATTTCCAATTCATAATGGAACCGTTTTCAAAGGTTTTAAATACTATCAAAGAAAATATTCTTAGAAAAAAGAATCAAATGAATTTTTTAAAATATGAAATTAATATTTTAACAATTGAGGAAAAACTTCAAAATCCTAAATTACAGGATAAAATTAAAATGATTTCTAATAGTTTTTCAATAGAAATATGCAATGAACATCCAAATGCTTTTTGGGATAGAAAAAAGCATATTGTGAGTCTTCCATACGAAGATGATTTTGATGAAAAGAAAATTCCAACAAAGGCTAGGCCTTGTCAAATGAATTCTGAATATTTGGAATTATGTAAAAAAGAAATACAATCTCTTTTACAAAAAGAATTAATACAGTCTTCAAATTCTCCGTGGTTATGTACTGCATTTTATATCAATAAGCATAGTGAAATTGAAAGAGGTATTCCCAGGATGGTAATAAATTATAAACCTCTTAATAAAGTTTTAAAATGGATTAGACATCCAATCCCTAATAAAAAGGATTTATTAGATAGATTATATGATTCAATAATATTTTCCAAATTTGATTTAAAATCAGGATATTGGCAAATTCAAATTGATAAAAAAGATCAGTATAAAACTGCTTTTACTGTTCCAATAGGACATTATGAGTGGAAAGTTATGCCTTTTGGTCTGAAGAATGCTCCTTCAGAATTTCAACAAATTATGAATGATATTTTTATTCCTTATAGTGAATTTATTATTGTTTATATTGATGATATTTTGGTATTTTCTAAAGATATTGAAACCCATTTTAAACATTTGAATATTTTCAAAAACTTGATTATTCAGAATGGTCTCGTAATATCTAAGTCCAAAATGAGTTTGTTTCAAACAAAAATTAGATTTTTGGGTCATAATATCGAGAAAGGAAATATAATTCCTATTAATAGAAGTATTGATTTTGCTTCTAAATTTCCAGATGAAATTTTGGATAAAACCCAATTACAAAGATTTTTGGGTAGTTTAAATTATATTTCTTCATATTATAAAAATCTTAATGAAGATACTGCAATTTTATATGATAGATTGAAAAAGAATCCTAATCCTTGGTCTGAAAATCATACTCAGGCAGTTAGAAGAATTAAATCTAAAGTGAAATCACTTCCTTGTTTAATGATAGCAAATCCTAATCTGGAGAAAATAATAGAAACAGATGCTTCAGATATAGGTTATGGAGGAATCTTAAAGCAAAAATCAAAGGAAAGTAAACAAGAATTTCTTGTTAGATATCATTCAGGTAAATGGTCTGATAGTCAGAAAAATTATGCTACGGTGGCAAAAGAAATCTTAGCCATTGTTAAATGTGTATTGAAATTTCAAGATGATTTATATAATCAAAAGTTTGTTATTAGAACTGATTGCAAATCTGCAAAATTTATGTTTAATAAAGATTTTAAGCATGATGTATCTAAGCAAATGTTTGCTAGATGGCAGGCTCATTTAGCCCCATTTGATTTTGATATTCAGTATAAAAAAGGAGAAGAAAATAGTCTTCCAGATTTTTTGACTAGAGAATTTTTGAATAATGACTGATCATAATTTTTATGATTGCAGATTGATGCACCCCAGAGGAAGGGCCTCTGGCCCTTACCAAGGTCGTGGAGGACGAGGAAATATCCTCGCACAGCATGGTGGAAGAAGGCTAGTAGCAGAAAATATTTCTGCTAGACGGAGTATGTCTCCTGAAGATCCATTATATGATGAATTTATGGAGTTCATAAACAAGAAGCAAGGTGATACTTCTGCTTCATCATCATCTTCATATTCAAAAATTGTTGGAAAAGAAGACAAGGAAGAATATCTGACTTCCTACCATCAGAATAATAATAAAGAGGTGATAATACTCTTGGAAGGTAAGGATTTACAGTGGATCAATGATCCATGGACCTTGATGAACAGGTACCTTGATAGCTCTGGTTATGCTGAAATGGCTTATAAGCCAAGGCCATATTTTGAAAATCTGCTGAAAATTTCAGGAAATTGTGAAATCACACATTTTACAGGTGCTGGTAGTGCCCAAAATATTTATAATTTCAGCAAGATTATTATCAAGCAGGTGATATCTGCAGAAGAATGGGGTTTATCAACTCTAAAGGATAGAGAATATCTCCATCCTGATCAGAAAACTTTGATAAAGTACAAGTATTGGGACTATGTTGAGTCTCTTACCAGAGTCCTACTCTATGAAAATCCAAGGAAGAAACATTCTTGGTTTATAAAGATCTGTTCTGAGGTGTATAAAAAGCCTCTGCCAAATTGGTTCATTAAATGGTGGATTAATTTTGGTCCATCTATCAAGGTACTACCTGAACCATTCAAAGCATTATATGCAGACTGGGTAAAAATTTCTCCCAAGATCATGAATCTGGATAATAGCCATCCTTGGAATGATGATATTGCTCCAATGTATTTCTTTATAGAATTTTCAATTCCATGGATCTGGAAATGGGCACCAGAAGTGGGTTATACTCCAGAAAAACTCCCCTGCCTGAAAAGGGCTAGTTATACTAAATTTTGGGAAAAATTAATAAAAGCTGATGCCACTGGTCTAATTGAAGGCCAAGAATTAATTGACCAAATTAAAGCCAAGTTGCAGGAATATCAGCAGCAGCAGCAAACGGCCCCAAGAGAAGAAATCAGTCCTTTCCAGCAGATTCATAGAATGCTTCAGAGGCAGAAGGGAATTGTCACCCGAGAAGAGATTATAGCTTCGTACATGGATCTGTTGAAAAAAGATCTAGCTCAGAATCTTGAGGAAACCAAATCAGATGTTTCAATGGCGAGCCAAGAATATTGTCTTGCAGGTGAATCACAAGAGGAAGAAGATGATGTCGACCTCGATATTGATGAAATGATGCTGGCAATAAAAAGCTCGGTAACCGGTTCTATTGGTAAAAGTCCAAGAAATGATTAACATAGGTGGTTGTGGACTTCACCGACATTAATACTGTGGCGGACTTCAAAGACTGATAGTTTGAAATCCGTAAAATACTGTAGCGGATTTGAAAATTAAAAATTTTAGAATCCGTAATAGTGCTAGGCAGAATTTGCCTATAAATATGTTGTAAATTTCTCATTTAGAGGCAGGACTTAGAATCCCCAACTCCTTCCTCTTTCCATTCCCCCTTTGTATCATCCAATTCTCTCCTTCCTTCCTTTGTAAATTTTTCCATATATATATAAATTTTCATTTTCCAAGAATTTGAAGACTTGAAGGCAATCTTCTAAGTAAGTCTTATTTAATTTTCTGTTTTTAATATTTTATTTTCTGTTTTTATTTAGCCTAATGGAAGGCTAAAACCTTAGTGTTAAACCATGAAGCTTAGTTATCCGATTTTCCTGTAATGTTGATGATTCTGTTTATGTGAATCTTCTTACTTTTTATGGATTAATTGAAGAATGCTTAGGTTATTGAAAATGGACAGGCTTTTATTCATTGTTTAAAGAATGAGAAGGGTTTAAGGCCGTTGTTAGCCAGGGATTGGCGTTATTAGGCCGTTCATGCCCGGGAAGTATCTTCTTTGATCAATGAATTAAGACGCCAGTTTGTGATCAATGTAATTGATTCCTTTATTGCTTCTTTGATTAATTCATAGAACCGTTGGATTGGTTCACCCTTATGGTAGATATATATAATATTTGTCTTAATAGTCAGCAAGCTAACTAACCATTGAATAATAGCTAATAGCATGCAATTAAGATATACAATCCAATATAAGAAAGAAAGAAAGAAAGAAAGAAATGCATAGTTTTGCTATTGGTTTTTGGATGCTATGTACAGAGAGGGAGAGAGAGTGACGGACACAATATTTTAGTGTTAAAATTAAATCCCACTAATTCCATTAGGGAGGAGAGGGAGACAAATAAGAATAGAAATTATAGGCACTAAAGGAGGACTAAAACTAAAAGTGAGCACTCAAGGGTGTTTGTGGGACAAATCACAGTAAGTTTTTGACAGAATAACTCTACAATTATTGCTGTAATGTTACCATTTTTACAGAAGAAATGTGGGCAAATCCTCAGTTCACATTGAAGAAAATCAAGAAAGAAAAGGAGCCAATTATTGCTATGAAAATCACTAAGAAAATGGAAGAAGAGATCAAATTTGAGAAACCCTCTTCGTTATAGTGAATAAAAGGACAGGAAAGTGGACAACATTTTCAATCCTTCATTCATTTTAAGCATCTTCTTATAGCGCAGAAGACAAATTAACACTAGCTTTTAGAGATAGCTAATCTTTTGCAATATGCAAATGAATATGACTGTCCTGGTCAATAGTACGTAAGCTTGGAATAATTGTTGGTCAGGAATTAAGCTAATGATCAACTAAAAAAAATTAAAAAATTGCATTTTGCTCTTTCCATTACCTCAGTTGGATCTTTGAACTGCCACGTGGATAATTAGAAATAAATAAAAATGAGGCAGATTTATTTAATTACGTTTGAATTTCCATAGGAGTCTGTATGTTTGAAAGCATGAATGTTCATGGAAAATATATAAAATTCGGAACTAACCCATTTCAAAATTAACTTAATGCTTACAATTTCAGTCACAACCACGGCAACCAAAGGCCTTCTCTCTAATTGCTCCTTCTATAATCTTAAACATGAACCAAATCCAAATTTAGTATATATCTTCATGTTGGAATGTTCTACCTTCTAAGCATGTTATTGACGGGTGAATTTTAGGTTCAAAGGCTTGGGGAAGAGACGTGAAGCATAAGAGTTGAGGAAAAAGACATGCAGTAAAAACTAAATCAATTGTCTATATCGTTTCCAAAAAGAAAAAAAGAAATTGCCTATATTCATATCTGATGCTTATTTGAATAATTTGCTTTTTTTCTTTATTTAGTTTTTGTATGGAAGAGTGAACTGCCAAAAATATAATTTTATTTTTTCGAATTCTTCAGTTTGGTCACTAAATAATTTTGGCCCTGTGTGGTATGATTTCCAAAACATGGTTTTGAGATTTATTTTGATTTTATAATATTAAAATTGTATTGAGAATGTAAAAAAGTGTATTGAAAAATGTAAAAAGGTGTATTGAAAATGATGAAAAATTATTATAAAATTCAAACTTTTCTCAAAACATGATTTTGAGAAACTTGCCAAACAGGGCCTTTATTTTCCACAAATATCACTATACTTTTAAAAATGAGCTGAAATGTCACTCCATTAGAGCTAACAGAATGCTCAACATATGCTTCTCAGATGCTTTTTTTAGGGGTATTTTCGTCCATTTAAGGGTCATCTTCTTCCTATTTTTATGGGCATTTATTTTTCTTCATTGTTCTGCTTTTCCCCAAATACGACTGTGAATCTCTACCCTACGACATCTTCCTCGTCCCTAACTCTTCTGCACCAAAACCTCCCCCTCCGCCTCTGCCGCTTCTCTTCATCCCCGTGATTAGAATTGCATCAAACGCAGCAATCCCATATGCACGGACTACAGTGCGTTTTGCATATCCATCGCCCTTGGATTCACTGGGTTCTTCTTCCTGCGCCTATCCTCATTGCTTTTGAGTTTTTGGGCCATCAATTTCACAAAATTAATGGCTCGCGGTTTTATAATATCTTACTGATGAATTTATTATAATAGCTAGCTGAGTTGGCCCTTTTTGCATGATTTGGAATTGAAATTAGAAATTGGTGTTTAGAATCCTATGGAGTATGGACTATATGCCAGATTTTTTAGAAAGCAAAACATAAAAATCCAATGATCTTTATTTACCATGAATTTGGGATTTTTGTTTGATTAGATTGGGCTTAACGAAATGAATGTGTGATTTTTGTTTGAGAAACGCAGAAACGCCGGTTGTGTTGATTATCTTTCTGGAAAATGTGATTTTGAGTTCAATTGCTGCAATTGTGTTTGTGGTTTTCTGGGTTTTTGGAGGCGGCAATGCTGGTGGTGATTTTCTAGGTTTTTGGGCTGCAATGGTGGTAAAGATGAAGTTTCAGATTTTTGGAATAGAGGCGAGAGAGAAAGGAGCCGTGAGTTTAGGGTGAGAGAAATTGAAGAAGATGAGTTGTGTTTGGAGTTTTTATTATTATTTATTTTTTACTTTTTATTATTATTTGATAAGACAAAAATACTCTTAAAACTTGGCACATGATTAGCATGTGATGGTTATTCTATTAGTTTTAAGATACTTAAACGGTGGAGTGATATTTTGGGCTAATTTTAAAAGTATAGTAATATTTATGGGGAAAAAAAAAAGTTCAGTGACTAAACGGAAAATTTTGGAAAAGTAAGATTTACAGTTCACTATTTATGGAATGATGGGATTTCTTTGCTCTGTTTTCTTTTGGATAACTATTTGATTTGTAATAAGTTTTTTCTTTTGGTTGGAAGGGTATCCATATCAAATTGAGTACTGTGATGGTGAGGAATGGGGATGGTCCGATTACAGTGCAAAGAAAAGATTATGGCTTTCAGAGAGAAAGGAGGAAAAAAAAAGAAAAAATGAAGAGTTGAAGAAGAGAAAGACCTGGATAATCGATTGAGAAAAACAGGAAATTTGGAAAGAATTATAATTTATTGTTCTGTATCCTAATTTTAACTCTGACAATAACATTAACCAAACACAATATAAGAGTTCACTAAAATTCGTTTATGTGCACAAGTAATTACACATAATATGTGCAACAAACATTCTCCATATAGTTAATAGTGGTAGTTAATAGTTTTTGTCTTAAGTTCCACAATTTTTTTAGAGCCATTAATTTGAACAATTATTTGCAGAGCAAATGGAAGTTTGCTATTCTCTTTCATTAATTTTTTTCAGAAAAATTATAACTTTTTCCTTAAAAAATTTACATAAAGAAATCCCTTAACTTTTACAAAATTCACCTCTCTTACACAATTTTTCAACTCACTTCTTTGTGAGTGCCCCATGCCTTTACTTTGATTATCAACGACAACCTCAAGCTCAGTCACATTCTTGGACAACTTCCATGCACTTTCATTTCTCTCCTATCCTTCAAATCAATTAAGACAATTCAAACTCTGTCAATCTTCATCAAATCACAACCGTCCCCATCGAGGTATGCGTACACGGCCACCATGCAAATGCAGGTTGAACAAATTAATTAGATTAATTAGTCTTGTGGGACTTAAAATTAATTAACTGAAAAATTTTACTTCTCTTATTATTATAGAATAACTATCTGTGGTTTACAATTAACTCAGACTTAAACTAAGTAAGATATTAATGGAACAAATGACGGTAAATTAACTATTTTATATGTTGTATTTTGACATTCATAATAAGTTGTACATTTTTTAAGTGAAATTTTTTAATAAAACGGAGATAGTATGCGACTACTTCGAATGGGAAGTTCCTTTTTCATGCGTTGAACACAAAAATGATAAATTTCATTTATTCCCAAATTCACAGGTAGTAGTAATTAATTATGAGTATATATGATACAAAACCAAAATTTCTCGACAGAAAATTATGATGATTGGATTAGATATTTAGACTTAACTGCAAATCAAGATGCATGCATGCCTATGTCCTTTGTTGCTAATTAATCTCATTTATTGACGTAGCGGAATCTCTCAATAAATTCGCGAAAAATTATAAAGCCCTCTAAAGACTGATGATAAAAAATGATAGCCAGCTAAATAGGCATACAAAAATCATTGAATCCTAACATGGATTGCCAATATATTGGAACAAAATATCAGAAAATCTGAAATATTATTCAAAACAAAACTGTCTATTACAATAAAAATGGGAAAATTTTCCAAAAAAGGAAATTATCCCGGCATTGAACTAATAAAGTAAATAAGAATAATGGAAAAAACGGCACTTAAAAATAATATACCTAAATTAAAAATTACAAAAAATGGAAAGATTATCCGTTTGAATCCTTAAAAAAATGAATTTGGCTGAAAAGTGAATTGGGTCATACCAAAGCAATGTGTATTGCTCGCCAGCCCGTTCTCCACTGGACGGGGCCTGCAGAACCCTAAAAAGTTCCATTATTGCACCAATTGGTTGTCATTTTTCTTTCACCGGTTCAACACTTCCAAAAACAGTGACCTCACGTCGTCATGGGGCACCACACCTTTTATCATTATTCATTATTCATTTCCATTCCTGATTAACGAGAAATTTAAATTCTGAAAAAAAATATTCTATACAAGTACAACACATACAAGTACCTTTTATACAACACAAAATAATTATGAGGATAAAAATAAGTGAGACCACACATTTATAAGAAATTTATATTTATGATACTAGATTGATACGTGTTGCACAACAAATTTGATGGAATAATTTCTTTGGAAAACTGAGAGATCGATAAGAACACGGAAATTATTAATGAATCATACCTGCGTGAACTTAGGTTTGGAAATTGTCACCGAGATTGAATGGAATTAATTGAAGGCATGTGCATGGGGTCACTTTCGTGGCTTTTCACATTTGTTGGGGTTGAGCAAGTCAACTGCAGAATGAAAAAGAACTTAAAGCGTTCACTGAAAGAAAAAAGGAAAGAAAGAAAAAGCAAGCCAGAAGACAATCAATCCACTGATCCACAACGAAAAGAAAAAGGATTGCCTCCTTTTGGCTTTTACTCCTGTTTTAAGGTTATCGTTTGATGATACGTTTTGCCTTTCCTCAAAAACACTAAAAGTAATATCCTTGCTATTTCGTCATGATAGAAATAATTTTATTATTGTATTATAGTATATCTTAATGCATACGACCGCAGTCTTTATATAAGGGCAACATTACAAGATAAGTACAATTTAAACTAGGAAACTATACGATAAGGTACGTATACCACAATTACAGATTATACATATCTTAATAGCCCTTCTCAAACTCAAGGCTTTGAAACTGGACACAGCTTGAGTTTAGAAACAAGAAAACGGAAACGCATTGGAGAATGAGCTTTCGTAAATAGGTCAGCAATTTGATCTTCCGATGAAATAGAGACAAGATTTAATGACTTCTGTGAGAGATAATGGCGGACAAGATAGAAGTCTATCTCAATATGCTTGGTGCGTTCATGAAACACATCGTTGTGAGCGATCTGTACTGTACTTCGGCTATCACAGTATAGCGGTGTACTAGGGTGGTTGAAACACCCATATTTGAGAGAAGCTATTTTAGCCTAAAAGTTCTGCAGTAGTGTCAGCTAACGCCCGATATTCAGACTCTGAACTGGAATGAGAGACAACAAATTGTTTCTTGCTTCGCCACGAAATAAGGGAGTCCCTAAGGAAGAAACAAAAACCTGTCGTGCAGCGACGATCCCTCGGGTCGCCAGCCCAATCTGCATCGGAAAAGGCTCGTAACACTAAGGAAGAGTTAACTGGGAAATGAAGTCCATGTGAAATGGTTCCTTTAACATAACGCAGTATGTGGAGGACAACAAGAAAATGAACCGATTGTGGTGCAGACATAAACTAGCTAACCAAGTGAACAGCATGTGCAATGTCGGGTTGAGTAACTGTCAAGTAAACCATGCTACCAACCAACTGATGATATCGAGTAGGATCAGTAAGAAGTTCTCCATCACTAGGGAGAAGTTTGAGGTTCACTTCAGTAGGAGTCGAAGCAACATTAGAATCTATAAGACCTGCCCAAGACAAGAGATCAGAAGTATACTTTGTCTGAGTGAGGTGGTATCCAAAGGTAGATCTGGAGACTTCGAGACACAAAAAATAGGAAAGTGAGCCCAAGTCTTTCATCTCAAACTGGGTATGAAGAAAGTCCTTCAGGTGTCGTATACCTAAAACATCATCACCAGTAATGACCACATCATCCACATATAAAAAAGAAGGATTGTGCCAGAGGACGAAGTCTTAGTGAAGAGAGCAGACTCATAAGCCCTAATTCAAAAGCCAAGTTGACAAAGAGTAGAACTGAACTTAGAATACCATGCTATAGGAGCCTTCTTCAACCCGTAAAGAGCTTTCCGAATACGGCAAACCTTAGTGGATGCCACGAGAAATTTAGGTGGTGACTGCATGTAGACTTCTTCAGAAAGATCCCCATTTAGAAACTCAATTTTTACGTCCATTTGAGATAAATCCCAATAACGTGAGGAAGCCACAGTAAGAAGAGCTCGAACAGACATGACTCTGGCCACCGCAGCAAAATTTTCTTCATAATCAATCCCATATTCTTAGAGTGAAACCTCTAGCAACCAAGCATGCTTTATAGCACTCTATAGAGCCATCTGAACAGGTTTTTATTTTGTACAACCATTAGCATCCAACCAGGGATTTACAAGATGCATTGCTTTCTTTAGAAGGGCCTGTAATTCCTCATCCATTGCTTTCTGCCACACAGAACTAGAGCGAGCCTCAAAAAATGACTAAGGCTCATGAAGAGTAGCAAGGGCAGGGAAACATTGATAATCTTTCAGATAGGAAAGAGGATTACTAACTCGAGAAGATTTACGAGATGCAGGTTGAGGATCGGGAGCAGAAGGGTCTAGAGTAGAGTTAGAAGGGGGAATGCTAAATTGGGCAACAAGATCATAAGAAACTATAACAGGGGTATCTAAAGAGCCCGAGGAAGAACTAGAGGCAAATGAGTGTTGTTCGACTTCGGGAAAAGTATTAATGATCTAGAAAGAAGTAAAGAAGTTTGAAGACGGGGTAGGCGATAGACGAAAAGAAGAGATGGTTGAAAAAGACTTATGTTCCCAAAATGTCACGTGACGTGAGAGGCGAAGACGCTTAGAAATAAGATCATAACACCGATAACCCTTATGTTGTACCCAAGGAAACAATAGAGGCGAGAGCGAGGTTCAAGTTTGGTTCGCTCATGAGGTTGGAGCATGGCAAAGCAGGCATTACCAAAGGTTCAGAGAATATGATAATTGGGAGGTGTACATAGAGACTTTCATATGGAGATTGAGTGGGTGTCATAGATGAAGGAACACGGTTAATAGTATATACGGCTATAAGGGCTGCCTCACCCCAAAATTTTTCGGGTATGTCGGCGGAAAGGAGAAGAGTACGAGCAGTGTTCAGTATATGTTGATGTTTGCGTTCAACACGCCCATTTTGCTGAGAAGTACCTGGATAAGAACGTTGAGGGATTGTACCATCTTCCTTAAGAAGGGAAAGAAATGAGGAATCTGTGTATTCCACAACATTATCAGAACGAAATACTTTAATGGTTTGGGAGAATTAAGTATGAATCATATTCTGAAATTCTAGAAAAAATTTGGAGAAATTCAGAGCGATGTTCCATAAGATAGATCCAGATTCCTCATTTCTTATATTTTCTTTTATTATTGTATTATTGTATATCTTAACACATACGACCGTAGCCTTTATATAAGGGCAACATTACAAGATAAGTACAACCTAAACTAGGAAACTATACGATAAGATACGTATACCATAATTACAAATTATACATATCTTAACACGTCAAATGATTGCGAAAATGATGAAAGCAAATTAACCCACAAAAGGAATTGCAAGATTTGCTAGAATCATTTAGGGAAAGAGAAAGACTTTTTGGACCGACTGTGGGAAGGACTGAGGTTCCCGACAAGGGACCCACATGGCAATTTGATGTCTTTACCCCTCGAAGTGGGAATCAACATAGGAGACATGGAAGCAAGCGCGTGTAATGACGTTCAAAAGTCTTATGTCAGTCCGTCTTTCTTTTTCTTCCTACGCGCTCCAACTACCACTGAGTTTGCAAATCACGAAGATGGCCCAGATCACCTGGGGTTTCGATATTTGAATAAGAATGTTCCAATATTGAGGGGGAAGCCGAGAAACGGCGGGTTGGTTTGAGCGGGGGTTAAACAAAACGGCAGTGTTAGGAACTGTTTCTTTAGGTTATTTGGATTGTAGTCGACGATTTAAAAATAGGGTAATGAAGATGCTGGAAATTGGGGAAGGGTAATGATGTGGAAGGATAACGAACCTTTGGTGAGCAATGGTGGATGGATTAATTTTGTTGATTAAAGTGATGGAATGTGTTGCTTTAAAATAGATGAATTGAGAGACGGCTAAAGGTTGTTTGCTCTGTATAGATGAGCATAGGAAAAGTGTAAGAAAATTTGCACCGAAAATAGGTCATTACCGAGAACTGTACATCGTTATTTATAAATCATTACAGTTAAAATGACAAAAAGTTACAAAGCATAAACAGAGTACGGTATAGGATGCATGGTTTTTTTTGTAGGTTCAATAGAATAGGATGAGTGAAAAATACTATTGTAATTGTATTATGGAATATGAGGAGGGAGGTGAAAAGCACTGAGACTTGCGCGGAGTTGGATTGTGTTGTGTTGGTTACTATATAGTAATAGTGGTAAAATGCCAGTAAAGATAATGAAGCTTTAAAAGAAATTTATATAAGATGTAGGTCACGTATGATCAGGCAATTCGTGATGAAATGAAGTTTGAAAAATTTGTAGTTGGGCTTGGAATAAAGATGACCCAGCAAAAAATATTAGGAGAATAGTAATTTGGTGCGGTGTGGAGGCCCATATGGAAAGTATAAAAGAGAGGCCCAAAATAACAATAGAAAACCACGGTGAGGCCCTAAAATCATCATCATGATGAATTCGCGGGAAAATATTAGATTTCATTCCTGGAATGCACCGGGGATTTCGGGAAGAAAATATTGTAGATGAACGACATCGAATTGATGTTAATATATGGGAACAGAAAAAATTGATTAATACGAAAAATAGTGGGAAAAAAAAAGAAACTAAATAGTTACGATTAAGGAATAAGGTTGCACGAATTATAGTTGAGAAAATGGACAGATTGGAACTAGAATTTAACTGAACATATTATACGTGTAAAAAAGGCACTTCAATTGCGACTTACATAAAAAGAAAATGTTTGAATTTGTTGCGATATTATACGATTTAGTAGAAAAATAGTACAGGCTTGGGCAAGGAATGGTAATGAACAAAGAGAGGATGGGTATATAAATTTGTTAACATCTCCCAGGCTCAGAATAAGAAATAAGCGAACGTTACAAGTTGAATGGGAAAATAGTACGATTGGAGGTAAGACACAACACAACACCGGGAAAGGGGGGAAGGGGGGGGGGGGGGGAATGTAGGAAACAACAGTGCACTTTCCAATGATTATTTAACGAAATTTTGAAAGAACAGAAATGTTAATCAAAATTTTCATTGATGAACCAGAGAGTCATAAGCCATAATGGTACAGAGTACGTGAGGAAATAAATTTGTTGACGTTACATACCGACTAGCACAACAGTATATGTGAGGGGAAAAGAAATCAGAAACAAAGCTGATGAATAAAAGGATAGTATTCAATTCAAAAAACTGAGGAAGAGTTTGAACAGGGGGAATAAACCCTCAAGCAACACAGCTTTCTTGAGTTAGTGGCAATCTGTCCCCGGAAACATTGAGGTCTAGGATTTCCTAAGCAATCTGTAATATCGGTCATAATTAGGGGAAAGAGACGAACGGGAAAGCAAATAATGTGTTTTGGAAAATAATCGAAATAGTTACCTTCAGACAGGCTGAGTTGTTTGATTTTCTCGATTTTCTGACCTTAGAAGCAGCATTTAGGTCTAGAATTTTCTGTGCTTTCTGGGAATAAAAAAAACATAATGAAAGGAAAGTAAATTAGAAATGTAATGGAGATATAAATGAATTAGTTACCTTCATAGAAACGGCCTTCTTTGATTTCTTCTGTTTTACAGGATTGGGAGGGACAGTTGGAACCCCGTGTTTGGTAGCCTTAGGAGCACCTTTAGATCCCCTGCGGCAATTGGCATTCTCTTTGGATCTACAGCGACCGACCTGAACAACAGGGTTTGAAATCGGAGTGTCGCCAAGGTTAAGAGGGGATGAGGCATGGTCCGAACTGTTTGAAGAAGGATTAGCCCTGACTGATGCAGCCATTTAGGGAGTCCAATTACAGAGGTGAGCCTTTAAGCAAAGTAGAGCTGACCGAACATACTCAGTCTTAGCAAGGTGACCAAAAGCCAAGTCAGTACATGACTGGAAAATTTCCTCAAGGGCCTTGTACTGTTGGAACTCAGGAGTCATGACTGGAAATCCTTTGGGATCAAGGAATTTTGAGTACTGCCGGGGGATGTCCTTCCTCCACTTAGGTAGAATATATCTGTCATGTACTAGGGAGACATTTTTTTGCCGACAGGACCTTGAAAAAATGACTGCAGGGTATGCCCTTGAACTCCATATTCTTGCACGTGCGGCTAAGATATTGTACATTATGGATGTACTGAACAGAGAAGGGAACATCAAAGGAGGGTGTATCCTCAGGGTAAATCCGTTGGATGAACTGAATGCTTTCTCTTCTCTGAGGAGCGGAAACATCAATCGGTACATCAAAAATGAGGGGTGTAATGATATTGCATACATCATTGTGCAGATCTGGTCCTGCACCCAATTGAACGCAGCAGCAGTGTACACCTCGTAGTACTGTCTCTCCCACTGGAACTCTAAAATGCATGCAGGGACTTTGTTCTTGTCTTTAAAATCAAGTTTGAACTCGGTGTAATTTCGATTCTCATAAGCCCAATCATACTGCAAAACAAACTGGGTCAAGGTGGTGGAAGGACGGATGTAATTGTCGAAGAACTCATGCATGTCCTCACTCCTCTGTGTTGAAACCATTCCCGCCTAGAAAAAGTGATTAAAAAAAGTGGGTACCCATTTTTGGCGTATTTCATAGAGACCCTGAAGCCACGAGTTCTGTCCAAGGCCAAACCTATGTATGAACCTATCCCAATTGCTGTCAAATTGATCAGCTGAACGGCTTTGGTACACCACCTAGTTAAACCGCTTATGGATTGAAACTGCCCTGCTCGTATTCTTGAACTTAAGGGGAAATTTGGAAGTTATGTGCCATAGACAAAAGCGATGGACAGTGCCGGGCATTACCTCACTAAGCGCTTTGGTTATGCTCTCACATTGATCCGTCAGCATCCCATTGGGATGAACATCACCCATAGCCCGCAGCCAGGTTGAGAATAGCCACTTGAAAGTTGAAACATCTTCATGTGAAATGAGGGCGCAGCCGAGCAACGTGGATTTTCTGCGATGGTTGACGCCCAGAAATGCCCCAAAAGGCAGCTTGTACTTGTTAACCAAGTAGGTGGTGTCAAACGTGATAACGTCATAGAAATCCTGGTAGGCCGCCTTGGCTCACGAGTCTACCCACAACACATTGGAAAGCCTTCCATCCGGGGTGAGGTCCATTACGTAAAAGAATGAGGGATCATCAGAACACAACTGTATTTATTGTACAGCTTGACGAAATCGGGTGGGTCCAAATTATCTTCCTCCCCATCGTATAATATGAGGGGACCCTCTGATTTGAGCAACTATGGTTTAACAATACATTCAACAAATTGTTCTTGGTCGGCGTTGACTTCGTCGGATGAAGGGTCGGTGGCTGAAGGATCTCCGAGAAGTAGCTGACAGTCCGAATCGCTGTCGTCGGACACATTAAAATTACCAACACAGTCACTTTCTTGGAGGGGAGTTTCTTTGTCGTCGTCATCATCATCATCCGAACCAAATAGCCGTTGATACAGGGAAGAAGTAGAATGTGTAATTTCTCCGGCCATCAAATCTTGGTGCAGGTCAAAGTAGGAGAGAATTATTCCGTAATTTTCGATGATGGTTTTGAATGCATCTAGTTTTGGATAAGGGGACAACGGACTGATACTAACTCTCGCAGTGTTTACTGTATACGACCAGTAACGTAGGTCAGAAGCGCATTAAATGCAGCTCGGCAGAATATTTTGGGGCGGAGGGGTGGGGGGGTGGGGGCGAACATTGACATATTGAAGGGTTCTCAAGATTGGAAGCCGTGCAACTCTAAGCACGAAACTTGATGCATTGACGGGGGGTTATGTTAACATATTCTATACTGTAAATGCAATTGTTCTGGTATTATGAAGGGTAACATGATGAAGAAGAAGTCTTATATATACCATTTTACAAGCAATTGTGTAATGAAGCTGTAAGGTGCATGTAACATTTTTTCGTAAGCATAAATGGTATTTTTGAAGTAGACAGTATGTTAATCGGTACATAATCGCCTTTGTTAAAGTGGTTACAAAATGATTTATTTTAATTTTCAGAAGGGTAATTAATAAATGATTTAATGACAAGTGTAGGTTAAGTTCCGAATTTGATGTGGTAGTATAGTGAATTCATAAGCGCATAGTCGACGTGAAGGTCTTGAATAGACTGCATTGCGAGGCTGGGCGTCTGGTTATAAAGTGGCGCAATAAATGCTGCAGAGTGACAGAATCAAGATCGAGTAACCTTTTTGAGATGGAGCTTTTATTGTAGGGCCTTATGTAATTTCCGTACTGCAAATGCCAATAATTGTCCCGCCTTTTTTTTTGGCACCAAACCCCCACCCCCCCTTCCCCTACCTTCCCTAATCTCCTTACCTCCAAAACGGAAAAAAGTTATAGTTTTCATCTTAATCAGTAACTAGGTAAATTTAATCATTGATTTAGTGAGCGAAAGTACTAGTTAAATTTGAAAGGTTTTATATAGTTTTCACTACAGTAGGTTCAAAGGTTAGTCCTTGTGGGTTGAAAAAAATTTGCTAAAACCTTAAACTGAAAATTTAAAAATATAGGAGCATGTTAATTGCAGGTACTATTTTACTAAACACAGGGCACTTTTTAAAATTTTAAGTGATGAAAAGACATTTATGCCCTTGACTCTAAGTTAAAATTAAAAAAATTTACTCAAATTTTTTACCCTACTTTATCCACCTTCTTCATCCATACAACACTACATGCACTACATTTCCTGTCAAGCTATCCTCTCATTTCCTCTCAATCTTCTCCTTAACCACTACATACACTACATTCATTCCATTACAATACTTGCATTTTGCTTGTGTGCCATGGACGAAAATGCAAATGAAGATCCATATTACACGGTACGTATTACATTATAATGTTTATGGACCAAAGGTGGCAGCTTTTTGGAGATTTTCGTTCACTGGATGAGAATCGCCCACGGGAGGCGATTTTATCATATAAAATCGCCCGGTGTAGGCGATTTTATCAGATAAAATTGCCACAGGGCACCGATTTTATCTGATAAAATTGCCAGAGGGGGGCGATTTTATCAGATAAAATCGGTGGCCTGTGGCGATTTTATCTAATAAAATTGCTACAGGAGGGCGATTCTCCTTAATAGGCCCACGAGGGGCGATTCTCCCCCACTCTTTTCTCGCCCCCAATTTTGGCAATTTTTAATTTCATATTTGTTTTCTACACAGGCTCTGCGTGTTTCGGATGATCGAATCTTCCCAGATTTCCCCGATGTATTTCAGACTGAGGAAGAGTTCATGACTAGAACTGATTTGATTGGTTGGGTTGAAACCAGAGCGGCGGAGCATCATTTTGATACTAAAATAACTTCTTCTAAAAAGTGGAAGGGGCCTCTAAAAGGGAGAAGAGGGAGAGTCGCCATAAGTTGTGATAGATCGGGGGAAGTTAGAAGCAAACCACCCTTAGGCGAAGGGAAAATATCCCGGAACAACACTAGTAGCAAGCTGACTGGTTGTCCTTTTCAGTTATTAGGGAAAGAAATTAGTGGTGGTAGCTGGAAGCTGAGTGTCATTAAAGGTCAGCACAATCATGAATTACCCCTTGTTAGAAACTGGCATCAAAATCACTCCAAGTTGAATGACGAGGAGAAAGAGAAAATTTCAGAATGATGAAGATAAAATTGGCTCCAAAGCAGATGTTGGCAAAACTGCGATGTGACAATGCGACTAATGTCACACGCATTAGGCAGGTGTACAACGAAACGTCGAAGGTTAGAAGAGATGAGAGGGGAGATTTAAGTCCAATACAATACTTCTTGAAACTGATGCAGGATTACAGGTACCACTATTGGTACACCGCGGAAGACGAGCGCAATGCTCTTGAAAACGTGTTCTTTTCCCATGCGGATGTTCCTAATCTGCTTCGTACGTTTCCTTACGTATTGTATATGGATACGACATACAAGACCAACCGGTATGACATGCCTCTACTTCAGATAGTCGCTCATGTTCCGACGGATCAATACATCCATGTTGCTTTTGCTTTCTTGAGGGATGAGACACATGCAACTTATGTCTAGGCTATGACTAGGTTGAGGCAACTTTTTGATCCATTGACATATCCCCATGTTGTTATGACAGACAGAGAGTCAGCTCTACTGAAAGCTGTGCATCATGTTTTCCCCGATTCTAAACAATTATTGTGCAGAAGGCATATTGCCATGGATGTGAAGAAGAAAACACTGACTGTGTGTACTGACAAAGAGATATTAGATGAGTTTGAAGGTCGGTGGAGAAGAGTGGTGAGTGCTCTAACGTATGAAAAGTTCACGAAAGCTGTGGAAATCATTGAGACAAAATATAGATGCCGGTGGATATCTGTGGTTAATTACATGCACCATACATGGTTGGAACCCCACAAGACCAAGTTTGTCTCATTCTGGATTAAGGAGATAAAACATTATGGCGGGCGCACAAACAACATGTGAGACTCTATTAAATTTCGTCGCATAAAGTTACAGATATGACTCCATTATACATTATTCTATGATTTAAAGCATTAATTTTGTCCGTTTTAAATCTTTGTAGGGCTAAGAGTGCGCACACAATGTTGAAGCGTGCCATTAAAACTGATAGAGGATCATTTCCTACAATATTTCTGGGCATAAATGAGATGATAAAGTTACATTTGGGGGAGATCCGTAGTAAAATGGAGGCATCTCGGAGCAAAACATTACGTGAAGCCAATTATCTTTTGTATAGTAGGATCAATGGCAGAATTCGCAAGATGCCATACTGTTGTTGGTAAATGAATACAAGAAGAGAGGTTCAGTCGATGGGGTAAATAGTGAGTTGTGTGGTTGTGAATTACGAACCAGCTATGGCTTGCCGTGTGCGCATCAGATGGTTGAAATGGTCAGGAATTACAGACCTATTGATCTTTTGGATGTGGACCTCTTTTGGAGGACCCTATCTTTGGATGAGGGCAACATGCCTAGCGATGAGGAATGACAAACAGCACAAGGGCGACTGCATGAGATGTATGTTGCGGCCTTGCAGCGTCCCACTGCGGACATTTATAGAGTTGCGGGTGTCATGCATAGCACTTTGCATCCAGAGATTGTTCACCTTGTTGATCTGATACAAAGGCCACATAGGGGAAGGCCGAGAAACAACTCCACGCAGCGAGATCTATCGGGCTACGAGCATGCCGAGAGGGAAGCCAGCATAGGTAGAGGCAGAGCCAGAGGCAGAGGTACATATATTTGCCATATCCACTGATCATTGGGTTTTTTTTTTTCTTTCTTATGTCTCTTCTTTATTATGGTAAAATTACTGTTTCATGCATACGAATAACATGTGCAGGTCGCAGCAGGTCAAGTGGATCATTAACCAGGAGGATTCGACTGACTTCTAATGAATCTAGATGGCCTTTCAACCTGTCGTCTTTGGTGCAACAGTTTATGTTTTATTATGTGGTGGATTATAAAAATGTAATGGGGGATGGACACTGTGGTTTTAGGGTAATATCTAGATTCGTACATAGTGACGAGTTACTTTGGTCTCAAGTCCGGCGGGAGCTATTACATGAACTTCACGCGTATGCCTCATTATGGTTTGGAGTTCTCGGTGAAGAAAACTACGATAAAGCTCTTACAGTGTTGCATTACCATATAAGTCCTGCAACAGAGGAGTTTTGGTTTGATACTTATCTATTTGGCCTACTTGTCGCCATGCGGTACCAGAGGGTATTCGCATTCTACGGCGCAAAATGTTGCACCTTCCTTCCACTTCGCTTGCGGGATTCCAGCGTACCCGATGATCCGAACACGTATATCAGTATGGGTCATATCCGGAGCAACCATTTCATTTGTTTGGAGAGGAGGGGTGAAATCTTGTTGCCCCCAATATGTGTATTGTGGCGACACCATAAGGAAGACCTGATGGATGAGTTGTAGGACAGGTTACAATCTCGCTTAGATAATTATCATAGGCTGTACGTTGATAGCATCGGTAATGTAGACCCTGAACCTACGATAGTTATCGATTAGGGTTGAGGGATTTCATGATTTCAACATGTTTAGGGTTTAGGGTTGGATTGTATTGAAATTGAGATGTACAGTATAATTAGACTACATTTGTTTACTTTTTCAGCAAGTTTGAAGTGTATTACTGTATTCTATGTTGCTTATTATTTCAAAAGGTTTGGAGTGTGGTTATATTTGTATTGCAATTTAGATTGTGGGGGATTAGACTCAAGTTGTTTGCTTATTCAGCAATTTTGAAGTGTATTAGTGTATTAGGGATGTTAATAGTTTAGATAATTTTGGATTGTGGCTTTGTTTAGGGGTAAAAATTAAATGTACAGTTTGATGGTACTAAAGAGCATGGTTGTCAAACTCGTTCCTGGACTCATAGACTCGCACGAGTTTACGAGTCCAGGAACCGAAAACGAGTCAGACTCGTTGGAAATTAGTAGAAATGCTGAACTCGCGTTAGACTCGTGCTAGACTCGCGCTAGACTCGTTAGACTCGTACGAGTCTAAGAGTCTAACGAGTCTAGAAAAAAATTTATTGGGCTGCATAATTTGAAGGATTGGGCTGCTGGAATGGTTTCTTTTCCAAATTAATTGGGCCATTTTCGGGCCAAACCAACTAAAATTTCTAATTTCCCATTTTTTGTGAATATTTGGCTTAATAGATAAAGATGAAGAGGATGTTCAAATGACAACGGATGTGCATTGCCAAGATATTAGGCAAAATGAAGAAGGCAATGAATGAAGCTTTTGAGGGTTATGAATTTGAGAAAAATGTTTATTATTGGTATGATTATAAATGAACATGTTATTGTTATTTTGCTATGGTTTGTTGAATTAATGACTTGAATTTGATCATGATGTATTGAGATTTGAGGTTACTGCTTGTTGAGGATATTATTTTGTTCACAATTGCTAATTTGACACTTTAATGTGGTTTTTTTTTAATCCTATTTAAGTTTTATGCTACAAGTATAGTTAAATTTGTGTATGTATTGTGATTGAGAAAATTATTAGAATTAATTATGCAGTTTAATCCTATTTTTCGATTCTAAGGTTGATTCTACGATTCGATTCTACGATTCCGATTTTAGACCTCAAACGAGTTTAAGTCAATTTAGGAGTTTAACAACCTTGCTAAAGAGTGTTACTGTTTCAAAAGGTTTGAAGTGTCTTAGTTCATTCTACTGTGTGTATTATCGCGAAATTTGGGCAGAGTCTCCACTGTACATGAGCACCTGAGTACCTGTTCAAACCACAAAGTTGAATGACAAAATTATCATTTCTAAATCATTCACCATCACACCAAATCCAAGGCACCAATTCAACATCCAACCACATTGTATGGGGGCATTAAAAACCCTAAACACAAACCAACATTAAATTTAATTCACTTAGTACACAATCCAAACATAAGGTACACAATCCACTACAGCTGAAAAGGAGGTCGTATCGCAAGCTCTTCTAGTCCCGGCATCAGGCCCTCCAAATGATAAGCAACTTCTGCAATAGCCTGCCTACGTGTCTCAGGGTTGACGGCGTGTTCAACCCTTGGATGGAACAAGACTGCCCGAGATGCTAAGTACTGAAGTCGCTGCAAAAAAGTAAAATGATAAACCCAAATCAGCAACTAGTAACATATATATAGGTAAATAGAAAATCTAAAATCATCCTAAACTCACTGCATTGAGGGACAACTGAGTAGGGTCAGGAGTGTATTCCTCGACCGGACCCTTACTGACACGAACATGCGAACGCGACTGGAAGTACTCAAGGTAACTCTCGCATGCTTCGTCAGTATACTCGGCCCTCTTCATATCCCGTAGAAGCCTTGTATGAGAGATTTCCCAACCACTGAGGTCAGCAATGTACTTGCAGACATACTTCTTTGTCTCTGGGCCTCTGTAGCACTCCTTCGGTTTGAAGACTTGAAAGGGAATCTGTTGGGCGTAACCGAACTGTCTTAACACCCGATCCGGCATGTAGGGATTCTCAACATTAACGCAATATATAATGCCCCTATATAAGGAAATCTTATGGGCCAATGCCGGATTGGGTTCAAATGGTATCCAATTAACCTGTCCGATAATAAAACAAATCACCTAAAATTGCACAGAAATTGAATAAACCTATTCACAAACACACAGAACGGACAACTTACCTTGTTCGGCTGCAATGCATCTAGCGCCCTCCTGTAAGCCTCCAAATCATATTTTGCAACACGCTTTTTCCCGGTACCAACTTGCCATTTCATTCCCGCAGGCCATCCGGTATTCCACGACCTCTTCTTTTGTGGGCTGAATGTGGGAAAGTATTCATATATCCAGTTCTAATAAGAATGAACAGAAGAATAATTAAAACAGATGTTCGAGCAAAATATATAACTGACTAATAAGGAAAGCAATAAATTCAATGACAAACCTGCAGTAAAGTCAAACAAGCAGAAAATTGAGCACTTTGTGCCCTAGATGCCTTCCCAAGTTGGCGATATAAGTACGCCAAGCAAGCTGCTCCCCATGAGTACTCACTTACTGTCTCAATATCGCGCAGGAAAGTTAAATATTGCGCAGATACGTGGGTTTTCGACTTGTCCACGAACAAGGACAGCCCTAAAACCCACAATAAATAACCCGAGGCGGCATTAACTTGATCAAATCTACCGGCACAATTTGTCTCAATGCTTGTCAACTTCACAAAGCCAGGCTTATCTAGTTTCACTTCATCTTTTCCCAACACAGCTGCAATATCTGTCGCTATTTGTGTAGTCTTTGTTTTTCCATAAATGGGCTTACCCCCAAGCGGAATGCGCAGAATGTAGGCAACATCATGAAGTGTGATTGTCATCTCCTCGAATGGCAAGTGGAATGAGTTGGTCTCCGGATGCCACCTCTCAACAAAGGCACAGAGCAGAGCGGCGTCTAACTCATCATGCATGCACTGTACTAAATGGGCCAAACCAGAACCCTCTACCAGTTTTTTCATGTCATCATCGCCGGGCCAATTTTTCAAACGATCGGCCCCATTATGACATTTCAACATCCCCCGTTCCTACCAAATTCAAAGAATGGAATTACAACAGAGGGATACAATTCATAAACCATTTCTTTTGTAACCAAAATGTAAACAATGCGAACATACTTTATTATTTCACTTTGGATCACAAGTAATGAAGCATATATAATTAGAAAAAAATTAATTACTCGAATACATAACAAATACAAATGCGCAATTTAATAGAATTACCTCTCCATGCCAAACGTGGTAGACAATGTGGCCTTTGAAACTCAATAGCAATTCAGGGATTACAGGACCACTTTCGACCGGATGGTCTAGCTCTCTGTAATCCTTCCACCCTGCAATCGATGCCCTAACCTCACTGCCCATTAGTCATTTCCCTGCTCTCCTAGTTGTCTCGATGCTTGTATTCGCCCCCTCACCATCACTTCTTCCAAGAGCCCCCTCGCCGTCACCATCATCATGGGACATTTCAACATCTGAAAATGGCGGTGCGAAAGGTTGTTTGGTAAAGGACGCACCGATGTACTCATTTCCCGAGATAGAAGGTTGAATGGAGTGTTCCGTAATAGGAGCAGTGACATTCCCTATCGCGGAAGATGCTCGAGACCGTGTCATGACCTTCCTTGAACGCTCAGACACCGTCGGAGGAACACGAGGGGCAATTTCCGTAACAGAAATAATAGGAGCCTCGGATTTATTCAGAATAACACTCTCCCGGGATGTTTCCGGATTACTACTCTCTCCGGATTTGGATATTTTTCCCGTCCGATGGAATATATTACCTTTAAATCTATCCCCGTCTGTAATTATAAGGTTGCACAGCAATTAATATTAATCATAATACATAACCAAACAACATATACACAGGAAGAAAATTAAACAGCAAGACAGAAGAGAAAAAACGCCTACATGAGGCCTTTTTCCCCAAAAAAATCGCCTGAAAACAGGCGATTTTTTTGGGAAAAACGCCTCATGTATGCGTTTTTTCTCCAGAAAATCGCTAGCCCGAAGCGATTTTCCGGGAAAAACTCGCCGGAAACTGATGCGATGTTTTCAAAAAAAATGCCTATTTCCGGCGATTTTCTCCCGGAAAATCGCTAGCCCGAAGCGAGGTGGTGTTTGTTTTGTGGAAAATCGCTTCCCCGAAGCAATTTTCTAGTTTGTTCGTCGGAAAATCATTTTTCCGACGAACAAACCCGAAATTTACCCTACATATGTCAACTACACAGCCGAAATCACAACATAAGCACTACCGAACATTACTACACAACCATTACAATGCAATCTTTCAAGATTCAAACATAATTTGACAGAATCCCCGAAATCCCCACAACATACATTCATGGAAATTGCATGTTAATTATGCACAAAACAGCCGAAAAACGCAACAAGCATCCGAAATCAGACATAAAGTTGCCCATAAACTTCACAACAACCAAGTAAAGGCAATTTGAAGAATTTGAAAAAAATTTAAAAACACAAAAAAAAAAAACACTTACCGACGGAAATGGAGAGCGGAGGCTGCGGTCGGCAGAGAGGAATGGAGCGGCTGTGCCGACGACGGAAATGGATAGCTTCGCAAGGGGAAATGGAGGCCGCCGGTGGTCGGAATCCGGTTGAGAAATTGCCCACAGAAAACTGAATTGGAGGAGAAGGAATGGGGAAGAAGCTGACTGGAAGAAGAAGGAATGGGGTAGTAAAAAAAAAAATTTTACTTAAAAAGAGGGAAGGGCATTTTGGTAATTTCACAGGCTGAAATTTGAAAAAATGGCCTACAAATAGTAAAATGTGTCCTGCTGATAACAATTCTGAAAATATATACAATCATATAAAGAGATAGTTAAAATACGCATAATAGTGATCATTTCAAAAATGTAGCGATAATAAGGATTTTTTTTTGGGATTAGATTAAATAAGAAGATAGGTAAAATAAGCATAATAGTAAACTAAGTAAATTTTTATAGTAAAGGTCCATTAAAAGATATAATTTATCATCATAACAGTACCTACCTATTAGGGTGGGGAAATTCAGTTATCATGGTAACTGGCCCCTTGAATATTGAGGTAAATTATATTTTAAAGAATGTGAATATCATCTATGTAATATACACCATAGAGTTGCGGTAAAAAATATAGGGAAAAATAATTTACATCATACAACTGGTCTATCGCCTTTCATTTGTTGTATTGTAATCGGTGTTTGGGAAATGCAAATGTAAATAGCACTGAAGTTCAGCAAGAATGGTTGGGGTTTTATAACAACCAGTCGTTAATTGGACATTGTTAAGATGAAGCGTTATTTTTATGTTTTTACTGGGACCTTACAGGAAAAAAATAAAACTTTGTGTAACGTATTTTGTGTAAAACTGTACTGTTAGATGTAAAGATGACAACTTTTTGTTTCCGTAACATTAGAAACCATTAGATGTAACGATTGTGACCAAATCAAGTAACGTTAATATTAGACATAACTAGATTATTGAACTAAGCAAAAGATCTTCATACATTGGACATAGCCACCCTAACAGGAGGGATACACAGCATTAAAGGGTGAACTAGATAAGCCTTCGTACTCTATTTTCCCAAAAGTAGTAAAAAATAAAATCCAAAATCTAATCTGATTTTTTAATGGAAAATAGGTGGAAGGTTCAAAATATACATAAATTAATCGACTAATCATCTAAGGTAAGGTCAACAAAGTCAAATACCTTAGTCACTTTACGAGGAGATATGTTAATATTGGGGCTGCTTGACCCTCGTGCCTGAGGATGGACATGTCCAACCTTGGTATGGAGCGGACAAATTTCCCAACTGATGTACGAGGTAGCATATTGAATTGGAATGTTTCGTAGAGATTGACGTGCAATTCCTCCTTGTAAATTCTCTCCACCATGGCAACCTGTGTTGCGCAGGTGTCCAAAAGTGAAGCCGCTACCTTGAAGCCAAACATAGGGATCATCGAGCGCATAAGCACGCGCAGCTCTGTCAGTAGTCTGACATGAGCCTAGTGGTTGACAACTCCTGCTTCGTACTGTTGGGCATGTCGCCGGGGGATCTGGACAGGTTTGCCTATTTGCAGCGGTTGTGGTTCAGCCCTTTCAACAAGTACGGTCCATCGATTTCAACAATATATGGTTCAGTGATTTGAAGTGGTGGGGCTTGGGATACTGGTGAAGAATTTGATCGAGTGGATGCGAAAGTTGTTTTATTTTTCTGGATAGAATGGCTGTGTTTGCGCAAAGTGGTAGATGATCGCCAGATCATGTTATGCCACCTGGATGGTGCCATTGCTTGGAATTATGACTGAAACTTAAGTTGGTTTGTTATGGTTGCCGAAAATGCAACCAACTTATTTATAGACCTAAATTTCCCTCCAAAAAAGCAATTCCTAACTGGATCACCCACTTCTTGGCGGCAAAATTAGGCAAAAATCCACAGGCAAAACCCGGGGTGGGGGAGATATATGTAAGGGATATGGGCAAAATTATATATGTAATTAAAAAGGAAAAAAACTCGTGGTCATTTTCAATTAGGGAATTATGGATGACAGCTGAAACATTACATAATGGAGTACGGTGTGCATGGTGACGTATTGTTGGTATGATTGACAACGAAAATTTTCTTGTTAATAATTTATTTATTTAATAAATAATATTGTGGTTATTATGATGTTTAATAAACTGAAATTGTAACAGGCATGATCTATGTAAATACGATCTTCCCTATAAAATAGATTGGGTTATATAAGTTCATTGTCGTCCAATACGGTGTATGTTTTCAGCGGCTTTGTAAACCATTGGTGACTAAAAAATATATACAGTTTATGAATATGATCACAATTACTTTATTAAGTAAGATAATGAAGGGAAGGTTTATACTGATTGAATACGCAGCAAATTACTGCTAGGTGGGGTCAACAACGAAAGAAATATGTAAAATTATGCGCTGAAATGTGGGATAATCGTAATGGGATTACATTGTTAATTAATTAGGTTTGCACCATCAACTATATTATAGTTTGTATTGTAATTTACACACATTTAGTGAGGATGATAGAAGGACATGATATAGGGCGAGGATGGTAATTCAACACTCGGATGACACTGAAACATACACATAGAAATACGTAATAGTTATTATTGGGTCAAATTAACTTGATTTATCATTATGCAATATAATTCCACGATAAAACATGAAATATGTGTTATTGCATCACATGTCCAAATACTCGGGGTTTTTTTATCTATTGAAGTTTATAATGTCAACATACGTTGAAGACGGTAAATATGTTGGGGGGTAATAATGTATAAAAATTTTTGCCGTCAAGGTAATATACACGCTGCCGTAACGGTTTTAGGGGGTGCACGTACATTTAGGACATGCACTGGTAATTATAAAACCAATAGAACAATTCGGCCTTAAATAGAGTTTTTATTTATACATAAAGTTCTAGAAGGGAAAATATTTAGACGAAGCGATGATAGTGATTTGATTTTTCGATTAGTCTACATAACACAATGAACATATTTGGGTTTCTTTGAGGCGTTATTGTTAAAACGCTCATATTATACTATATTTTTGAATCCATAGAATTATGTTTGGAAAAAAAGATTTAGCATTGCAATCATAACGGTTTTAGGGTGTGTAAGTACAACTAAGAAAATACATAAATCAATACAAATGTCCACATAATTTGTTATAAAAAATTTGAACTTAGTTATGCCGTTCAGTGTATTAGGGGTTGAATAGATTTTATGGTATAGGGTGAAGGTTTATTGGTATGGTGATTAGGGTTTAGGGTTCAGTACACTGAGTGGACAACCGAAGTGGAACAGAACGTTTCATGGTCTAGAATGTAACAATCATGCCCTCAATTTGTAATGATACGGGGTGCTAGCAGACGTGAATTGTTTAAATATTAAGAAGTGGTGGGGCATGGGTGACGTGTTGACAAAGTCATTTACAGCCGAGGAGCTTCTCCTGCGAATATTCCCTGCAAATTTGTGATTGGACAACACACTTACCCAATCGATTATTTCTCCACGCTTGTTTTGCATTTGGGGGGGGGGGGGGGGGGGGGGGGGGTTGTGTTTTTGGCTTATGTGGGGATGGTAGGCTCGGGGATAATATTTCCTCTATTAATTTCGATTCTATCCCCTGAACACTTAACTGTTCTTTAAGTTTTGGTTTTGGTCTCAACAGTAAGTTCAATATATTATAATCATTTTGCATCATTTCCAATGTAGCTTTTTACTATTTAGCTATACCTTTTTACATTTTTAATACACTTTTTACATCATAAAACTATTGTTCCCAAACCAAAACTCAAAACAAAACTCAACCCAAAACTCATTTTCTTTTTCCTCCTTCTCCATACTTGGCTTGGTCTCATTTGAGAAATTAAAGGCAACCGTAAGAGTAAAGTGTATGAATTTGCTGAAGTAGAAGATTTTGCAATAGTAAGTATCATAATTTGTACCCATTACTAAGTTCATTACATATTTAGTAGTTGACTTAAAAAGTTGATTTAATACATTTTGTTATGACTAAGTTGAGAGGTTTCGATAGTTGCATAAATTACGTTATTTTCGTACATTCGTAGTTTTTGCCACAGAGGTATTCTTCCAAATTCCACAATACAGGCACCGATAAAATTTTAATCAAGACGGCAACCGCGGAACATGATTGCAATGGGAATGAAGATACTGGGGGCTTAGATCGGGTAAATATATAGAAGGTTTATTGAGTGAAGATGTACATGCTGGGTTTGACACATCATAAGGGAATAAGGTCGGAGCAGGGCATGAAAAAACATTGCGGCATCAATGTTAACCTCCGCCAATGTCGATGAGAAACTTACATCCCTTGCGGTTGAAGATATCGAGGTAGGAGGTGCAATTTCAATGGCCATTCAAGGGAAGCAGAGAAGGACGACTATACGCCCCGATCCATTGAATACACCTCCCTGGATAGAATGGCAGCCGAATAAAAATTACAGGTTCACTTGCCGGCTGATGGTTAATAATTACAGATCCATGAAATGTTTGCCCATGCACACGTTGCACATCACTGACTATTGCCTAACTCCCAACATGGAGAAAATAAAGGGGAGGTAACAACTACCATTTCAGTAATTCGAATTTACACTTTGCAGCATATTTTGATAATTAATGGTTCATATTATGCACTGTTTAATGTAATTGCAGTGAGCGATGTTCTACGATGGTGTTTCGAGAATGATTGACAGAGAGATGATGATGAGTTTGGATGAGAATGCATACATTTCAACCAGTGTCATAACGGCATGGGCTAAGGTCCTGAACACCGCCTCATGGGTGAATACCAAGTCCATATCTCGTGTATATTTTGATGTGGTTATGTTCAAGCAGCCAGCAAAGTTTCTAGTGAGTTATGATTTCATTTTCCCATATGCATCCTGTCATGCTTTATACAAAGGGAATAATGGGATTACAAATTAAATTATGTTTTATAACACATGTTCTTCATATAGCTGGGTGTTGTTGCTGAATACCTTATGGGGAGGAATGACCCGCGAGGCAGTCAAGTGAGGAAATTCCAAGTGTACGATGTCAGTCTTCCTTGGAAGTGCGTAGAAATCGGCACATATTGCAGCGTCTTCTTGATGCACCATATGGAGTGGTTCAGTGGCCATCTAGAGGACTTGCCGAACATTACCCAGGTACTTTGTAGATGTTCATAATTTTTCCTCTATTTCATTCTCAATAAAAGATTCCTAGTATTTTAAAGCACTTCCCTTTTCATTTTGGCATTCACAGGAAGATACCAGGATGTGTCGAAGGGCAGATTTCTGTGCCAGGATTGTCTATAGCGACGTTAATTGGGTGAAGACTACCGTATTGGAGGAGGTGAAGAAATATTTGAAACAGGAGCCCCGAAAATGCCCCCGGTCTATGTTAAATTGTAATGATTCTATATGACTGCTATAACGTTTTTAAAATTTGGGTGTACTGTTATTTGTTAAACTTTACCATAAATGTTCCTTTGATCATATTCTTAATGAATATATATTTGGCCAGCTTTAAAACTCATCCACTGCCTTGGGTTTATTATAACTAAATTTATTCAAAACCCCTAAATTCTCATTATAAAAAAATAAGGGTTTTGATTTATTTATTTAGTTTCCCCCCATTTGTTAACACAATATGTCCCCGGATCCAAAAATTTCATACTTCAAATGATACGGGAAGTGTGTCAAAATGTTAAATATTGTTTGAAGCCCATGCCGTGTAACCCAAAAATATAATAAACCCTTACCTAAATTAATTAACCAACGTGGGATGGTCTTTTATTAAATATATATTTTTATCATTGTTAATTGCCAATCAAGTAAATTTATAAATAATAAATTCGTAATTACAGATTCCTACACAAGTTATTTACGCTTTTGCTTTTGGGGTTTAATTGAAAAACATTCTTAAATTGTAAATAATGTAATGATCTCGGGGTTTAATTGAAAAACATTCTTAAATTATAACATTCGTTATGTATTTATGAAACTTTATGCCCTACATTTGCAACACGACAAATACCTATTTTTTTGACTACTATTGCATATTCTCTCCCACCTCGTTTAGCCGCCAAAACTTTTCATCTCTTCAAAAATAGAACTACATGTTGTCATGTCCTAACACATTTCCATCACTACTCTGCGCTTGACAAGCCATGATCATCATTACTCTGAGTATATGTCCCACTCTCGATGCTAAAGTAGAGCTCACTAAAGGAGGTGAGGTACAACTGTAGCAATTCATAGGGGTCTGTAGTAGCAGTTCTTCACTCCAAGTGCTTCGTCTTCCCTCAAAAATTGGTTCGCTCTCTTTTGCTGCAACCAAGGGTCACTGCAAACTATATTTTCAGGAGCTAAATTCCTAGTTTTTTTTTTTTGTCCATTCCGTACCTACCCAGCCGACGACAACTTTATACTTGCCCACTTTTTAACATCATCCACCTCCGTCCAGTTAGAACCCTAATGGCGAACATAACAGTGGCAAAAAAGAAAAGCCAAATTGTGTCAGGTGAATAGGAAGAAGAAAATGTCTCCGAACAATTAATGGGAATTCTCCAGTAGCGGTGACGATGAAGCCGGCAGTGACGACGGCGACCGCAGTGACGACACCGGACATAGGGGACAATGCCAAAAACAACCATCTTCCCAAAATGAGTTTTTGTTCTCCTGAACAAACAAAATATTGCGATATTTTTACATGCTTGTTATTGCTTATTTTTCCTTTTCCACATGCCTAGATTCTTATGTGATAATGGTGCAAAATTTTTATGTGATTTACCCTTTCTTACGGATTTATTTAGCCTTCCCCTGTTTCATAATTTCTATGTATTCATAGTTCAGATTCTAGAATTAAATATCCACGATTAGATTTTAGCTGCCTTTATGCAATCTATTTAAACTCTTCCTTAAAATTCAGGGATAGTTCAGTCTACTACTATGAATACCAAGCCTACAACTAAGAAGAGCTAAACAAAAGCTAAAGCCCCAAAAACAGTTGGCAATGTCCGTAAGAGATGTCAATAGAGTGAGAATGCCCCTGGTGTAGAAAAATCCACCAAAAAACTGAGAAAGGTCCTAGATTTCATCAGCCAGTACAGGCCGAAAGCACTATGCGATCTAATATCAAAGTTGACTCCCAAACAGATTGCGGACGTGAAGAGTATAGGATTTGGGGGAATTCTCAAATGTGACTACGTTAATATTGATGGTTCATTGTTTACATGGATTTTGGATGCCTTCAACCCAAACACAATGATGATGGAGATCAACCCCTCGGTGAAATTCCCATGACGTTATCATGCTTCCCATTGACGACGAGAATGAGGTTGAGGAAACACCACCAGATGACGATGTGGTTAATCAGAGGTTTAAATGGCACGAACGGTATGGCCTACCTAAAACTGGACAAGTCTTTAAACACAAAATAGCACATGTGATCCTCAATCAGTTGCAGGACGGTGGGGATGATTTCAAGTATTTTTTTAGTGATTTACAGATTGAGCAATTTGTTGGCCCCGATGTCAGGACATCGGATTGATTTCAAGCTTGCTAAGTCACTCACCAACGTTGCAAGAATACATAGACTAGACTGGTGTGGCTATGTACTTAAGTGACTTGGTGCTGCTGTTTCTGGATATAAAGCAGGAAAAAAAAAAAGCTGAAGAATTTCAATAGATGTATGCTCCTGTTGCAAGTTCTGTACTTCCAGCGCTTCACTTGAGGGAACAAGATATCCCCTCCTACACTACCGTTGATAAATAATTAGCTTAAGGATGCACTTGATCAGAGGATAAAAGCTGAATTAGAAAAGGGAACTCCATATGGCAAGGGAGTGTATCAAGGAGATGATTATCCTATTTCCAAGCGGAGGATAGTTTCAAATTTCCCGGACGAGGACAAAACGATGAATCAGTTGAGATCCTAGGTATCTCGTTCCTTCAACCAATTACACTAACTCAATTTATTTTTTGCTTTCTGAGTGTGTCCTGTTCTGTTAGTATGTAACGTTTATTGTCTTTACTTCTGCAATGTTTATATGTAAATCATATGGATGTAATGTTTCTATAACACACCCTATTTTTCCAGTGTACCATTGTGGTTTGTTTTACTTAGGGTAAATGTATATGGAACATTGGCTTCTGGTCTTACAACCGTCAATTGTAATGTCTGTGCTGAGGATGTTGGTACCTTTTTCAAATCTATGCAATTATTACCATATCGCCTCCTCTTGTCTTACTTATTTAACATGTCACAATTTATATTCCTTCATTTATAGTCCATTGTCTAATATTCTTCGGTAAAGGATAATGAATTTTTTCTTTTCTCTGGTAAACAATTAATCCATTTCAGGTCCTCTTCTTTTGCACCATGATTCACTGTTGCACTGTCATTTTCTCGTCTGTCAAACTCTGCCGTTGAGTGTAACGTTTGTACTGAGCCATGTACCATTTATTCATACGCTTCTGATTCTGTTTCCCCAACGAGTTATTGATCCTGCATCTTCCTTCTGTGTTACATTACATTCTCTCCCTGCTGATACTTCGTGTTCTTGCTGCTTATAATTCCTAATTCACACTAAATTCTTTTCAAGTCCGTGTGTTGCTTCTGTGTAGTCAATACTAATTTTTTATTCCTTTTCTCACACTGTCATGTTTCGTTTGTATAGGCTTACCATGGTGCTGTGGTATCATACATCAATGAGATCAATAGACTTTCAGAAGTGCACCACCCAATATTGCAAATTGCAGCTACCAGCCTGAAAAGATATGGTCATATCATCACCTCTACACCCTCACTCGACACCTCCTCTTTAGTTATGACCATTGACAACCATGTCAACAGTTTACAAGAAATCAGAGCACTCTTGGTAGGGACCAATCAAGGCTGGTCAGTCAGATCCTACCCCCGAACAATCTAATTCTATTGATGAAGCAACTGAATCTGAGCATTCCACAACTTCTCAATCCCTTGCCAACAGTGGAGAAACTGGCCATTCCGATGCTGATGGCGAGAATGAACAAAACATCTCAGATCCTGCGCCTCAAACTGGTCACCTTAACAGCCCCGAACCCAGCCAGGCTGAAGATAACATTTCGGGCTCTGGTGATCAACATCTTCCCCCACCCAATGCCGATGCCAATCCCGACGACAGAGAAGAAGATTTGCAACCAGTCGATGACGACTTCTTTCAATATGAAAAAAATGAAACTAAAGGAGATGAAACATTTACATTGTATCGTGGCAAACAGCCGGTGGTTGTGAATATGCCCCCGGGGGACAGTGATAGGGATGAGTCGCAGCCTGAGTTGCAGTACATCCTTCAACGGCGGACCAATATACCAGGCCTTATCCCCCCTGAACCCGCCCTACCGTATCCCCGAGGTCAATTCACTCATCAATATGAATCAGAGGCAAATGTAGGCACGGACTCTGAACCTGATTCTCAGGAAAATGCCACTGGCAAATTAAGTCCTCAAGGTGAGATAACATTTTCTGTATCTTCAACACCTGCAGCACATCAGCCTGCATCGACCACTGTTGATCCATGACACGACTAGCCATCCCACATGGGGACCGTCTTTCGGTCCAGCCTCGTGAAAAAAGTAAGTCCCACATCACGGCTGATCACTGCTCATGAAGCCGAGGTAGCTGATTACTGTGTCCACCAGGAAAATCAAGAAATGAGGTACATCTTCAACAATCTTTTGTTTTTCACATGTTTTCACCAAACTTCCAATTTCATTCCTGCCTATATCATTCATGGTTATATTCTAAATTTCAGCGAGTTTCTTTTCTCGGACGAGGGTAAACTCTTTATTCAAAGAATGGACTAGGTCTCGTTTGCACCTCGGTCGCAGATATTTTCGGTGATCCTTGATGCTTGGGGGACAATAATGAACAATTCACTCCCTGATGCGAAATTGAAATCCAAGAGATATTATTTCCACGTGATTCAAGAGGTAATTGTTAACTGTCAACCATCGTCTTCAATCACATTACGTCCATCATTTCTGCTTATTCACACTTTGACATTTGTTATATGTATGATTCTTTGCAGTTCAAGCCTGAAGATGCCAAATTGGATATTATTGTTAAGCAGATACGTATGTCTTACGAATACCACCCGAGAGCCTTGTCAGCCTACGACATGGTCAGCTACGAGTTTTTTTTTCCCATTATTTTAAACCATTCACTCCGTAGTATTACTTTCCATTACCTCATTTTCTCTACTAACTACCTATGCCTTTTATCTCAGTTCTTCGTTCCAATACTCATGTACGACCACTACATCTTAGTAGTGTTCAACTTCAGAAGACATACAATCCATGTCCTAGATGACATAATTCACAACGAACTGGCGGTGGACTAGGAAAATGCTCTACAATTTCTGGTAATATCCTCTACATTTTATCATAGCACCTAAACTTTTAACAACCCCATTTAATTCACTTACATTTTTACTCTACAACAAAAGGCAATGGCTGTATTCTTGGATGGCATTGGAGACCCACGAGCAGACCTGCTGCGCCTTTCACCCTTGACGTAGTGGCTTTTCCTTGGAGGACTAAACGTCAGCAGAACAATGACTCCAATGACTGCAGTTTATATGCCATGCATCACATGGAAAATTTTGATGGGAGACTATACGGGGCACCTGACCTCACCAAGGTAATATTCCACACCACTTCGTCCTTTCTTTTTGAAATTGTTTCAATTGCATACTACAATTCCTACTCACTTCTTTCTGCTTCACAGTATAACACAAGGCTGTATTTCTGCACGATGATTATGCTGAGCAGCCTTAACAAACGAAGAGGTCATGTGCTCGAACAGATGAAATTGTTCATTGAAAGCAAGAGCAGCCGGTGGAAGTCTTAGTTTCAGTCTTCTAACTTATGTTTCTGGATGACAATTTACAATACCTTCTGCTTGTTTTAATTTTTTTTATTGTTTCATTTTTTGAATGTTGGATGAATACAATTTCTTTTGTGCTTTGTGTGCCTTACTTGACTGCACACCCATTCCCTTCAACCTCAGTCAATCAACAATATATTTTATTCTCTGCAATTGGGTTTGATGCCCCACTTCTTCAACAATGTAACGTTACATCCTACCGACTGTACTGTTTTAGAACCTTGGCCGTACTGTTTTACATCTTTTACTTAGATGGAATTTTTTTTTGCATCCTTCAACCGCAGTCAGCTCGTCAAAAACTCTTTCTCTTACGAATTACCAACTCACCATTCGCGCAATTGCAACTATGCCCCCACCCGTTACACTAGTCCACTTCCTTCCAACCTTGCCTTCACCGCTTTCACACTCTCTATACTGTTAGTTTCTTTCTTAGTGCCTGTTTCATGCACAGTAACATTTTTGAATTTCAAATTCACTCATAACCGTTGCCATTGAATCGCTGATATAAACAACATTACAGTCACTTCGGATAATTTTTATTCCGTCATCTCACCAACTATAGATTCAACTATGACAGGTCGCTCATACCCGGCGTCTTCGTCGTCTTCGTCTAGATTCTTCCCCAACCGGTGGGGGATCTTCTGCAACTGTCACCAATATGCTAAGCTGTACACTTCATCTACTTCCAAAAATTATAAGAGGCGATTTCTTGGGTGCCCTTGCTACGGGGTCAGAATTCTCTGACTTAGACCTTATAAATGGTTTTTCTATTCCTTCCCAGCACTAATATTACTGTTTTTCCACTTAAATTTTGTAGAAGAACGGTGGCTGTGATTTCTTCTTGTGGGCTGACGAAATTACGGATGATGCTGGTCAAACAATTGATGTGTTTTGCCAGCAGCTGAAAGAAGTATCCGAGGTGCTCACACTCCTTCATAACCAGAATGAAGATTTACTACTGGAATTTGAGAAGACTAAAGCGGAGCTAGAAACAACAAAGCGAATTTGTTCCCTACTTAAGAACTTGGCAATTATTTCTTTCGGTTTCTGTTTTGCCCTCTATGTAACCACAAACTCAACAGGATGAGTATTTGGGTCTAAATCGTTTATGCTCTTATCTGTAATGTTTCTCTACTTTTGATGTACTGTTTGGTTTCTGGTATTGTAACGTTACATTATTCGTAATGCTACTCGTACATTTCATCTCATCTCCTCTCAACGTTAGCTTCGAACGTTTTATTCTTTTCCATACCTTAAAACTCGACACCTACTCATTTGCCCCAAAGATTTCTCACTTATTGCATCTACAATTTCATAATGTATAACCTGCGTCATCTACGTATTAGGTGTGTTCAGCTCACAACAACATTCATGCCCACCGCCGACCAAAGGATAAAAATTGTAATTGTTCGCATTATGCAGATAAAGGGGACTGGGATGCCGGAAAATGTTGCCGGAATCTAACAGATACCTTAATTGTATGGGAGAGAAGACTCCAGCTGTTGTAGGAAAGATTGAGTTGACATGGGTCTCCTTCTTTGCATGTAGGACAGAGAATGAGATAATTCAAAACCGAAACAAAGGGCAAAATCGTCTTTTGGCCGAGGTGCTGACGTGGAATTCCACTCATGCACCTCGGCACTTCTCAGGACTATGTTTTATCGGTCCATTTAGTTGCTCCAAGGTATGATTGAGGCCTTCAAAATCAACATTCATCATTTTGATTATGATGTTCGGTCAGTTATCCTGAATTGATTGATTGTACTCTTTGTCCTAATAGAAAATGTCAATGATAAAGGGCTTAGAAATTGTCAGGTACAAATCTGGGCCTATTCTTTTAGGAATGTTTGAGTTTTGATTTGAGTTTTGGTTTTGAAAAAATAATTTTATAATGTAAAAAGTGTATTAGAAATATAAAAAGGTATAGCTGAATAGTAAAAAGTTGTAATAGAAATAATGAAAACTGATTATAATATGTTAAATTTACTGTTGAAACCAAAACCAAAACTTAAAAGAGCAGGCCCCTAAACGTGACTTTTGTATTAAAGTGGCCGATATGATATCACAATCATTTTGTAGAAAAGTACATAAGAATGAGAGAGGACAATTTCACTACACCTATGCATGGTAAATTGGAATTATAATAATCCTCACCAACACTTCAAATGGCGAATTTTCATGATTTACTAAAATTTACAAAATTAATCATCTTCACCAAGACAAGACAAGATAACACAAAATTAATTAGTTAAGCATGGAGTCCCAAGTGAGATATCGGGCGCTCAACTCTCTCAAAGATGAGTTCAAGTGAACTTCAGAGGCACTAATATATGTAATGGATCCTCAATTCCTCTGAAAATTTCACCTAGTAATGGATCCTCTGAAAATTTCACAAGGGCTTCTGCAGCAATTTCTCTCAATTCCTCTGAATCATTCTCCAACATCTGGATCAGAATTTAAATTTCTCCAGAATAAGCTACAGCGACTCGCCCGGCTCTCTCGTAATGCAACTGGACGACTGCACTGGCAACCTTTTCCCTAACATTACCTGTACGGCTGTACTCAAAAGCTCAATTAAGGCCATGTTCGGTTGTATGTTTTAAAAGTTTTGATGTAAAAGTGTATTACAAATATAAAAAAGGGCAGTTGAGGAGTAAAATTGTGTATAAATAATGACATGTTAATATAAAATGCAAAATTTCAAAAGCATGCTAACAAACAAGTTCTAATTAAATTGGAATTGCACGTGGGTTTGGTAACCCCATACTATATATACCTATTGCATAAGCCTTAGTTTTGTTCACTACCACAAACCGGGTCTTTAACACTGGTTGTTTGACCCGTTTAATACTGGGTATTTGCTTTTTTCCATTGCGGTGTGAATGATAGGCGGTGCTAATGATCTCGGATCATCAACACCAGTTATTCTACAACTAATGTTAAAGATCCCGGATATTCAACACCAGTTTTCACTAAATATCGGTGTTGAATTCTAAAATTATTTTTTATAAAAATAAAAAATTAAACAGCGAGATGTAAAAGAATTACAATAACGATAATATAGAATGTGCAAAAGATAGATAAAAAATAAAAAAAACAAATGTATAAAATGCAATATTGTATATTAAACTTTAACTTTTTACATTTATCAACATTTGTAATCTCTATTACAATCTAAACTGATATAATATATTCATATTCTCCTTCATTCTTTGATCTATCTAAAGTTTTATCTTCCTCTTTGTGTATCAAGAGTGTCATCTTCCTTTGTGTCTTCTACTTACATGATATCATATTCCACTTCGTCTTCTACCACTGTTATTATCTCTTCGAAAACACGCTCATTCTCTCTCAAGCAGCCTTAGGTTGCTGTCGAAAGGGCATTGACCCCCTTAGCCTTTGTCACCCTCCATATTCTCTGATTTTCTTCAATACCTCTATCTAGCTCAAAAAAATATAGCATCACTAAAAAACTTAAGGCTCAATTGCTCAATGGGGCATCAATAGCAGGCCTAAGGCTATAATGGGGAGAAGATTAGTACCTAAAAAAATGTATGAATGAACTAAAAACATGACAATAAAACCCAAAGTAAAGCAATCTAGTGCTATTGTCCTTTTGTATTTGGTTCCGAATAAACAAGGATAATAGCATTAAGTCGCTCACCAACATCTTTTATCACTAGCATTTCGCAAGTTCATTTTACAAACTTTTCAGGTTCAACTCTTCCTCCTAGTAGCCTAAGGTTGCTATCAACAATCCATTCACCCTTTGGGTCTTACGTTTTTCTGCCATACTTTCAAATTTTCCTGAACTTGAGAGGTGTTTCCCGCTAGTAGGGTGACCAAAGAATGACAATAAAACTATGTTTGAAAAGATTCATGCACACCCAGTTCCATTCCCACCAACTACACCGGTCGATTTACCAGTTGACTGGGTATATATATAGCAAGAATCTTGAAAAAGTTTAAAACAAGTTAATGTTTTAACCTTTCTCAAGCTTTCAACCATCACCAACCACCAATCAATACAAGTATAATCAAATACACTGAAACAAACTTCACAGTACATAAACAAACCCAAAATATAAATACACTGAAACAAACTTCACAGTACATAAACAAACCCGAAAAAAAAAATTAAATAGTACTTACAACAGGTTTAACTAGATCGAATCGATCTACAGGGGTGCAGATTCGACTTAATTAAATGTTTTAACAGAGACAGTACAAAACTTAACAAAACCTAACAAATATAGTAAAGATGGGTGATGAGGCGGAAAACAGTACCTATAAATTATGAAAATGTGAAGAACTATTAAAAATTGCTTGCAAACAATATCCAAAAAGGAGAAAATTGTAAGGAAAAAAATTATAAAAAAAAGGTTTAGGACGAATCGAACTGTAGGGAGACCAATTCAATCTAAAGCTAAGAATAGAAAAAGTGAGATTCAATTTAGAGCTTTCAAATTTTCCAAAAAAAAATGAAAATTTTATACCAAAAATCAAAACATGGGTTTAGATCTAAACCTGATAAGATTTAAACATTTAGGAAAAAAAGATGAAGAGTTTCATGATTTCAAGAGCCACAGTACATAAGAAATGAAGACACAAAATTTGAAATATGGTTTAGATCGAATCGGGTTGTAGGACTCTCGATTTGATCGAAACACTCCCAAAAAAGTCTGTTGGGACTTCCATGCTTTAAATACTCAAATATATATATATATATATATACATATATATATATAAATTGTTTAGATCAAATCGGACTGCATGCCTCTAGATTTGATCTAAACCATTTTTAAAAAGGTAATAGAATTCCACATCCAGATCCGAAACACAAAAACATAAAAATACTAAACATTGTCGAATCAAAACGATAAAAGAAAAAACAAATGTTACCTAGAAACATGGTTGAAATTGCCAGCTTTCTCCGTAAGAACCGGAGAGATGGCATTTTCTTCTCCATTGAACCTAGAAAATAAAACAATATAGTGTGAAAAACTATGCCGGAAAAGTAAATAACCGAATATAAATTCCTTTTTTTTTTTTTACCTATACTTGGTAATGAATGTGAGTTTGTCCAAGCCGAAATGGATTCGAACGTCAACATTGATGATCGATCGTGTCTCGGCGCACTAAGAATAGTGAAAAATCTAGGGTTGAATTCTATATCCAAAACGTGAACCGGCTAACAATAAAAAGATATGCTAAATTATGATTCTTCATATTCAAGCGCATTTTTCAAGAATGTTTAACACCGGTTACAATAATAACCGGTGTTAAAATTTATTATTAACGCCGGTGTTAACTTGTATCATTAACATCGGTTGCCAAATTACTAATGTTAATGATCCGTGTTTTTAAAACTAACACCGATTTTCAACATAACTGCTGTCTACAGCCGGTGTTGAAAACCATTTTGGTGGTATTGGTTATTACTTCCTCTTAGAATTCTAACTAGGTTCTAAAATATTTCAACTGTGTTTCTTCTACCATAGAAAATATGTAGAACTAGAGTCATTTCTACATAAATAAAGGCCCTGTTTAACAATACAAATTTTACCCTTTTTACATTATTGTAAATGTGAAATATAACTATTAGGTTAAATTCATTTATGCAAACTTCACCTGTTTATTTTGTGATCAAATTGAAAAAATTTTGTTTTAGTCAAAAGGAATATTTTTGGAGGAAAGTTTTTTCGAGAATCTTTGTAGGAAAGAGGAGAAAAAAATGTAATGATTAGATTATATTTTTGAAATTATGTGCGTAGAGGAAATTTTAAATTTGAAAATAAATTTAAGGAAAAATGAAGGTGTTTGAATTGAGATTTGTTTTGAGGAAAAAATGAAATTTTTCCTTAAATTGTAACAAAGTAAACATAGCTTAAAATTGAAACTATTATTATTATTATTTTAGAAATATGTACTATTTTTTATTTTATATCACTACTGCAAAATAGCTTAAAGGAGGCGGGTTTCGCGACCCTGCACCCGCCTCCAATGTGGGCACCTCCAATAGGAGGAACTGGCACCCGCCTCCTTTAAGCAATTGAAACCTGCCTCCGTTCCCGTTATTGGGCACCCGCCTCCAATAGTAGGTTCTTGGAAGGACACCCGCCTCGAATAAGGTGGTATTGAAGGTGGGTACCCGTTGCACCCGCCTCCAATAACCAACAATGAATACAAACTTTGGAGGCTTGTGTTTCTGGAACCCGCCTCCAATACTCCCCCAGTATAAAATTTAATTTATCTTGCTTCAATTTATGGCTTCAGTAAGATTAGAACTCGCACCTACAGAAGCACTTGACTCTTGCAAACTAAACTTACCACTATGCTACATATACTCATGTATTTAAAGTTAAATCAAAAGTATATATTTATATATTTCCTTCTAAAACTTGTGATTTGTATTACCTACTAATTTATCACTTTGCTCGAACCTCGACAAATTTCCAAATTTTTTAAAAACTTTCAATAGTTCAAATCAATAATGAATTTTTGAAACACTATTGGAGGCGGGTGCTACAAATAATCCAGTGGAGGTGGGTTTTTGGAAACCCGCCTCGAATCCACCTATTGAAGGTAGGTTTTTTGAAACACGCCTCTAAATGGGCGCCTCCAATGGCCCTTTCTGTAGTAGTGTATACACTAGTTGTACCCTTCAAAATCAAAACTACTTATTATTTATTAATATATTTTAGAAGTAGGCCATAATATTTTACATGTATTCCTTTTTTAACGAGGCACTACTTCCACCCTAGAATTTGGTACATTTTATTTCACATGCATTATTTATACTATTAAAGGAAAATATTTAGAAATATGCACTACTTTTCATATTACATGCGACTTTTTTTAAAGAGATAGTATTTCTACTCTTAGAAGTGAGACTTTATATCTAACATACACTACTTATACCCTTAAAGTTATTACTCTTTTTAGAAATAGACACTGCTTTTTAGATTACGTACACTGCTTCTATCCTTAATATTGATACTTTTATTTTACTCGCACTACTTCTCTAGAAGAGTTTATACATAATATTTCATAATATATGTGCTATATTTTTTAAACTAAACGAGGTACAATTGTTTTTATAGAAAAATAACCAATTGCTTATATATATGCATATAAACGCGTTGCAAGATTGCACCGGGCGATACTACCTATCGGGCGTTATTATTTGCATTAAATTAATCCCTCGATGTATAAGATATGTATATTCAGGTGTTCAGGGTTGGCCCTGTGTAGAACATATGTTCAGCAATTGCCTCACCCATCAGTCAACTTCTTACTCAAAAGAAAAGGTTAAAAAAGAGGCTAGCAAGCAGACAACTTGGTTTTGTCGGGCATTCGAAAATGATTTCCAAAATAATATAATTTTGATTAAAAATTGTCATGCAGGGAGAGAGTTGGAGTGGTGGTAATGGGAAGACTTGGTGATGCAAGGGTAAAAAAATAAATAAATAAAAGAAATTGCCCATTCATTCATCATTTATTGTAACACAAACAATCTCAATCATGTTTTTAACAATTTTGATGTATGAGAAACTATGGTGAGCTACTATTTATCACTATATGTTAACCATAATTAATAATAGAGAATGAACCATTAAATGTGAATTTAAAAGTTACTTAATTTGGAAATAACAACAGTCTCTCTGCTGCTAGTTGTTGAATTTGTTGTAGCCATCTGACGAAGCGCCAAGCCTACGTTGCCTTCCCGGTGACAGTTGATCAGCATTGCAAATTTGACTCAAATTGAACCCCTAAAAACCCACACGATGCTGCAAATAAAACAACATGCATGTAATAGCCCATGCATCTCTGTTGACATATTGCCGTTTTAACTTCATAATTATAATTATGTAAAAAAATCAACAAAAATAGAAGGAAAATATTTAATAAATTGAAAAGAAAAAAATGAAAATGATAGTTCTGTTATATAACCACTACGATACTATAACTATAAAAGCATGTAGCAGATAAATAATTAAAATAATAAAACAAGAACAAAAGATTAGATAGAAATGAAGATAAACATTTTCTATTATCTCATTCATCATCTACTTTCATCACTTAACCTTCTATTTATAAGTTTAAAAATTGTAGGTTACATGAGACTCTAAATATTACATTAATATTCAATAGTTGCATGAGTAAGAAGTAGGGGAATCAAATGGGTAGTGGAAAAGAGGTAGTAATAGTTACAAGAAGTGTATGGACATTCACTAAATAATATTCATAATACTCCTCCTTGAATATCCATCATTAAGATAAATGCCTCGTTAAGAACTTACAAGGAAAACCTAGTGTGAAAGAAATCTAGTGAAGAAAAAAGAGTATATTTTCTTAATATAACATTGCCCTGTTAAAAATAAGAAGAAAATTCTTGCCACCTTTTTACTCCCTACTCTTATCTTGTTTTCATATGATCTACTTATACTTTTAGCCTTGTATTGATATTCTACTATTACTGCTGTAGTAGTTATTTTATAACAAGTTCATTATTTAAACAAAGATGATTGTACATTATTTTATCAAAAAAAGAAAAAAGTAATAAGGCAATAAAAATAGAAAGGAAAAAATGAAGAGAAAGAATAGTATAAACACAATAAAATAAATAAATAAATTTTAAAAAACTACAAAAACAGTAACAACTTCATATTCCCACCTTGCTAAGAGTAAAGAATAATTTATCCATTCTCAAAAATATTTTTTGTTTAATAGGAGAGTCGTCGACTTTAAAAATTTTACTTCACCTACCCTTACTAATATAATTATCTTTACTAATATAAATATGTGTAATCCACAATTAACATATACTTAAAAGTAAGAACATAAATGAAATAAATTATGTTAAATTAGCTATTTTAGATGTTGTGTCTTGACATTAATTAATAAAAAATTATATATGTGTGAAAATAAATTTTCCTATTGGAGCAAAGAGAGTAATAAATGATAAAAACCAAAAAATTAGAATCATTTATCAACATCTCGGCCCATAAACAATAAAATGAGCCCCATATTTACAAGATGAGCAAAACAATTTTCTTAGCTTGGGCTGTCCGAGCCCAAAGGTAAGGTTTTTGCCTGGGTCAAAAGACTCAAAATAGATCGACAAAAGAAAAAAAAAAAAAAAAAAGAAACCCAGACCTAGTTTTCTTGGTTCTCGGACCAACAAGTATTTGACCCATTTTTACAACAAACTCGGATTGGATTGGTGGCCATCTCTGGTTCGGTCGGTCCCATCTGAGTTGTTGAACACTAGTATTTTCTCATTAAACGCCAATTTTTTTTTGTTTACTAGTAATCCGTACAGATCTAACTAGTAGAAGAAAAAATCATCATTGTGCTGGACAAATCATGTACCAAAGTATGGGTTTAATATTGAATCTGCCACTGATCTTCCGATGAAAGCCCCAACCCACTGTATTTTCATTTGATAATAATAAAAAACTCATTTATTTATATAATGAGAAACTCTCGTTTATTTATGGAGACAATATTTCTGACTATGAGAGAACATAAATCTCCTATTATGAAAAAATAAAATCTGTTTCCCCAATTCTTCCTGAGAGTGAGATGGGGAAAAATACTAGAGAAGATAGGTATTTGACCCCATTAAAACTGCATATTTGCTTTTTTCATTGCGGTGTGAATGATAGGTGGTGGTAATGATCTCGGATCATCAACACCAATTATTCTGGAACCAATGTTAAAGATCGTGGATCTTCAATACAGGTTTTCTGATGTGACGTAAAAAATCCGCTTCAGGAATGATGCTTCTTCACAGCCCAATGAATTCTTGTAAACAGCAATTGTCCAATCCAAATAAAGCCTCGCAGGAAAATGAGGAGCAATAAAGGGCCCAATCTTTGGATGAAGCTTTTTATTGTGCAGTAGAATGGATCACTCTAATAATTAATCTGAGTAAATCGGTTCAGCAACAGTGATGAACTTTAAGGATTCTGGATAACTTGATTCGGTAATGGTGATGAAGTTTGAGGATTTAGCACTGTTCCGGTGACAACAATGGAAACTAACCAAGAAAAGGGGCGGGGCTTTCCCCCCTGTATAGGCTCCGACGATCAAGTCAGTAATATGAAAGAAATGAACAGTATTGAATGATATCTTTGGGAGAAACAACAATAATCAGAGAGAGTAGCAAGAAATTGTTCATGAAGTACTTGTCTAGAATTCCCTTCTATTTCACTTACCTGAAATGAGGCTGGTGCCTGAGTATTTATAAGCCCACTTTGATAGTTCCGTTGGATTGTGATGTCATACGCTCCCACTTATTCTTTTAATGATACTTTAGCCGTTCCGGGAAAACTGGCTTTAACTTTGGCTCCTTTGTCATCATTGCTCTGCATATATTAAGATAATGGTCCTACCATGATATCTAACTGTTTCGAATATATTATCTCGGATCGGTTTATTCTTTACCGATCTAAGCTTTTATGTGTTTTAGTTACTTACCGACCTGAACTTTAACACTGTTGACCAATCTAACTTCTCTTAAGCTTTTACCGACCTGGGCTTCTCCAGTAGAATTGTACTTTTTCTGACTCAATCTTGACCGATCTGAGTTGATAAGTTTTACCGATCTAAGATTACCAAGTTGGTTTATAATGTTTTCCGACCTAAGCCTTCATGAGTTTATTAAGTCTTTTAGGACCGAGCTGAGCCTTTATATCCGATCTAAAGTTATAACAGACAGACTTGGTTTGTATGATCTTTCCGACCTCAACAGGGATCCGGGCTTCTTTTATCCTTTACTGTTCCTTTGTATTAATTCATTGGGCTAGGCCCAATAGGAATGTTAATTTTATGCACATCATTTTCATTAAAAACCGGTGTTAAATTCTAAAAAATAAAAAATAAAAATAAATTTTAAAAAAACAGCGAGATATAAAATAATTACAATAATGATAATACAGAATGTGCAAATGATAGATAAAAAATTTTGAAAACAAATGTATAAAATACAATATTGTATATTGAACTTTAACATTTTAGATTTATCAACCTTTGTAATCTCTATTACAACCTGAAATAATATAATATATTCATCTTCTCCTTCATCGTTTCGTCTATCTAAACTTTTATCTTCCTCTTTGTGTACCAAGAGTGTCATCTTCACCCGAAAAATCTGTGAATGAACTAAAATCCCGACGATAAAACCCAAAGGAAAGCAATCTAGTGCTATTGTCCTTGTGTATTTGGTTCCGAATAAACAAGGATAATAGCATTAGGTCGCTCACCCACAGCTTTTATCGTTAGCGTTTCGCAAGTTCCTTTCACAAACTTTTCATGTTCAACTCTTCCTCCTAGTAGCCTAAGGTTGCTATCAACAATTCATTCACTCTTTGGGCCTTAGGTTTTTCTGCCATACTTCTAAATTTTCTTGTACTTGAGAGGTGTTTTCCTCTTGTAGGATGACTGAAAAATGACAATAAAACTGTACCTAAAAATATTCATGCACACCAAGGTTCCATATATTCCCACCAACTACACCGGTCGATTTACCAGTTGACTGGGCATATATATAACAAGAATCGAAGAGAGTTTAAAACAAGTTAATGTTTTAAGCTTTCTCAAGTTTCAACCAACACCAACCACCAATCAATACAAGTATAATGAGATTGGTTGTTGGGACAACTATCTGTACCAAGGCCTGTAAAATATAAACACACTAAAACAAACTTCATAGTACATAAACAAACCAAAAAAAAAAACAAAATAGAACTTAGAATAGATTTAACTAGGTCGAATCGATCTGCAGGGGTGCAGATTCGACCTAATTAAATAATTTAACATAAATAGCACAAAACTTAATAAAACCTAACAAATAAATAAAGATGGGTGATGAGGAAGAAACAAAATACCTATAAATTATGAAAATATGAACAAGTATTAAAAAATGCTTGCAAGCAACACCCAAAAAAAGAGAAAACTATAAGAAAAAAAATTATAAAAAAAAAGGTTTAGGATGAATTGGAATGCAGGGAGACCAATTCGATCTAATGTTAAGAACAAAAAAGTGAGATTCAATTTAGAGCTTTCAAATTTTTCCAAAGCAACGGAAAATTTTATACCAAAATTCAATACATGGGTTTAGATCTAAACCCGATAAGATCTAAACATTTAGGAAAAAACAATGAAGAGTTTCATAATTTCAAGAGCCATAGTACAAGATATAAAGACAAAAAAATTGAAATATGGTTTAGATCGAATCGGGTTGCAGGACTCTCAATTTGATCTAAACACTCCCAAAAAAATCCATTGGGACTTCAATGCTTTAAATACTCAAATATATTTATATATATTTAAAAATGGTTTAGATCAAATTAGACTGCAAGCCTCTCGATTCGATCTAAACCATTTTCAAAACAGTAATATAATTCCACAGCCAGATTCGAAACACAAAAACATAAAAATACTAAACATTATTGAATCAAAACAAAAAAAGAAAAAACAAAATGTTACCTACAAACATGGTAGAAATTGCTTACTTTCTCTGTACGAACTAGAGAGATGGCATTTTCTTCTCCATATAACCTAGAAAATAAAACAATATGGTGTGAAAAAACTATGCCGGAAAAAGTAAATAACCGAACATAAATTCCTTTTTTTTTTTTACCTAAACTTGGTGATGAATGTGAGTTTCCTCAAGCCGAAATTGATTCGAAGGTCAACAGCGATGATCGATCGTGTCTCGGTGCAGCTAAGAATAGTGAAAAATCTAGGGTTGAATTCTATATCCAAATCGCGAACCTGCTAGCGCTAAAAATATACGCTACATTCTGATTCTTCATATTCGAGCGCATTTTTCGAGAATGTTTAACACCGGTTACAATAATAATCGGTGTTAAAATTTATTATTATTGCTGGTTATAGATGCAACCGGTGTTAACTTGTATCATTAACATCGGTTGTCAAATTACTAGTGTTAATGATTAGTGTTTGTAAGCTACCGCCGATTTTCAGCGTAACCGGTGTTAGCAACCAGTGATGAAGACCATTTTTGTGGTAGTGGTTATTACTTCATCTTAGAATTCTAACCAGGTTCTAAAATATTTCAACCTCGTTTCTTCTTCCATAGAAAATATATAGAACCAGAGTCGTTCCTACATAAATAAGGGCCATGTTCAACAATACAAATTTTAGCCTTTTTACATTATTGTAAATGTAAAATATAATTATTAGGTTAGGATTCATTTATGCAAACTTCAACTTTTTACTTTGTGATCAAATTAGAAAAATTTTGTTTTATAAAAGGAATATTTTTTAAGGGAAGTTCTTTCAAGAATCTTTGTAGGAAAAAGAAGAAAAAAAAATGTAATGATTAGATTATTTTTAAAATTATGTGCATTGAGGGACTTTTTAATTGTAAAATAATTTAAGGAAAAATGAAGGTATTTGAATTGAGATTTTTTTTTTTTTTTGAGGAAAACATGAGATTTTTTCTGAAATTGTAACAAAGTAAACATAGCTTAAAATTGAAACTATTAATATTATTATTTTAAAAATATGTACTATTTTTTATTTTGTATACACTACTTGTACCCTTCAAAATAAAAACTAGTTATTATTTATTATTATATTTTAGAAGTAGGTCCTAATATTTTACACGCATTCCTATTTTAATGAGGCACTACTTCCACCCTTGAATTTGGTACATTTTATTTTTACATGCATTATTTATACTATTAAAGTAAAATATTAAGAAATATACACTACTTTTCATATTACATACGTTGGTTTTTTAAAGAGTATTTCTACTCTTAGAAGTGATACTTTTTATCTAACATACGCTACTTATAACCTTAAAGTTAAAACTTTTTATTATTACTCTTTTTTAGATATAGACACTACTTTTTAGATTACATACGCTGCTTCTATTCTTAATATTAATACTTTTATGTACTCGCACTACTTCTATATAAGAGATTATACATAATATTTCATAATATATGTGCTATATTTTTTAAACTACACGTGGTACAATTTTTTTTTTAGAAAAATAAACAATTGCTCTTATATAAATAAATATATATATATATATAAACGTGTTGTAAGATTACATCGGACGATACTACGTGTCTGGCATTATTATTTGCGTTAAATTAATCCCTCAATGTATAATATATGTATATTAACGTGCTCAGGGCCGGCCCAGTGCAGAACACATCTTTAGCAATTTCCTCGCCCATCAGTAAACTTCTTACTCAAAAGAAATGGTAAAAAAGAGGATAGCAAGCAGACGACTTATTTTTGTAGGGCATTAAAAAATGGTTTCCAAAATAATATTATTTTGATTCAAAATTATTCTCAATTTCTCATTCAATAGATAACTGCCCATGCTGGGGAGAGAGTTGGGGTGATGGTAATGGGAAGGCCTGATGATGAAAGGGTAAAAAAATAAATAAATAAAAGAAATTGCTCATTCATTCATCATTTATTGCAACACAAACAATTTCAATCATGTTTTTAATAATTTTAATGTATGAGAAACAATGGTGAGCTACTATTTATCACTATATTTTAACCATAATTAATAACAGAGAATGAACCATTAAATGTGAAAATTTAAAAGTTACTTAATTTTGAAATAACAACTGCCTCTCTGTTGCTAGTTGTTGGATATGTTGTAGCCATCCGCCGAAACGCTAAGGCTACGTTGCCTTCCCGGTCGCAGCTGATCAGCACTGCAAATCTGACTCAAATTGAACTCCAAAAAACCCTCACGATGCTGCAAATAAAACAGCATGCATGTAATAGCCCATGCATCTCGGCTGACATATTGCCGTCTTAAATTCATAATTATAATTATGTAAAAAAATCAACAAAAATAGAAGGAAAATATTTAATAAATTGAAAAGAAAAAAATGAAAATGATAGTTCTGTTATAAAACTACTATGATACTAACTATAAAAACATGTAGTAGATAAATAATTACAATGATAAAACAAGAACAAGAGATTAGAGAGAAATGGAGATCAGCATTTTCTATTATCTCATTCATCTTCTCCTTTCATCATTTAAGCTTCTATTTATAAGTAAGAATTATAGGTTACATGAGACTCTACATATTACATTAATATTCAATAGTTGCATGAGTAAGAAGTAGGGGAATCAATAGGGAAGTGGTAAAGGGGTAATAATAGTTACAAGAAGTGTATGGACATTCACTAAATAATATTCATAATACTCCCCTTGAATATCCATCATTAAGAGAAATGCCTCGTTAAAAAATTTCTAGGAAAACCCCGTGGCAAAGAAATCTAGTGAAGAAAAAAAAGTACATTTTTCTTAGTATAACATTGCCTTGTTAAAAAATAAGAAGAAAATTCTTGCCACATTTTTACTCTCTACTCTTGTCTTGTTTTCATATTATCTACTTATACTTTTAGCCTTCTATTGGTATTTTACTATTACTGTTCTAGTAGTAATTTTATAACAAGTTCATTATTTAAACAAAGATGATTGTAATTTATTTTAGCAAAAAAGGAAAAAAGGAATAAGGCAATAAAAATAGAAAGGGAATAACGAAGAGAAAGAATAGTATAAACAAAATAAAATAAATAAATAAATTTTTAAAAAACTACAAAAAACAGTAACAACTTCATATTCCCACCTTGCTAAGAGTAACGAATAATTTATCTATTTTCAAAAATATATTATGTTTAATAGAAGAGTCAACTTTAAACTCCTCCTACCCTTACTAGTATAATTATCTTTACTAATATAATTATGTATAATTGACAATTAACATATACTTAAAAGTAAGAGCATAATTGAAATAAATTATGTTAAATTCGCTATTTTAGATGTTGTGTCTTGACATTAATTAATAAAAAATTATATAGGTGTGGAAGTAAATTTTCTTATTGGAGTAGAGAGAGTAATAAATGATAAAAACTAATAAATTAGAATCATTTCAACATCTCGGCCCATAAACAATAAAATGAGCCCAAATTTTTTGTTAAAAATTTATTTACAAGACGAACAAAACAATTTTCTCAGCTTGGGGTGTCCGAGCCCAAAGTAAGGTTTTTGCATGGGGCAAAAGACTCAAAATAGATCGAGCAAAAAGAAAAAGAAACCCAGACCTGGTTTTCTTGGTTCTCGAACCAACCCAGTTTTTGACCCATTTTTACAACAAACCCGGATCGGTGGCCATCTCCGGTTCGGTTGGTCTCATCTGGGTTGTTGAACACTAGGATTTTCTCATTAAACCGCCAATTTTGTTTGTTTAGTAGTAATTCGTACAGATCTAACTCTGGACAAATCACATGTCGAAGTATAAGTTCAATATCGAATCTGCCACAATCTTCCGATTCCGATGAAAGCCAATTTATTCTCTCTGACTATGAGAGAACATAGAACTCCTGTCATGAAAAAATAAAATCTATTTCCCCAATTCCTCCTGAGAGGGAGCTGGGAAAAAAAATTAGAGAATATGAAGGTTAGGGCTTGAGAGATAGAGAAAAAAAGGAGAGGAAGGTGTTAAGAGCTTTTTCGATTATAATAAAAGGAAAAAAAAATAGCGCTGCACATAGTAAATAAATCAAGAATGTGAAAAATGACATTTACATGCAAATAAACTAACAATAATTCCAAGGGAAAATTATATATTTGCCTCCTTGATCTTTGTGTTTAACTACGAAATTATTCATATTATTTTAAAAGATAAATTTACCTCTCCCAACTTTGGGTATAATTATGAAGTTAACTTTGTTTTTTAAAAATTATGATCTACTCTTTTAAACTTAAATACAGTAAAGAAAAATTAAAATATATTATAATTTATCTGTAGAGAGAAAGGGTGTGAAATGGTCAACCCAGTCATATAAGATGAAAAATCCCACTACAACAAAACCGCTCTTCAACATCGGTTATTTTGAACCTTTAATACCACGTTTTGTGCTTTTTTAGTTCCAGTGCGAGTAGTTTGCAGTGTTACTTATCTCAGATCTTCAACACCAGTTGTCTGAGACCCAATGTTAAGGGTGCGAATCTTAAACACCAATTATTAATAAAACCAGTGTTAAAGTATAAGGGTGCGCTTGGTTCGTAGAGGGGAATGGGAATGATAATAGTGGGAAATGATAGTAGAGGGAATGATAGCATTGGTGTTGTTTGGTTTGTGATAGGGAATGACTATCATTACCATAGATGGTATTTGGTTCACAAATAAACTTTTAGGAATAAAATTTATTTTAATTTTTTTACATTTAAATTTTAATATATTATAAACTATTTGTGTTAAAATGTATTATAATGATGAATTTTAGCACTTAAAATTTTTAAAAAATGAAAAATACACACAAAAAATGATTTCATTGGGGAATGATTCCCATTTCCTCCAAAATGGAGGGGAATGGATGATTGAAGAAAAGTGAGATTTGGAAGTGGGACCCGGGGAATGAAAACCCTCAACCAAACACCCATTTTCATTTCCATTCTCATTCCCCACTCCCAAACCCCCCAACCAAGCACACCCTAAATATTTTTTTAAAAAATATAAAAATGTCACACATTATATAAACTAATTAAAATAACGATATCATATTACACAAATAAGAATAAACTGTGTAAAAAATAGTTTAAAAACCAGTCAACTAAGTAAAAATAATTTATAAAATGCAATAATGTATATTCAACTTCATAATTTTACATGTATCAACCCTTGCAGTAAAAGAAAATGCAATATTCGTATTACAACCTCTGCGTCACTGTGAATTCTAGATTAATGGTATTCTTTGTTCTTTCCTTGATTTCTTCGAGCATTCAACATCAATTTTGAAAATTATTGATTAATATGTACTCCCTCCGTTCTCTGAAAAAAGTCATTTAAGCTTAAAAAAAATTTTATTTTAAAAGCGTCATTTCAACAATTTTCAATGAAAAAGGTAAGAAAATGTTCAATTCTACCCTTATATCACTTTATCAAACCAGCATAATTAATTCAGACTTTTCAAATTTGAAAGGATCATTAACTACTCCTATAATTAATTTTATCTGGGAAGATGTAAAGCACTCTTTCATTTTTCAAAATGGTCTTTAACTAGTCAGTCTTTTGGAATACTCAAGAATCAAAATGAACTCAAATGCTAAATTAACTGAAGTATAAATTAGTCCAACTGATAACTGAACGTAAGCATTTTTCATCATTCATATTTTTCTTCAATTTTTCTTTAAAACAGTTCAATTGGTATTTTTGTGAAATTTAAATTATATTCTTAATCAATTCAGTCAAGAAAATAATTATCTTCTTTACCTTGGAAGATGAATTTTTGGCGCTTTTTAGTTGTAATTAATTATTTTGATAAGTATTCCGTCAAGAAAAAAAAATAAGAAGTAAAGGAAGTATGATATTAACAAAACAATAAATAACATGAATTGTGCATAGATTCCAATGATAGTTTGTTAATAGTAGAGTCCTGCACATATTACACTACAGTATGTTTGAGGATAAAAATTACTATTAAATAGAGGTAATTAGGTAATTTACATAATTTCCTTAATTTGTGTAATTTTTCCTCCAGATGGAGTAAGTGCTCAGTAAGGAGGGTTTTTGTTTGAATTCTAAAGAAACAGTTTACCGAATTCTACTTTTATAAAATCTTTGGATGAATAAAACGTTAGACAAGAATAAAACCTTTTATTTTATGGAGGGTAAATTTGTCAGTAATAATTCATTTAAAACATTAATATATTTTTGTGCCCTTTAAGGAATTCAAAATTTTATCACCCTTCTAACAAATTTGACATCTTATTACACCTTTAATAAGAAATTTTTTAGAAAATAAAATAGAAAAGTATATCTATATATGTGTGTGTGTGTGGTACTTCCATTGAAAATTAATTTAGAGTAACAATAATCAAATTAATATTGAATTTAAATTTGCGTAAGTTTCAAAACTGTATAATGTACAATTTGGTAAATTACTATATATAGGGAAAATTGCAATTTTGGTCCCTCAATTATACTCTCGTTACACTTTCAGTCTCTCAATTATTGAAACTCGCACTTTCAGTCCCCTAACTATCACTCTTTCGCCGTTTTTGTCCCTCTTACAGGCAAGCTACCAAGTTACCGGTCATTTGGGATCAAAATGAAAAACTTATAAATTGTTTGGGCCAAATCATAATAACTAAAAAACTTTTTAAAAAATAAACAAAAATAGCTCTTTATTTTCTCGGTGAAACACCATTCAATCCAGCATTCCAGCCTCTTGTTCGGTTAAACAAAATAGCCACCGCGTCGCTGCCGCTCTCAGCCTACACTTTCAGCCACCGCCATTAACCTCTTGCCGTCGAATCCGCCTGAAGTTGTTCAGCCACCGCTACTAACCTCCTGTGACTTCTGCATTACGATTTTCGCTGGATTTTAGACGTGGTTCTTCAGCCCATTCACGCCGGATCTGGGTCTTCTGGCAGCTGGAACTCTCGTCTCTTGTCGACAATCATCTTCTCCGTTTGCAAGAGGTTCAAACGATCATCTTCTTCTTTATCTCTGCATCTGGGCTATGCCATCGGTCGGTCACCAAATCTTGTTGGCCGCGGTTTGTCCAACTTCCAAAAAAAAAAAATTTAAAGATTTCGCCGGCAAGAACGAGATCAAGGTCGGGAACAGCTAAACCCGGTGCTGAATGGTTGGGTCATGATTTATTTGAGTTTGGAGATGGCTGGGTTTGTTGTAGTTTGGGCAGTGGTTGAATGGAAAGAGAGGGAGATGGTTGTTCACCCAATATGGCTATTGAAACTCCCACAAAGTAAAGAAAAGTTCTTTTTTTGTTTATTTATTTTTAAAGTTTTGAATTATGATTTGACCTAAAATTTTTATAAATTTTTCAGTTGGATCCAAATTACCATTGACTTCGTCAGTCGGTAGCTTGCCAGTAAGAGGGACCAAAATGGCGAAAGAGTGATAGTTAGGGACTGAAAGTGCAAGTTTCAATAATTGAGGGACTAAAAGTGTAACGAGGGTATAATTGATGGACCAAAACTGTGATTTTCCCATTATATATAAGTAGGTAATGATACTAGTTCAGCTTATATCTAATAATTTTTTGTTTGATTAAATGCATTAATTGTTATTTCTAACAATGAAGTACATATGCTGTCCAGAAAATTGACCTTTGCTTGTTTTTTAATTGCATAACTAAATGGTGAAAATTCATGTATTGATTGAATGCTTGCTTGATTGAATGCTTGCTTGATTGCTTGATTGAATACTTGATTAATTGATCGATTGAGTATTTGATTGATTGAATAATTGAGAGTTATAGTGGGTGTAGAATTTGTCCTAAAATAACACAAGGAAAGTAGGAAAAACGAAAGAATCGGAGAAATCACATCGTGCGAGTTTCCATCCGAGTAGGACGCGTACTCGGACAGAGCAAATCGGGAAACGAAATCTCCAATTAAGGAATTGGAAATCAAGATCAATCTGATAGAAGGAAACTACCGGATTTACACCTACCTTAATTAGGGAAGATTCTGATTCACCTATAACCCAAAAGGTTGCCTACAAAAACAACCTTACATCATGAATTAAAAGTTTGAACACTTAAAGACCAAAGCTAGAAAAAATGGAGAAGGGTTTGTGAGAGAAGCTCGAAGTGTCGTCGTCCCACTACCATCCGTTGAAGTCCTTTAAGTTCGTGGTAATCGTAGGACCTTAAGGTGAGTTTTGATTCGGAGATCGAATTGAGATTTGGAATAAGAGCATGAATATGTATGAAAACTTAAAGAAAAAGTAATCAACTTTGCATGTAATAAATCTGTAGAAAAGCATGTTTTAGGATGTTAATATCTTCCTTGTATGCTAAAATACTTAGGATTGTTGCCTCTAGTGTTTAAACAAACCATAGTGATTAAATTGAAAATCGAAATCTGGAAATTATGCATGTTTAGAAACAGTGTTCTGAGCCTAGTTCGGAGTGAGATTTAATCTAGTTAAAGTAATTATTTAAGTGAAATTAATACTTTTGGACCTTGTATGCGAGGTTTTAGAACCATGTCTTTAGATTGGTTTAAAACGATTTGGAGCCATATTAAAAATAGCCCCGCTAGTATTAGCTTGAACCAGAAGTTTCTGGAAAAAATAACTTGTCATGCGAGTTAGTGTCCGAGTTCGCACAGACCCCTGAAATCGACTTTTCTGAATTTAAAACCTGAAACACGAAAACATGAAGAACACGAAAACTCTGGTACGAGTTACTGTACGAGTCGTACAATAACTCGGACACAGCCCATAACTCGAATTTTACCTTATTTTCAGAAATTGGTTTCATATCCAAAAGTTTACCTTATTCCAGAATTGACTCAAAAGTATTAGAAAAGTTAATCCTTGAAGATTGACCTTATTCCGAAATTGACCTTATTTCCGGACTTGACCTTATGTTGCTATAGTGACCTATTGACTTTGACCTTTAACCATAGTTGACCTAAAGTCAAAGTCAAACATAGTTGACCTAAAATCAAAGTCGGACCTAGTTGACCTAAAGTCAAAGTAAAACATAGTTGACTGAAAGTCAAAGTCAAATCTAGTTGACCAAAATCGTAAAGTCAACCTTTGAAGTCAAATGTAATAACTTATCTTAGAACGCTCATCTTGCAAGAGTTGATTGATGACTAAGAAGTGACCCAGTCGACCGTCGACCTACTCACGTTTTGAGAAAGGCAAGGATTTGCTCGATATTTTCGTAAGGGTTTAATTGAACTATATATAGTTTGAGTGTAACTATAACCTTTATTGCTAGAATAAAGTAAGAGGTTGCCTATGCTTCACTTGCATGTAAATGGACTTGAATTGCTACATATGAAATGTATGTCATGATTGATTGTTTGACTTGATCTATACATAAGATGTATACCTTGAATTGCCAACGTGTTTAATATGACTATAAGCATGTATGCCCGTGAGTTCTACAACACATCAAAGGCTCAAGGTACGATTTGTATTTACATATTATAACTGAGTATCCAGCTTATAAATTTTAACATGGTATCAGATATAGAGGTTATTAATTTGTAAATCAATTTTAAGATGAGTAATGATAGACTACTCAGCTAATTCATCTCAACTCATGTGGCATGCATTCATTTGTTACATTTTTATAAAATAATTATTAATATCACATAAGTAGCCAATCAATGCATGTCACATGAGTTGAGACACATAAGTTGAGTAGTCTATCATTACTCTTTTAAGATACTTTGAGTTCTATTTTTTTATTTTTTTTTATTTTGTCAATGATTTAGTATCACCGGTCATTCGACGTAAACGGCGAACGAGATATACTGCTATTCTAATGATCATGAAATTGATAATTAGTTTCCGATGCAGTTGTTTCCACCGAAGCAATTAATTCCTTAGTTTTCATTATGGTGGCACACAAATAATATTAAATCCAAGCCGTTGATTTTCGTTTCAATTAGATGGAAATTATGTCGATTGCTGCAGTTGTTTTATTATTAGTGTTATAATTATTATTATTATAATTGATTCATGTTATATATATATATATATATATATATGTTTGATTTGTATGTACTGTACATGCTTTTGTTCATTTGTCTGTTGTATGTTAAATGCTGATTTTGATTATCGAATTATCTAGCGTAATTAAGAATATGATTAATCTCAATTAATAGTAATTGTAGAAGAATGAAAATACTGCAGTAGTTCTAATCCTATATACACTAGGATTGATTATGTGAAATACGTGAAAGTTTAATTTATAAACTCTTATGCTTTCTATATAACGTGATTGAACTGATATGTGATTTTAATACTCATTCAAATTTTAATCACTAGTGATTATACTCTTCTTTATTACGTTTCTTTTAAATCTTTATATTTATGGACTTTAGCAAAATCCCTGTTCATTTGCTTCATATTAACTCATAACATTACTGGTACAATGGGTTCTTATTTTACGGTACACTCCATTAAATGTGCACAATCATTAGAAATTATTGTCAATTCTATGAGCACATTTAATTTTATGAGTTTTTTGCTTGCAGAATCCGATTATGTGTCATGCATAAACTATGCATACTTTAATTACAAAATAATTTTTAATGAATCATGTGTGGTTACTAGCCTTTAAATGAATTTTAAAAATTAAAGTTTACTAATGACTACACTTTTGTGTATTGAACTTTCATAGCCTTATCAGTGTGGACAAATTAATGTTTTTATAAGCTATGTAACTACCACATCATACATCATGAATTTTTTCTATGAATTTATGAAGATTCATTACTTTCCTGACTCATGTTTACTTTTATGAAGGAAAATTAATGAATTATCGTCAAATTATAGTTTATTGACATTAATGAAGCAAAACTCACATTTTGTAAAAGTGAGTATTAAGCTGAGCAGCCTTATAAACATCAAACTGTCAATTAATTCTCACCGAAGTGAACAAATTGTAAAGTTTAAAATGTTACTTATTCTTATATGTCATGACTATAGTTTTAAAATTTGCCCAAAGGTATTTTAAATCTATTTTCATGATAGAGTTATAGCATTACCCACATGAATATGATAGCTCCACTAATACAAATAAAAGTGAATAATTGTTTCTCACTTTGAGCACATCACTAGCATGTTGTAAATTTTGCCCAAAGGTAATTTGCAATAATGTATATGATTGCTCTAATCATTACTGTTATGGCTATCACTAGCATGTTGTAAGTTTTGCCTTAAATTAACTTACAATTATGCACATGATTGCTTTATTTATGATTCTCATGGCATAATTTATGTTTTTCAGCTGTCATTCGAGCTTAGTTAATGTTACATGATTCACTTTTGACATCCCTAAATTGAATGGGTCCAATTACTCTGATTGGCATGATCAATTGCTTATCATCTTGGGATGCCTAGATCTGGATCTGTATTTCCGAATTGATGAGGTTGTTCATTGGGTTATTTATTATTATTTATATGAGTATAAAATTAAAATTTGCTCAAATGTATTTTATTTCTACACTCATATATAAGGAGTTACTATATTACCCAAAGGAAATATAGTTTCTCCATTGCTACGAAAAATAAGTGTACTACTTAAAATGTTCACTGAGCTATTTATTATTATGAATATCGAATTAAAAGTTGCCCAAAGGTATTTTATTTTTATATTCATAAGGAGTTCTTATATTACCCAAAGGATATATAATACTTCCATTGGTTGCCCAAAATAAGTGAATGATGTCTCTCACTTATTGAGTAAATCTATAGTATGCCGTCATTCAAACCCAAAGGTGGAATGCGATGATGCGCTTGATTTATCTCTCAGGTTAATAATGTCAATTTTAAAGATTTAGTTGACTATATTATGATATTCTTTAATTTTCCTTGCAGTTGGGACCAACTAAACTATATATCCCAGATTTTAGTATGCAGATAATTATTTTAATTAATAAATTATCGTGGTTAAAGTAATTATGATGTTAAAGGAATATTAAAGAGTTTTAGTCAGTACAATGATTTGTTGGCATACTAACAATTTTTCAATATTTCCATTATGAATTTCCCTATAAAAGTTTTTAGTCACATGAATGTTTAGTGATTAAAATAAAAAATGAGGGAATAGAAAATTTAATACTTTTGTCAACATAATTGTTTTGATTGATAATTAAAGATTGATGGAAGCCTTCAATAAAAATGCATCATATATTTGAGAGTAGCCAAAGCACCTTAAGTATGTGGTGTAAATTATTTTCTTGATCACATCATTGGTTGCTGGTGATAAAATTTAAAAGAAATAAGTCAACATTATGATAAGTTGATTTTTCAGGAAATAATGTATTTCATGTACTCAAAATTAGCCAAAACACTAGCTCAAGTTATTTCAACTATTTTATCACATTACTAGTGATCAAGAAAAGATTATAGTAAAATATTCTAAGTCATCTGTACAATATATGCAATGAATTTAATAAGTTAATTGTCGGCCCCAGAGGGAGAATATTACTTTATTAATTTAATTTGAAAGTGGATGAGCTAAACATTGACAAGGAAAGTCTTCATATATCCAAAGGTATGGACTGTTTATGATATTTAGTTTCTTCATAGTATCAAATGTTTGTATAAATATGATTCATGTATTATATGATTACTTGATAATTCATTCACTACTCCAATGATTATTAATAGATAGTTTACTAGATTGTTTGGATAATTTTCCCCATGTTTTGGGTGCAACTCAATTAACCATGATAAAGGAATGTTGTCATGCACCTTTATGGGATTCTAATTTGACACTAGAAATTAAAGAATTGTGAGTAATTTAAAGAACTTAAAATAAATCTCATAATAGAAGTAGAGATTTTAAACCTATTATGGTACATATTTTCAACTTTCTCATGCCAGTTTATATTTTGACCATTTCATATTTCTGAAATCACACATTAATTTTTATGGTTAATTATGATTTCCTTAACCATGTGCATTTAAGAAATTAAAGGGTCAAAAGCTAGAGAAATTGAAAATTGAGGCACTTTAATAACTTTTAGTGGCTCATTAAAGTAATTTGTCACATGACAAAGCAGTAAAGTTTATATGAGGTGGACAAAAATAAAAAGGTTTTTGAACATAGAAGTCGAACAAGACTACTTTGCCTCTATTGTAAAAAATATTTAAGAGAAAATTAAAGCATGACGTTTAAAGTATTCTGATATTTAATGAATCTTAGTGAATTGATTTTAGATTACAGTTCACGTTTTTGTATTATTAAAGAAACTCGTAATAAATGAATAATATTTCATAAAAGTAAATATGAGATATTCACTTCTGTTTAAATGAGTTATAATGCTTAACTCATAAATAGAACTAGTAAATTATACATTTATTAAATTTTAGTAGATTAGACTATAAAATGCAGTTTATTAAAAGTTGAATATACCAAATGAGTTTTCCTTTATCTAAAAGGTATTATTGTCTACCTTATTTTGAATAACTTAAAGTATGTTGACTGTTTATGTTAGACCCGTTTGATCTTAATCTTCGTTTTGATTTATGAGTTAACAAATATAAAAATTAATTTAATGGTTCTTCTACGTGAGAAAATGTAGGGAAATGTTTACGGAAGAACCAACGCAAAAAAGGGTAATGAAAAATGATCTAAAATGAAGAAACGACAAGCAAATGAAGAAAGAAGAAAAACACATCCCGAGATGGGACCCACAATTTTTCCAAGTAATAAAATGTAAAGAAATGTTCACGGAAAAATCGACGCAAAAAAGGGCAATGAAAAATAAGCTAAAACGAACAAACAACAAGCAAATGAAGAAAGAAGAAAAATGAGTTCCGAGCACGTCCCTAGTTGGGACCCACAGTGTTTCTTAGTCAAAAAATGAAGAGAAGAGTTCACGGGTGAACCAACGCAAAAAATGGCAAAGAATAAGCAAACGAAAGAAGATGTCAAATCAAGCCGACAAGGGGCTGACAGCGCCGCCCGGGGCAGCGCCGCGCATAGGCGCTGCCTGTGCAGGCCTTGCGCAGCGTGCAGGGTGACGCTAGCCTACGACAGTCTCGGCTGTCGCGGTTTGCGTCGTAGGGTATTCGGGAAGGCCAATTTTTTACCCATTTTTTAACTTTTTGAAGTGTTCTCTCCTCCTATAAATACCCCCCACTTGAAGAACATCAAATACACTTCTTCCCATCTGATTTTCAACATTTTCAAGTGTTCAAAAAGCTCTCAAAAGATCATTCAAAGTTCTAGCAAATTATTTCAAAGTTAGGCTAGAATTGAAAAACTTCATAGTAATTGTTAGCTATTTTTCATAGTATTATTTCCTACTTTGTAAACACATTGAGGGAAGTCCTAAACACTTGAGTAAGTGTTGTAGGAATCTTGTAAGTGAGGCAAAGTCCTAAGCTCTTGATTAAGAGTTAGGCATGAAGTAAGAGAGAGCAAGAAGAGAAGGAGAAGTCCTATCTCAAGAGGTTGAGGTTAGGCATTTGTAAAAATCCTAATTGCTAAGCAAAGGGAGTCTTGAGTAAGACCTAAAATCCTTGAGGAATGATAGGGCAAAATATCCATTGCTAGCCTTAGGCAAGGGAGTCTTAATCCAAGAGTTTGGATTAAGCAAGGGGTAAAGTCCTAAGTCTAGAGCTAGATTAGGCAAGAAAAAAGTCTTAATCTCTAGAGAAAGAGTTAAGCAAGTGTAAGGGATTGAAACACTCCTTTAAGCGTTTCCTAGAGGATTAGGAATCTCAAGTTGTAGAATTTGGGGAGTGGAGTAGGATTCAAGGGAAATCTGAACCACTATAAATTTGGTGTGTTCATGTTTTGCAAATCACTAATCACACACCTCACTTAGAAATCTAGTCTTAAATTGGTTTTAAAACTTGTCTTTGAAAATTGTTTTTCAAAGTTCTTCTTTGTAGAAGAAATATTTTTAAAGGGTCAAGAACCTAATAACTGATTTATGGATGGATCAAGAATTTTTTGAAATTCCCACACTTAAGAATTTTCACTGCTAGAAATTTAAATGATTACTCTTTAAATTATCTTGAAATAGTGAGAGTTTATAATTTCTAGTTAGTAAAAATATCTATTATGGATTGAACATAGAGATGTCCATGCATAATTTTTACATACCAGCTCACTTACAATTTGCTCATTATGATTAGAGCTAACTGAGTATGTGAAACAATTTGTATGATTGAAAATGTTTGCAAATTGATTATATATTCATTTTGAATAAAGATAAAATACCTACATTTATTCTAAACTCCCAATTATAGTATATAAATTTTACATTGTAATTTCTTCATGTTTGTCAAGAAGAATATCATTGTTAATTTATATACATTAAGGTCAGAATGAGTATAATATATTTTTTTTAATCTATACATTGCGTATATCAGAGTTTTCTAGTAAACTATGTGTTAGTTGATCTGTGCAACCTTATTAAGGTGAACAAATTAGTTATGTTCACATTATGTATTGGAATAAGTATTTTGATGCTATGACTTATGAATGTTTGGTTTGGATTTGAAATATTAATTTTACACTGATGATTTGACTTAGATATTCTTCATTATGAAGTAGAGGAATAGTGAGAATCAAAAACCAATAAATGAATGTTAAGAAAGACAGCAAACGATATCAACGAGTCAATAAAGTATATGGTATGAAGTTATAATAATCTTTTGCCGGCATAATTGTTTCCATCATATAACTCATATTCGACTCATTAGCCGTTATGAATTTGGCTATCATATATGGCTATCTGATAATGAATTTCTTGGTTTCCAAACCAGAATGCATTATGAAGTTTCCGCTGTTCTTTTCTTATCGAGAACAACAAGTGTTTAAATAAACAAAGCATATTGAAGTCAATGTTGTTCTAAAGAAAATTCATATTTTTACGGGTGCCCTTAGAGCATATATAAGAGTTGACCTTATGTTTGACCCATTAGAGAATGGCTCTAAATAAATCTTGGAACATGATGATTCCATGGGGTCTTATCAATTAAGTGATTGTTCTCTTATGCTTGGACACATTATAAAAATATTAAACTCCTGTTCTGTGCAAACAATTGTTATTATTTTTCGTAACAGGATTTAATATTTGGACTACAAATGAACTTTTTGTTGCTACTCATTTTTCCTCATTAAATTTATCTATATTTAGTTGCTAAAACTGTGATACATGGAAGGGAGTATGTTAGTGGAAGCATACAACCGCCATGATTCTTTTTAGTGATGATGGAGGATAAATATTCTATTATTACATGGCCACCTGACTGAGAAATCATCCACCACGAGGTCATTTGTCCAAGTTGGTGAATGACAGATATTTACATGACCGTAAAAGTGGACTTCATGACCACGTACAATTACCTAAATATTTAACCATTACCTATCAAATAACCCACTACCAAGTTGCATTATACATAACTACCCATGGTTGTCAAACTCGTTCCTGGACTCGTAGACTCGCACGAGTCTACGAGTCCAGGAACCGAAAACGAGTCAGACTCGTTGGAAATTAGTAGAAATGCTGAACTCGCGCTAGACTCGTTAGACTCGTACGAGTCTAAGAGTCTAACGAGTCTAGAAAAAAATTTATTGGGCTGCATAATTTGAAGGATTGGGCTGCTGGAATGGTTTCTTTTCCGAATTAATTGGGCCATTTTCGGGCCAAACCAACTAAAATTTCTAATTTCCCATTTTTTGTGAATATTTGGCTTAATAGATAAAGATGAAAAGGATGTTCAAATGACAACGGATGTGCATTTCCAAGATGTTAGGCAAAATGAAGAAGGCAATGAATGAAGCTTTTGAGGGTTATGAAAGCTTTTGAGGGTTATCAGAACTCTCACTATTATGGCGTGTATGGGAGAACACACTACGTTGGTTGGAGTGGAGAGAGGGACCAAGAGATATTATGCAGGGAGACCAATTCGATCTGATGTTAAGAATACAAAAGTGAGATTCAATTTAGAGCTTTTAAATTTTTCCAAAAAAATTGAAAATTTTATACGAAAAATCAATACATGGGTTTAGATCTAAACCCGATAAGATCTAAACATTTAGGAAAAAACGATGAAGAGTTTCATAATTTCAAGAGCTACAGTACAAGATATAAAGACACAAAAATTGAAATATAGTTTAGATCGAATCGGGTTGCAGGACTCTCGATTTGATCTAAACCCTCCCAAAAAAATCCATTGGGACTTACATGCTTTAAATACTCATACATATATATATATATGTATATATATATATATATATATAAATGGTTTAGATCAAATCGGACTGCAAGCCTCTCGATTCGATCTAAATCATTTTTTAAAACGTTAATATAATTCCACAGCCAGATCCGAAACACAAAAACATAAAAATACTAAACATTGTCGAATCAAAACAAAAAAAGAAAAAACAAAATGTTACCTACAAACATGGTTGAAATTGATTGCTTTCTCTGTATGAACTAGAGAGATGGCATTTTCTTCTCCATATAACCTAGAAAATAAAACAATATAGTGTGAAAAAACTACGCCAAAAAAAGTAAATAACCGAACATAAATTCCTTTTTTTGACCTATACTTGGTGATGAATGTGAGTTTCCCCAAGCTGAAATGGATTTGAAGGTCAACAGCGATGATTGAACGTGTCTCGGCACAGCTAAGAACAGTGAAAAATCTAGGGTTGAATTCTATATTCAAAACGTGAACCAGCTAGTGCTAAAAATATAGGCTAAATTCTGATTCTTCATATTCGAGCGCGTTTTTCGAGAATGTTTAACACCGGTTACAATAATAATCGGTATTAAAATTAATTATTAACACTGGTTATAGATGCAACCGATGTTATATAACTTGTATCATTAACATTGGTTGCCAAATTACTGGTTTTAATGATCCGTGTTTGTAAAGCTACCACCAATTTTCAGCGTAACTGGTGTTAGCAACCAGTGATGAAGACCATTTTTGTGGTAGTGGTTATTACTTCCTCTTAGAATTCTAAATAGGTTCTAAAATATTTCAACCGCGTTTCTTCTTCCATAAAAAATATGTAGAACCAAAGCCGTTCCTACATAAATAAGGGCCCTGTTCAACAATACAAATTTTAGCCTTTTTACATTATTGTAAATGTAAAATATAATTATTAGGTTAAGATTCATTTATGCAAACTTCACATGTTTACTTTGTGATCAAATCAGAAAAATTTTGCTTTATAAAAGGAATATTTTTTAAGGGAAGTTCTTTCGAGAATCTTTGTAGGAAAAATAAGAAAAAAATGTAATGATTAGATTATTTTTTAAAATTATGTGCGTAGAGGGAATTTTAAATTTTAAAATAATTTAAGGAAAAATGAAGGTATTTGAATTGAGATTTTTTTTTTTTTTTTGAGAAAAAAAAGAGATTTTTCCTTAATCATTGCATGTGAATTTTGGGGTTCTCTGGATTGAAAGGTTTAAAGCTGGGCTCTGGAATGTTTTTTTGATGAATGGAGCTTTCGGGCTTTTACATTGCTTATTTGCATTTGGGTGTTGCTGGATGACCTTTGAGATCTCCTTAATCATTGCATATGAATTTTGGGTTTCTCTGGATTGAAAGGTTTAAAGCTGGGCTCTGGAATTTTTTTTGATGACTGAAGCGTTCGGGCTTTTACATTGCTTATTTGAGTTAAGCTCATTGATAGCTCCTTGAGTGTTTAATGAGTTGAAACTAGTGATTGTTAGCCGGTTGAGCTAATTTTGATTGAAATGCTTTTGTATAGGGGTATGTTGTTGAAATTAATTAAACCAAACTTGTATTTACTTATTAGGTAATTATAATTGTAGTAGGATTTGTTATTTGTCTATTTCCTATTTGGTTTAGTGTTTGTTTTGGGAAACCTAGTTGTTTTAGGAAATAGTTCTGAATCAGATTTAAAGTAGGATTCAGGGATAGTTTAGCCTATAAATAGAGGCATTGGGTGATCATTGTAATTACAAAGAATCACAAAAAGAATCACAAAGAGATCACAGAGAATTACAGAGAAAAATACAAAGAAATTAATTAAAGCCTTGCGGCTGATTTCGGAGAGAATTAATTCTTCTTTGGCTGTTTGAAGTTCAGCCGCCCAGTAGGCGCTGTTGCGGTTTTGTTTCATTATATTTTGATTAAGTCTCTCTCTCTTCTTATTTGTTTCTGTGCAATCATTAATTGTTTGTTTCGCTGGTTAATGATTTAGTTTCTAGTTTTCAATTAATTAGTTTGGCAGAAGCTTCTTCTCCTTTCGGATTTCTCTTGAATTGGTTTAATTCCGGTGATTGTTTATTTGCCAATCATGACTTCGTTCGACGACCTGTTAGCGTAGCTTTTGATAAATTTTGTGGGTTTATTTTGGGTCCTACATCTGGTATCAGAGCCGGAGAAAAAAAAATCTGTTTAGTTGACAGCCGTGTCTTGCGTTCGGCGTCAAAGAAAAAATAGAGAATATTTTGGCGTTTTTGGTGAGAATTAAATTCCCGTAGTCGGTCGGTTTGATTCTGCTTGAGTTTACTGTTTTAAGCCTTTCGTCGCAATCAAATTACATTGTGCATGAATCTTATTGTTGTTTGATTTCGACAGAAGCATATTCCAAATTAATTGGATTAGGACTTGTGTTTTACTTCACTTGAGTTGCGTGCAATAAATTGCATCTTGATCAATTTATTTTAGGCTGAATATTATTGTTCGTTCGTTTGAAGTCCACGGCAATTCAAGGGTGTTTGATATTTTGGCTATTTGGAGTCTGTGGCGTAGCCTTTGTTTTGGTGGGATCTTGAATCAAGAATTAAACTTGATTCTCCTTGATTCCCGTGAAATTGCTTTGTTTGAGTATGGTGGTTAAGCTTGCAGCTTTGATTTGATTGAAAAAAAAAGAAGAGGATTTGAAGTGTTAATTATGGATTAGAGTGCTTATATTAGACATATTCCAAAAGAAAAGAATAATTAATTTTTTTCTCTAGGGTTCTCCTCTCCGAAACCCTTGGAGCCGCAGCCTTGGGCGTCAAGCCACCGCCGCCGCCCACAAAATTTGATCGTCCGCTCAGATTTCTCATCCTTACTTGGAGTCTTCTTAGTTCCTTGGACGTTGGTTCTCTTCTTGGATGGACTCAGAATTGCTAGCGCTGATGGAGAACTTCTCCCTCACGGAGGAGGAAAAAGTGGTCCTCGATGCGGATGCTCTCCCGCTATCGGTGGATCAGCCGATGGTGGCTCTGGTGGGTAAGTTACTTGCGCCGAGGGTAATTCCCTCCTCACAGATTGCCGGCTTATTTCGCAAGGTTTGGAACTTGAGGTATGGCCTTCGCTGTTACCAGTTGGCGGAAAATACTGTTTGCTTTGAATTTGGAAACATGGCCGAGAAAGCGTGGGTCTTGGATGCTGGTCCGTGGATCTTCGATCGCTGGTTACTGCTACTGAAGGACTATCGCGCGGACATGGTGATATCGGAGCTCCAGTTTACCATGTGTCCGTTTTGGATCCATATCTATGGTCTCCCGTTGGGACTGCTCTCGCCAGAATTTGCTCCAACGGCGGGCGCAACGGTAGGCCGGTACTTGGAGGTTGACACTAATCACCACAATCGCTGCATGGGGATGTACCTACGGATGCGAGTTGAGGTGGATGTCACGAAGCCATTGAAACGTGTTATCCTGGTGGCGTACATGGGCAAGACTCACACTTGTGTCCTCCGGTATGAGAAGCTGCCTGATTTTTGTTACATCTGTGGGTTAGTGGGTCACTCCATGAATGGGTGCTCCAAGTTGGAACATGGCCATCTGGATGGGTCGATAACTTTAGGCTACGGTACATGGCTACGTTCTCCGCCCAACGCGAGCCCCCATGACCCTCCGAAGTCGGCTCGGTCGTCGTCGTCAGTTCCTGCCGCTGCACGCCGAGGTTCCCCTCCTGCCAAGCAACACCAAAATACGACGTCGGCAAGCACGGAAGCACATGGACTGTCACCACCACAAGGTATGGGAGGAAAAAAAAGCCATCCGTCCCAACCGAAGCCGCAAGAGGAGGATTTAATCAAGGGGCTGCATAGTCAAGCGATAATTCCGGTAAGCAAGGTGTTCAACCGCTTAGCCGGATCATTGCGACAAACCCACCACCCTGGACACTCCGAAGTTGATCATTGGAAGGAAGTGGATGCGTTGACGGTGCCGCCGGGTTTTGGCCCTGTCCCAACTCCGCACGGTTGTGTGATTGGAAGTTCCGCTGGCTGGCTAGAGGAACCTCCCTTCCCGCCTCGCTCGTCGGAAGGGGACAAACCTGCTCATGTCCCGCTGCTGCTGGAAGCTGCTCCGTCTGGGTTGGCAGTCGTACCGACGGGGATGGAGGATGCTGTGCTGCGGGAAGTGCCGATCCAATTGGATGCTTCAGCTCGCAAATTGGTGAGAAATCGTCCAGCCGTCCAGACCAAAATTCAGCCGCTAGCACCGAAGCGTGGGAAGAGAAAATTGGTTTTATTTCATGCTGAACGTGCGACTTCGGAATGGATCGCGGCTGAGACTCTGCAAAAAAATGCAAAACAAAAGTTTCGAAAGTGGTGCCCATGCATAAAGCTAAAGAGGATCCGTCCATGCATGGTTTAAAATATACTATTCCCATGCATGGATTAAATGCTCCTATGCCCATGCATGGCCTAAATGCTCCTATGCCCATGCATGGCCTAAATGCTCCTATGCCCATGCATGGCTTGAATTCTATTGTGTCTGTGCATGGCCTAAATTCTAATGGGTCCCTGCAGGACTTTAATCAAGAGATGTCTCTGCATGGTTTTCACTCTATTTTGCCCACTGAGGGCTTTGGTTCTGATTTGCATGGTTTGTCTTTTTCAGCCGGAATTAATTTGACCAAACAGCAAGCTACTAAGAAAGGGCGACAGGGTAAGAACAGGGACAAGGTGGTGGAGGATCTAGAGAGTGAAGCAGCTAGCAATGATGAAGGGGCCAGGGCTGACGATGATGCTCAGTCCGCCCCGTCTCCATGAGTATTTTATGTTGGAACTGTCGGGGGTTGAGAAATCCTGCGACAGTTCGTGAGTTGGGCGGACTTATCCGTTCGACTAAGCCAGATTTAATTTTCCTGTCTGAAACAAAATCTTGTCATTTATTTTGCGAAACAATAAAGTTGAAATTTCATTATTTTGGTTTGTCGGTTCCATCGCAGGGGCGTTCAGGGGGCCTGCTGCTCCTTTGGAAGCCCACGGTTACAGTTTTATTGAATTCTTTTCATACTCAGTTTATTGATGTGGATGTGATGCTGGACAGTTTGCTTTTCCGTTTCACTGGTTGGTATGGGGAGCCAGCGGTGGCTAGGCGCCCGGCTTCCTGGCAGTTGTTTCGTACATTATTGCAGTCCGACAAAGGTCTCCCATGGCTTTGTGGAGGGGACTTTAATGAAGTGCTCGCGCATAAAGAATATCTAGGCCGTCTACATCGCCCAGAATCACAACTCAACGCTTTTCGCTCTGTCCTGGCAGACTGTGGTTTGGTGGACATGGGATTCCGGGGCCACCCCTATACCTGGTGTAGGAATTTGAGGGCGCCAGGAACCCAGAGGGGACGATTGGATAGGGCGACATGGAATGCAAAAATGCATGATGCGTTCCCATGTAGCAGGGTATATCACTGCGCAGCCTTTCACTCAGATCATATGGCACTACACATACAGCTGTGGAAGACTCCTCGACCTAGGGGGGGCCAGACTCGTCTACGGCCTAGACGGTTTGAAGCACTCTGGGTAAAAAGGGCGGATTGTGAGCGGATGGTTAGAGAAAGTTGGGACGCGGATTTGGATTCCCTACCGGCTAAGCTAGATCGCTGCTTGGTTAGCTTAGTCAACTGGGGGAAATATGAGTCTGAGCACCTGACAGAGCAGATTGATCATACGCGAAAACGCATCCTGGCATTGGAAAGGGGAGAAATCACGGCGGAAGCCCAGGATCAGTTGGCTGGGCTAAGGTATCAGCTGGATAATCTGCTGGACCAGGAGGACATAAGGTGGAAGCAGCGGGCGAAACAGCACTGGTATAAGGAGGGGGATCGTAACACTTCATATTTCCATAAGTATGCCTCCCGACGGCGAGAGGTGAATATGATCCGGGGGTTGGAGGACGCGGCGGGCGTCATGCAAGAGGATCCGGCCACCATTGAGGGTCTTATCTACGATCACTTCCGGTCCATTTTCACTTCCTCTTCCCCATCAGTGGAGGACATAGCAGCTGCCCTAGCCCGCTTACAACCGAGGGTCCCGTTGGCGGATCAGGAGAGGCTGAAACAGCCCTACACAGAGCAGGAGGTTGTCCAGGCGCTTAAATCCATGCACCCTTACAAGTCCCCAGGCCCTGATGGTATGAGTCCTGTGTTTTTTAAGCGCTTTTGGCATATTGTGGGCCCTTGTGTGCAGGCTTTTATTCTAGGTGTGCTGAATTCGGGAGAGCTTCCCTCAGGGGTCAACTACACGCATATTGTACTGATTCCTAAGGTGGCCTCCCCAACCAGGGTGACAGAATTTCGGCCTATCAGCCTATGTAATGTGGTTTATCGCATCGCGTCAAAAGTCGTTGCTCTCCGGATCCGTGGGGCACTGCCAACAGTAATTAGTGAGACGCAGGCGGCTTTCGTTGCAGGCCGTCAGATCACGGACAACGTGTTATTGGCATACGAGACGCATCACTACATGAAATTGCAAGGAGTGCAGGGTAGGAAACTGATGTCATTGAAGCTTGACATGAGCAAGGCGTTCGACAGAGTGGAGTGGAGGTTTGTTTGTCCCCTGCTGGAGAAGTTTGGGTTCCCAAAGCAGCTGGTGGATCTGATAAACAGATGTTTGGCATTGGTGCAATTCTCCTTTTTGCTTAATGGCCAGTGTTTTGGAAGGCTGGCTCCGGAATGTGGGATCAGACAGGGAGATTCATTATCCCCTTATCTGTTTATTATCTGCAGTGAGGTATTCTCATCGATGCTCCATGACCTTCAGTGCAGTGGTAAGCTGGCGGGAATCGGGGTCGCGAGAGGGGCACCCAGGATCTCACATCTGTTCTTTGCAAACGACACCTTGCTCTTTGGGGAGGCCACCATAGATGAGGCGGCATACATGCAGACGGCTATCATGGCCTACTCCAGAATCTCGGGCCAGCGTATAAATTTTGACAAATCTGCCATCTACTTTAGTGGTGCAACACCTCCTGGAACACGTCAGGAAATCTGTGCCTTGCTGCGCATGAGAGAGGTGACCCAGCACGAGAAATATCTAGGCCTCCCTTGCGTGGTGGGGCGGGACAAAACTGGGGTCTTTAGATCGATAAAAGACAGGGTTGCTGCGCGGCTGGAGGGTTGGAGAGCTGAGTCACTGAGTCGTGTAGGAAAGGAGATACTTATCAAGTCTGTGGTCCAGGCTATCCCAACCTATGCCATGTCATGCTTCCGTATACCAGACGGTGTGCTTGGGGACATCCAGGCTATGGCGGCTCGCTTCTTCTGGAGAGGATCTGACCCGGGGAAAGGACTACACTGGGTGGCATGGGACAAATTGGCACGGAGTAAGAGGGATGGAGGGCTTGAGTTTCGGCAGATGAAGGCATTCAATCAGGCAATGCTGAGTAGGCAAGCATGGGGGTTGCTTACCCGGCCCCACTCGCTCTTGAGCCGAGTACTGAAGGCGAAGTATTATGCGGAGGAAAGTTTTCTTGAGGCGGGGTTGGGCAATCGACCCTCTTTCACATGGCGGAGCCTTTTGGAGGGGCGAGAGGTGCTGAAGCTGGGACTTAGAAGAATGGTGGGAAATGGGCAGAGTACCTGGGTGTGGCAGGACCCGTGGATACCCGGCCAGGGCATGACTCCACCTCAGTATCTGCCCATGGGCCTTGTTCCACCTGGTCGGGTCTCAGAACTGATTAATCAGGCGACGAAGCAGTGGAACTCTGATCTTATCCATGCGCTCTTTCCAATAGATGTAGCCTCTACCATATGTGATATCCCCTTGCGTGACCCAGAAGGGCCGGATCGTTGGATATGGTACCCAGATAAAAGGGGACGCCATAGTGTGAAGAGCGCCTACCACCTTGTCATGTCAAAAGCCCTAACCCCGGAGACTGGGGACCCACCTGGGAGAGAGGGAGACCCCCTCTGGCGCCGCTTGTAGAGTCTACACGTTCCACCCAGAGTGCAGCAGTTCCTATGGAGGTTTTGTAAGGCTATATTACCTACGCAGGACGCTTTGCAGCGGCGCCACATACTGGCCGGACCATCACTCTGCCATCTGTGTTACGGTGCTACCGACGATCTCCGCCACCTGTTCTTTGAGTGCTCATTCGCTGTTACGGTGTGGGAGTTAGCAGGTTGCATAGACACCATTGTGGCCCATCGGAAGGAGGAGGGTCATGCCTGGCTTAAGGAAATATTGTTGCGCACCCCTGGAGGAACATGCGAATTCATAGCCATCACACTGGATCTTATCTGGTTCCAAAGGAACAAACGAGTACATGGGGAGCCTATGCACGGGCCTCTTGGGGTAATGCAGTCAGCGGTGGCGGCCCTACGGAACTTCAAGGCCGCGAGAGCCTGCCCGGAGAAAGAGGATCCCTCATTAGCATTCTCTATTCTCTTGGCCAGAGCCCCCCCTGGTATTAAGGTATTCTTTGATGCGGCCTACCACCCCTTGACCCGTCGAGCGGCGATTGGGGTTTTTGGATCGGATAAAGAGGGTCGGTGGTTAGGTGGCATAGCGAGGAAAATTACAGGGGTTTGCTCCCCAGAGGAAGCAGAGGCGACAGCCTGTCTAGCGGCGCTCGAGCTGATTGGGCAGAAGGGGTGGACTCGATGTTCAGTTGTGGGAGATGCGGCTGTGGTAGTACTGGCGGCCAGAGGAGAAGGGTGCTCAGAGGTTGGGGCCCAGCGCATTATCTCCAGGATTGTGGCGGTGAGTAATGAACTAGGTATTCGAGGCATATACTGGGTCGAAAGGGGCAAAAATGTCATTGCGCATCTGTTAGCACAGTATGGGGCCACAGGGCCCCAACAGGAGTATTGGTGGCCATTGCCGCCCGCTTTTGTATCTCAAACGTTGCTGGACGATTTCCAGCGCCATTAATACACAGCTTTTCCGTTCAAAAAAAAAAAAAAATATTAGACATATTCCAAAGTTAGTTGGGAGACAAAATTACCCTATTTGGATAACGCTGATGGATAGTCATATCAGAGTATTTGGTTTGCGACAATTCATTCAAAAGGAGGTGACAGATGATGCAGACGATGAAACAAAGGAGAAGGAACGTTTGACATTATCTCTCATTCGTCAATCTGTTGATAGTTCAATTTCTGGAAAAATTTGTCGTACTAAAACGGCCAAACAAGCATGGGATATTTTGGCAAAAAGTTATAGAGGAATGGATAAAGCTCAGAAAAATAATGTCTTAAAATTGAAAAAGACATTTAGAGATAGCAAGATGAGAAAATGTGAGACAATTGAAGATTATATTAATAGATTGGAGAAAATCCAAGATGAGATGAGATCAAACAGGTATTTTCTCGATGAAGAAACTTTTGTGAATCATGTTCTCAATACATTGCTTAGGAAGTTTGATTACTTTGTGGCGTTAATAATTGAGACAAGAGATATTTCAAAGTTGTGTCATGAAGAATTGTTAAGTATATTGTTCTTTGATGAAATAAGGATTAATATCAAGCAGTTAGTGATCAATGAGTTACAAGAGCATATCTTCCGAAAAATTGCCTCAAGAATTGTGAATGAAGAAAGTGAAAGAATCAATGAACTAGATTATGTCAAGAATGTGGATGAAGGCATTGAAGGTATTAATTTGGTCAAACAAGAACAGATTGTTTGTCTAACTGAACAAGAGCGAAATATTGAAATTGATGATCACATAGATCATGGGATGGTTGAAAGCTCTGTTGAATTGGAGCAGATCAACTGCAGTAAAGTCGACTCCTTATTTGGTGGAGTGTCCGACCAGGTTAAAAATGTGACAGTGGAGCCTTGGGTTTGCAAGGACATTATTATGTTTGACGGCATTGATGAAATTAACAATGTTGACGGAAAGCTCTGTTCTAAAGATGAATGGATAGATATCAGTGAATTCTTTGATCAAGCTGAGAAATTTGACAAGATGTGCTCAAAATACAAGTTTATATTCAAATCAAATTTGAAGGAAACACCTCGAATTTGCGAGGTTGTTATTGAAATTTGCAAGGATTATTACAAGGTTGATGAGAAGACTTGTTTAGATGAAGAATGGGTGGACATGACTAAGTTCTTTGATAAGGATGAGTTTCCACAGAAGATCCATGGCACATACAAAATTGTCTCTATGAAGAGTTTGCAAGTAAAGTTGAAGAACTCCTACAAGTTGGTGTTGCATGTTGCCTACACAGCAATGGAGATTTCGATGGAGATTCAAGCTCGTGATGGCGATGGAGCCGATTTGATCCAAGTTTGGTTTAAGGGAGGCTATGTTGGAATTAATTAAACCAAACTTGTATTTACTTATTAGGTAATTATAATTGTAGTAGGATTTGTTATTTGTCTATTTCCTATTTGGTTTAGTGTTTGTTTTGGGAAACCTAGTTGTTTTAGGAAATAGTTCTGAATCAGATTTAAAGTAGGATTCAGGGATAGTTTAGCCTATAAATAGAGGCATTGGGTGATCATTGTAATTACAAAGAATCACAAAAAGAATCACAAAGAGATAACAGAGAATTACAGAGAAAAATACAAAGAAATTAATTAAAGCCTTGCGGCTGATTTCGGAGAGAATTAATTCTTCTTTGGCTGTTTGAAGTTCAGCCGCCCAGTAGGCGCTGTTGCGGTTTTGTTTCATTATATTTTGATTAAGTCTCTCTCTCTTCTTATTTGTTTCTGTGCAATCATTAATTGTTTGTTTCGCTGGTTAATGATTTAGTTTCTAGTTTTCAATTAATTAGTTTGGCAGAAGCTTCTTCTCCTTTCGGATTTCTCTTGAATTGGTTTAATTCCGGTGATTGTTTATTTGCCAATCATGACTTCGTTCGACGACCTGTTAGCGTAGCTTTTGATAAATTTTGTGGGTTTATTTTGGGTCCTACATATGTCCCTATTTTGATGTATTGCGAATTTCATCTTGTAGATCTCACGGGTATGCCCCGTTATTTTCTGGAGGAATAAATCATTTACCTTTCAAAAAAAAAAAAAAAAAAAAAGAGAGATTTTTCCTGAAATTGTAACAAAGTAAACATAGCTTAGAATTGAAACTATTATTGTTATTATTTTAAAAATATGTATTACTTTTTATTTTATATACATAACACTACTTGTACCCTTCAAAATAAAAACTACTTATTATTTATTATTATATTTTAGAAGTAGGCCCTAATATTTTACATGTATTCCTTTTTTAATGAGGCACTACTTCCACCTTGAATTTGACACATTTTATTTTTACATGCATTTTTTATAGTATTAAAGTAAAATATTAAGAAATATGCACTACTTTCATATTACATACGCTGGTTTTCTACATCGGCAACGAGTTTACCACTTTTGGGTTTAAAACAGAGTACCTTTTATTGGCGAATAGCCCAAGAACCAATCTTTCACGCTCAGCGACGAGGACGAAGCCAGAGTCACAACTGAAAACAGCGGTGAAGGCGACGGGGAAGAGAAATATGGCTCCTTGGGAGGATGAAGTTGAGTGACTATATGGTGAAGTTGTTGATAATGGTGGTTTTCTACATCGGCAACGAGGGCTGCTCAAAGGGAACGACCAAAGTGGTAAAAGTAAGGGCGCTGGAGATCGGTGTCGAGCCATCCCAATCACATTTGCATCAGCATCAAATATGTTTCTATTAATTTGGAAATGCCTCAATGGTGGTGAGTTTTGAGGGGGACCTTTATTGGTGGTTGCTTTTAGAAGGGGAGGATGGTGGAAGATGGAGGGCATGATGGTGGGTTCTGAGGGGGACCTATAGCGATTGAGTTCTGAATTTTTCAAACACAAGTAAGAAGATAATGAACATTATTTTAGTTTATAGAAGAGTGTTGAACAAAAATACCCCTTAAAAGTGGCATGTAAGTGACACATGATGCTATTTCGGTTAACTCAAACCGACCAAACTGATGGAATGACATTTCTAGCACGTTTACAAATTATAGTGACATTCGTGGGGGGGAAAAAGTTTAGTTACCAAACGAGATATTTTGGAAAAGTATGATGACATTTTTGGCAATTCACTCTTTATTTTACATGCATTATTTATACTATTAAAGTAAAATATTAAGAAATATGCACTACTTTTCATATTACATACGCTACTGTTTTAAAGAGATAGTATTTCTACTCTTAGAAGTGATACTTTTTATCTAACATACACTACTTATACCCTTAAAGTTAAAACTTTTTATTATTATTCTTTTTTAGAAATAGATACTTCTTTTTAGATTACATACGCTGCTTCTATCCTTAATATTAACACTTTTATTTACTCGCACTACTTCTATATAAGAGATTATACATAATATATGTTCTATATTTTTTAAACAAAACGTGGTACAATTTTTTATTATAGAAAAATAACCAATGGCTTATATATATATATATATATATATATATATATATATATAAACGCGTTGTAAGATTGCACCGGACGATACTACATGTCCGGCATTATTATTTGAGTTAAATTAATCCCACAATGTATAATATATGTATATTCAAGTGCTCAGGGCCGGCCCAGTGCATAACACATCTTCAGCAATCTAGTCACCCATCAGTCAACTTCTTACTCAAAAGAAATGGTAAAAAAAAGGATAATGTTGAATCCCAACTTAACACTGAGCTTGTGTGACGTCAGCATCCACCTTCCGCTCCCTGCTTTTGGGATCAACTCCCCTATTAAACTCCGATGATCAAGTTAGAGGAGGAAGAAGAGTAATATCTCAAAGCTAAGTTGGAATTCAATCCCTTTCAAATGAGGGAAATGCTGAGTATTTATAGTGAGAACGGGGGTGAGTGGATACAGCTATCCAGTCAAGGTGTCATCTTTACCTCGTAACACATGTCAATTATGTCACCTGTTAAGCATTCGCGAAACTGGACTTCAGGTCGCCCACAAATGAGGTCAGCCCCAGGTCGTCAACGGACGAGGTCAGCCCGCAGGTCGTCCGGACGAGGTCAGCCCGTAGGCCGTCCAGCCGCAGGTCATCCCAGATGAGGTCAGCCCTCAGGTCGTCAACAGATGAGGTCAGCCCCCAGGTCATCTCGGCATTAATTTAGTATCCAACAGATAGCAAGCAGACGACTTGGTTTTGTAGGGCATTCAAAAATGGTTTCCAAAATAATATTATTTTGATTCAAAATTATTCTCAATTTCTCATTCAGTAGATAACTGCCCATGCTAGGGAGATAGTTGGGGGGTAGTAATGGGAAGGCCTGATGATGCAAGGGTAAAATAATAAATAAATAAAAGAAATTGCCCATTCATTCATCATTTATTGTAACACAAACAATCTCAATCATGTTTTTAATAATTTTAATGTATGAGAAACTATGGTGAGCTACTATTTATCACTATATTTTAAACCATAATTAATAATAGAGAATGAACCATTAAATGTGGAAATTTAAAAGTTACATAATTTGGAAATAACAACTGCTTCTCTGCTACCAATTGTTGAATCTGTTGTAGCCATCTGACGAAATGCTAAGGCTACGTTGCCTTCCCGGAGACAGTTGATCAGCACTGCAAATCTGACTCAAATTGAACCCTTAAAAACCCTCACGATGCTGCAAATAAAACAGCATGCATGTAATAGCCCATGCATCTCGGTTGACATATTGCCGTCTTAAATTCATAATTATAATTATGTAAAAAAATCATTAGTATATAACAAAAATAGAAGGAAAATATTTAATAAATTGAAAACAAAAAAAATAAAAATGATAGTTCTGTTATAAAACTACTATGATACTAACTATAAAAACATGTAGCAGATAAATAATTAAAATGATAAAACAAGAACAAGAGATTAGATAGAAATGGAGATAAACATTTTCTATTATCTCATTCATCATCTCCTTTCATCATTTAAGCTTCTACTTGTAAGTAAGAATTGTAGGTCACATGAGACTCTACATATTACATTAATATTCAATAGTTGCATGAGTAAGAAGTAGGGGAATCAATAGGGTAGTGGAAAAGGGATAATAATAGTTACAAGAAGTGTATGAACATTCACTAAATAATATTCATAATACTTCCCCTTGAATATCCATCATTAAGAGATGCCTCGTTAAAAATTTACTAGAAAAACCTTGTGGGAAAGAAATCTAGCGAAGAAAAAAAGTACATTTTCTTCGTATAACATTGCCTTGTTAAAAAATAAGAAGAAAATTCTTGCCATCTTTTTACCCTCTACTCTTGTCTTGTTTTCATATTCTCTACTTATACTTTTAGCCTTCTATTCATATTTTACTATTACTATTCTAGTAGTAATTTTATTACAAGTTCATTATTTAAACAAAGATGATTGTAATTTATTTTAGCAAAAAAAGAAAAAAGGAATAAGGCAATAAAAATAGAAAGGGAATAACGAAGAGAAAGAATAGTATAAACAAAATAAAATAAATTTATAAATTTTAAAAAACTACAAAAAGCAGTAACAACTTCATATTCCCACCTTGCTAAGAGTAAAGAATAATTTATCTATTTTCAAAAATATATTATGTTTAATAGAAGAGTCAACTTTAAACTCCTCATACCCGTACTAGTATAATTATCTTTACTAATATAATTATGTATAATTCACAATTAACATTTACTTAAAAGTAAGAAAATAATTGAAATAAATTATGTTAAATTAGCTATTTTAGATGTTGTGTCTTGACATTAATTAATAAAAAATTATATAGGATTAATAAAAAATTATATATGTGAAAATAAATTTTCTTATTGGAGCAGGGAGTAATAAATGATAAAAACCAATAAATTAGAATCATTTCAACATCTTGGCCCATAAACAATAAAATGAGCCCAAATTTTTTGTTAAAAATTTATTTACAAGACGAACAAAACAATTTTCTTAGCTTGGGCTGTCCGAGCCCAAAGGTAAGGTTTTTGCATGGGTCAAAAGACTCAAAATAGATAGAGCAAAAAGAAAAAGAAACCAGACCTGGTTTTCTTGGTTCTCGGACCAAACCCAGTTTTGACCCATTTTTACAACAAACCCGGATTGGATTGGTGGCCATCTCCGGTTCAGTTGGTCCCATCTATGTTGTTGAACACTAGGATTTTCTCATTAAACATCCATTTTTTTTGTTTACTAGTAATCCGTACAGATCTAACTAGTGGAAGAAAAAATCGCCATCACGCTAGACAAATCACATACCGAAGAATGAGTTCAATATCGAATCTGCTACTAATATTCCGATGAAAGCCCAACCGACTGTATCTTCATTTGATAATAATAAAATACCCACTTATTTATATAGGGAGAAACTCTCGTTTATTCAGAGAGACAATATTTCTGACTATGAAAGAACATAAAACTCCTGTCATGAAAAAATAAAATATATTTCCCCAATTCCTCTTGAGAAGCAGATGGGAAAAAAAATTAGAGAAGATGAACGTTAGGGCTCGAGAGAGAGAAAAAAGGAAAGGACGGCGTTAAGAGTTTTTTTTTATTATAATAAAGGAAAAAAAAAATAGCGCTGCACATAGTAAATAAATTAAAAATATGAAAAATGACATTTACATGCAAATAAGCTAACAATAATTCTAAGGGCAAATTATATATTTGCCTCCTTGAACTTTGAGTTTAACTACAGAATTATTCATATTATTTTAAAAGTTAAATTTAACTTTGGGTATAATTATGAAATTAACTTTGTTTTTTTAAAAATTATGATATACTCTTTTAAACTTAAAGATTGTAAAGAAAAATTAAAATATAGTATAATTTATCTGTGGAGAGAAAGGGTATGAAATGGTCAACCCAGTCATATAAGATGAAAAATCCCACTACAACAAAACGGCTCTTCGACATCGGTTATTTGAACCCTTTAGTACCACATTTTGCGCTTTTTTAGTTCCAATATGAGTAATTTGCGGTGTTAATTATCTCGACTCTTCAACACCGATTGTTTGAGACCCAATGTTAAGGGTCCCGAATCTTCAACTCCAATTATTATTAAAACCGGTGTTAAAGTATAAATATATTTTTTAAAAATAAAAAAATGTCACACATTATATAAACTAATTAAAATAACGATATCATATTACACAAATAAGAATAAACTATACAAAAAATAGTTTAAAAACCAGTCAATTAACTAAGTAAAAATAATTTATAAAATGTAATAATGTATATTCAACTTCATAATTTTACATGTATCAACCTTTGTAGTAACAGAAAATGCAATATTCGTATTACAACCTCTGCGTCACTGCGATTTCACCGTGAATTCTAAATTAATGGTATTCTTTGTTCTTTCTTTGATTTCTTCGAGCATTCAACATCAATTTTGAAAATTATTGATTAATAGGTACTTCCTCCGTTCTTTGTAAAGAGTCATTTAAGCTAAAAAATTTGTTATTTTAAAATTGTCATTTCAACAATTTTCAATGAAAAGTAAGAAAATTTTCAATTCTACCCTATATCACTTTATCAAACCAGCATAATTAATTCAGACTTTTCAAATTTTAAAAGGATCATTAACTACTCCTATAATTAATCTTATCTAGGAAGATGTAAAGCACTCTTTCATTTTTCAAAATGGCCTTTAACTAGTCAGTCTTTTGGAATACTCAAGAATCAAAATGAACTCAAATGCTAAATTAAAAGTATAAATTAGTCCAACTAATAACTGAACGTAAACATTTTTCATCATTCATATTTTTCTTTAATTTCTTTAAAACAGTTCAATTGGTATTTTTGTGAATTTAAATTATATTTTTAATCAATTCAATCAAGAAAAAAATTTATCTTCTTTACCTTGGAAGGTGAATTTTTGGCGCTTTTTAGTTGTAATTAATTATTTTGAAAAGCATTCTGTCAAGAAAAAAAAAATTACTAAGTAAAAGAAGGGGAAGTGCTACATTTACCCTCAGGGTCAATGACCCTCCCCATGTGGCACTTATGTGGCATCCACATCATATGCCAACTTAAAAATTAATTATTATCTATTTAATTTCTCTTTCATGCTTTTCGATACTAAATTCTTTCTATTAGCCCAATGCAAGTCTCTTCTTCCTTCATGTTTTCCATTTTCGATTCATTACGTAAACCCACCAACATCACCATTGTCTTCGGCTCTTTGCTTTCAATAAACCCACCACCATAGCAGACTAACAGTAGTCTTTCCCTTCAGTAAAGCCACTACTATGTATCCTTCTTCCTTCATTTTCTTTTTCCCTCTCCCTTTAGTATACTCATAATCACTTAGCTAGTATATATAATTATACTGTGTGATATATATATATATGAAAGTAATTATGCAAAATATAATTGCATTAAAATTAAGTATATGAAAATTTTACATTGAATATATAATTAATTACATTATGAATAGAATTTTCCAATAAAATATCATTTAACTTTTACTTAATTTGTTTTCAAAAATTGTCTATATAACATACTAATATATACTTTCTCAGTTCTATTAAAAAAGTTAAGTTTCAATTAAATACAACTTTATGAATTTTAAGGTACAACACCTAAAATAACTAATTTGTCACCATTTATTTCACTAATATCATTTTTTCTTAAATTGGGTTAATCATAGACCACATATTATTATATTAATAAAAGATTTAAAAGCAAACTACTTTATTAAAACAAAAATAGTTTTTGAAAGTAGACACTTCTAGTATAAATAATGAAGTATGTATATATCTACCCTATATAATAGAAACTAACATAGGCTTGATTTGAGGGTGCCACATGGCTGCCACATAAGATTAGTATTTAATATCTACACTATATTATGTGCCACATGGATGCCACGTTGGCAACATAATTATTTATCCTATAACTTCATAATTTAAGATGACTTATCATCTTCTCCACTAGAAAACTTTCTCAATTTTTGTTTCACTTTATTATTTATTATCCAATTTAACTTATAATTAAATAACAGGTAAACGGAATAGCCACCTAATAATTATGGGAAATTATGGAAATGTGGGTAGCCATTGGCCAATGCCATTCATGATTTCAATTGTTGTTCCTTTGCTATGTGCTCTACAAATACTCGTACTTCTTTGGCTTCTTCTTGCATTGTTCATCGCACCCCAGAAAATATTTGTTAATATTATTTTATCAAACAATTGTTCTAAATGTTGACCCAAAAAATGGCAACCTACGACTATCCATATACATTGAACGAGTGATTTTATATTAGATAAGCTTACAACTGTACATATCTTATCTCTTAAAATTAATTATTTTTACTCATATCTCTTCTTGTGTGCGCTGAAAAAATTTAAGCTTATATGATCGAACAATATTTCTAACTCCTATACTTTTCTTGAATCTAACCTAATGCACACACGTACATTATATGTATTTATAACATGTGTCATATACATAACATAAGTATAACAAATTAAATTCTAAACTATTTCATATTCTCTTAAAACTTAAGTCAAAGAAAAATTATAACCAAATAATACTATTGGGAAAATGCCGGGTATTGCACGGCATGCAACTTCTAGTATATATATATATATATATTATACATGATTCTTAAAATCATTTGCTTAAGATAATTTATTGCATTAAGATCGTAATAATGTGGGAGCATCGATTAGTCGAATGCAGAAGACGACGATGATTAGTAATATTGGTTTAGTAATTTTTATTTATTTTTTAAAAATAATTATGTCTATTTTTTTTAGCATTATCAATATTCGTGTGTAATAAAGAATTTTAATTTAAGTTGTATTTTAGTAACCTTGATTTTGATATTAATAATTTATTGTTTCATTATTAAGAAATTGAATTTATTGTTAGACGAATATGCAAAATGAAACAATTATTTGTGGTTCTTTGTAAATAACTTAAATAGTATAAAAGTAATAAAATTTGAATTTAAAATTATGTGTAAAGAGGCATTTAGATTATATGTAGAGTTGTGCACTAGAGTAATTTAATGTTAAAATTACAAAATAGAGATAGAGGAAATTATAAAACTCTATAATCTCTGTATATGCCCTTACTCTTGTAGTGATGTATCAACGTAGTTTCTATTCAATAAATGATACAATAAATGTTAATAATTTGTTAATTATCTATTCAATAAGAAATTTAGAACAATTTAGAAACAAAATAATATTATAATTAACTTTTTTATCTTAAAAAATTAAAAAATGGGGACATCTTTTATCAAGGAAATACTATAGTCCCTTCACTAGCTAGACCATTCATTCAGTGGATAATGAGCTATGATGGATTACCCATACAATTGCATAACTCATTGCATAGGTCATTATCCACGAGATGAATGATCTCGTGAAAGAACTATAGTCTTACTCACTTTTATCATATCACTCCAAACTTCCAAGTTTAAGGAGTAACGTTCTAACTCATATAGACCCTTATTGATGTGATCTTGCCCCGGAGTGGACTTAATCACGTTGTGCCGATCGTTCCAAGAGTTGCTCCGTTGTGTGGTGAAGACCTTGACCCGCCAACAAATGGACAAAACGGAACCTCGGTATAGAAACCTCGACCCACGATTGTGCAATGTTGAGAACCTCGGTATAGAAATGCCACAAACAATTCACCACGATTGTTTGATAAGTTTGTGAACGCCACAAGACGAAGTCTTGATAAGTTCGAAAAGTTCTTAAAGAACAAAGAGTTAAGAAAAACTCACAAAATTATATTATCCAAGTTGTTCCCCAATGATTTACAAGAATGCGTTTTTATAGGCCAAAACAAAGGACTATTCTAGAATAAAATGAAACTTTGAATCATATTAATTCCCTTGGAAATGTATCACCGAGTCTGGCCGGCCTCTTAGAACTTCTTGGAGTTTGATCAAAATTCAGCAATTTACTTCATGAAGGTTCATGCATTATTGAGTCCAATTGATCCAACTCTTGAGATGCCTTGTGCGTGTATCCATGCAGGCTTTAAGAGGTTTGTTTGCTGCAGCATTTACTTGTTTGAAACCTTACAAGTTCCCTCCTTGGTATCTTGCAATTTGTAGAGGAACTAGGCAATTGTGAACTGAAAAGTCCTCTTAAATGCTGAGTTAGAGAGCAGCAATTTTGGATGGTTCACACCTATCTTTGACCTTGGAACATGTTAAAAACTTCTGCACTCCCTCACTTCCCTTGACCGATTTCAGCCCTTGATTTTCAACATGGGATGAACTTTGATTTGTGCTCTTGAATTGAGTTTAAACACCATCATCCCTTGGACTTCCTTGCACCATTATCTGGACTCACTTGTCTGCAATTAATAATTAAACTAACATAAAAGAACTCATAAAACACACAACTTAAATAATAAAACAGCATGTTAAAGTGAGCTGCTCATAGAGCATAAGTGGCCAAAAATCCAAAGATGAATTTCTCCACTTAAACTTCCAAGACTAAGAATTAGTCTTGGTCTTCCACTTGTAGCAAAAGTGCATGACTCGTTGGATTTTTTTGAAGAATGCCTTGAGCTTGAACCCAACTCGTCTCAACTAAACCACTGATGACATTTCTAAATTGTTTGGACTGGGACCTAGTGATAGGTCCAACATGCCATTTCATTGGATCATTTTTGTCCTCGCCGGGGCTTCCGGAAGGGATGTCAGATGGATTCTCATCACTTATGCACTGGCGGATTTAGCATGGGGGCACGTGCCCCCAGTGGCCCCCACCGCCCTTTATATATTTAGTATACTTTTTTTTTAAAATTTGTTAAATTAATGTACTGGGCCCTCACTATTTTTAAAATTATAAATTTAATCACAAATAATGCACAATACATAATGAAATTGTATTAAGATTATGATTATTTTTTTTGAGTATTATTAAGATTCACAACACATAGCCAAATTGTATTAATGTTATGATTATTTTTTTCTCGAGTATTAGGAAGTTTAGATTCATTATAACTAAAATTGCATTCAAAATGAAAAACGTAAAAGAATTACTAAATAAATTTTTTTTCTCTTTTATTATTTTTGTAATTTTTTTTTCTAGTTTAACTCTATTTTAAAATATAATTTTATTTGGTCATACAATATATATATTGTGCCCCCATTAAAATAAATTTCTAGCTCTGCCACTTGCCTTATGTTTTTACAATGACTTTTTTAGCCATTTATATTTGAAAATAACGTTCTTGGTTTATTAGATTTGTAAATTGAATTTTTGATTTTTTTAAACTTTTGGCATATAATATGTTTGTGAATATAAGGGATATAAAAATTTATTTATACAACTATGATGGACTAAATAAAATAATTTAGTCTAATTAAAAAGAAAATTAATGTACTTGAATACATATAAAACAGAAGCCAATCAAAGTTAATGAGACATTGAAATATCTGAAAATTCAAAGTGAAGAAAATATAAGAAAATTATTGTTTAACTTTAATATATTAAAAAATGTTACTCTGTGATACTAACTTCTTCACACTTACATTTATATTAGATTAATGAAAGATAATGATGAATCGAATGGAACTTACTATGGGAGAAAGGGAGAGGAAAAGTGTGCCAGGAGAGAAGAGAACAATAACTTCTGAAGAAAGAGAAGGAACATTAAACAGCCGGACAGAGAAAATATAAGATTGATTACAGTTTTTATTTCTTTAATTATTGACGTGTATGACACATGTATTGTTACATAAGATATGGTCACTAATCTTGAAGGTAAGTGAAGATTTTTCGTCAATTTGATCATATGTGGAGAAATTTAGGAATTTCAGAAACTAAAAATACATTTCAAGGATAAGTGATCACCTGAAATTGCGATTTCCAACAACTAGCCTCGGTTTTTGAAAGGCAACAAAAACAAATTGAAAAATAAAAAACTGTAGACAAAAACCGTAAGAGGAGACAAATAGATTTCAACTATATATTTAGAAGAAAATAAAATGAGGCAAGAAACTCGAAGAAAAATCTCTTCCATGAAGACACAAGGTTGTGAGATTCAAGCACTTGGTGTCAACTACATAGTCACCAAGCCAAAGAGCGAAAACCCTTTGAAATTCTTCATCAAAGAGCCCAAAAACAATCAGCAGAATGATGTTCATCAGTTGCAACAAGTTGGAAATTCAGCTCGTTCGCCATAAACTGCACAGCTAAACCATGGAAAATACTAGCTGTAGTTGGCCCAAGTGGAGCTGGGAAGTCCTCAATGCTAGAGATTCTTGCAGGCAAACTGAAACCACAAAAAGCATCCATTTTTGTGAACAGGGAGCCGCTTGATGCAGCAAGGTTCACGAAAATCTCTGGCTATGTTACGCAAAGGGACACTCTGTTCCCCCTTCTTACAGTTGAAGAAACCTTGATGTTCACCGCCAGGCTCAGATTAAGGCTTCCTGAATCGGAATTGAGGTCGAGGGTGAAGTCATTCATGGCGGAGTTGGGTTTAAGCCAGGTTTCCTGCGCAAGAGTTGGGGATGAAAGAGTTAGAGGGATTTCCGGAGGAGAAAGGAGAAGAGTTTCAATTGGGGTTGAAGTTATTCATGACCCTAGTGTTCTAATTCTTGATGAGCCAACTTCAGGGCTCGACAGTACCGCATCTTTGCAGATCATTGATATGCTGAAAAAGATGGCCGAAACTAGAGGGAGAACCATAATTCTGAGCATTCATCAGCCCGGATTTAGAATTGTGAAGCTGTTCAATTCAATTCTCCTTTTGGCTAATGGCAGAGTTTTGCATCACGGGACTGTTGAGAAACTCAGCCTCAGCATGAGAGAAGTGGGATTGCAGATTCCAATCCATGTGAAATGTTGTCGAATTCGCCATCTAATCCATCGAGACGATTGAGCAGCATCAATTTCCTTTGCCATCTATCACTTCAAACAAGGGAGGAGATGATCAGGAGCAGCAGTGCCAGAGTAGAAATGGTAAGTTTACGCTGCAACAATTATTTCAACAATCAAAGGTCGTTGATGAGGAAGCCTTGAATTCTGGGATCCCATTTTCTTATGATTTTGCCAATTCCAGATTGAAAGATACTGTTATTTTTAGCCACAGATTTTGGAAAAACATTTGGACTAAGGAACTTTTCGGTTGTAGAAGCCTTCAGATGCTGATATCTGGCCTAGTTTTGGGTTTAATCTTTTATAATATCAGGTACAATTTAACCGGTGCAGAGGAAAGAGTTGGTCTCTTTGCATTCATCTTAACGTTTCTGTTGTCAAGCCCAACAGAAGCTCTGCCAATTTTCTTGCTAGAAAGGGAGATATTAATGAAGGAAACCTCATGTGCGAGCTACAGAGTTTCATCCTATGCTATAGCAAATGGTCTTGTTTACTTGCCATTTCTGTTGATTTCATCATTGCTTTTCAGCATTCCTCTCTATTGGCTAGTGGGATTACACAAGACTTTCATTCTTTCATTTCTTGCTGCTGATTTGGCTAATTCTGTACACAGCAAATTCTGTGGTGGTTTGCTTCAGTGCTCTGGTGCCAAATTTCATTGTTGGAAACTCAGTGATTTCTGGGGTGATGGGATCTTTCTTTCTTTTCTCAGGATACTTCGTATCGAAACATGGGATACCGAATTATTGGATTTTCATGCATTACATTTCCTTGTTTAAGTATCCTTTTGAAGGGTTCTTGATCAATGAATTCTCTGGCTCGGGCTGCTTGGAACTCATGTTTGGAACCTGTGTAGTGAGTGGTGAGGATGTGCTCAAGGAAGTAGGATATGGTGAATAAAGTAGATGGAGGAATGTTATCATAATGTTGTGCTTTATTTTAGTTTACACATTCAGTTCTTATGTTATCCTTAGGTGCAGATGCTCTCAGAAAGGACTCAAAGGCTTTCTTATTTGAAGAATAATTAGTTCTCTCTTCCTCTTGGTTGTGTGTCCTTTGGCAGGTACGTATAAGCCTGTGTAATAGCAATAAGATTGTGGTTTTGGAATTTAAAAACCATATTAGAGTGGTTCTCATCTGACCAATGTGAATTTGTTTTGCAAGAATAGTTCGCTAAAGTTTGTTGACTTTGGGAGGTTTTACCTGAACCATTAATTTTAATTAAAGGATTACATAATTGGGTTGTGAAGATAAACTGAATTTGGTTTCATTTGTGTTTCTTTCTATCTCTGTATGATCATCTTTTTCTGTTTAAAATGGGTAAATTATATTTACCGCCCTCGAAGTTTTCCCAAATTACCATCACCCCCTGATCTTTCATGAAACTACCAACACCCCCGTAGATCGAGTAATAATATAATAATTATCATTCTCTCGCTTCGTAAAATTACATTTTCCCCTTTGAGAGTCAAAAAATTAAATTTAAAACTCAAGCATTTTTGTAATTAGGCTCTTGTCAGACCGTATGACAGTTCGACGTGTGATACTTTCGCCCTTAAAAGATTGGATGTGCAATATTTCTAAAAGTAAAAGTGGTACATGTCTAACCATCTGAGAGGTTGTATAGAAGTTTTTGCCAAAATTTTAATGTTCAGGTGATATTGGCAGTTTCATAAAACCATAGAGGGACGTTGATAGTTTGCAAAAACCTCGAAAAAGGTAATGTAATTTACCCATTAAAAATAGAAGAGGTAACGAAAATTGTTGCAGCTAGCAACAAATCTGTCGTATTATATATAAGAGCAAATTAATGATGGAAATGTGTTTCTAATAATAATAGGATGATAGCACTTCAATCCAACATGGTTATCATTCAATGGAAAGCCTGGGATTCATAGTGGGTCTAAAATGTTGGGTATTCTTAACAATAATGGAACTTTAGAACACAAAGAATCAAATAAAAATTGAACTTTATTGCTTCAAAGAAATACTAATATATTACAAAGTAGAACACAAGTAAACGCCTCTTCAAATCGTGCAAGAGAACTTTCCTTTAAACTTTATTAGTGCTCTTATGTGTGCAAAGAGTTCAGGACAAATATTCTTATGAAATTAGATAAAGAATTTTGTCAGAAGTCTGCACTGGCTTAAATAATATATAGAACAAGTGTGAAAAGAGCAAGAAGAGACTTGAAATTGAGAATGATTTCGTATCTATAAATTCGTCCAAATGAGTCTATTTATAGACCTCCAAAGAGTGTCATTCAATAGCCACAACTCTTAGGAAAAGGTGGAAAAAAAGGGACTCAATTCGGATGCGAATTGATCTCGAAATCTCATTTTTCATGAAGATGTGCAACAGTTCAGAAATGAAGAAATTGACTGGAGCCTGTGCGTCACACGAAGCCAATTCGTTGGCTTCTGCCTTTGGCTTTTTACTGGATGTCGTGCGACTCGCACGAGCTGTTCTTCAGCAAGAGCTTTTGGCTTTTGCTCCAGCTCTGCTCTCGTGTTACTGTGAGTATCTATGTGGCTCACACGTCAATTTGTACTGTCCAACTTCTCCTTTTCCCTTAGCAAATCATTGAAAAATTTCCAACAAACCCCCCTATTATCCACTGATTTGAAAAATTGCCTGCCTCCCAAAACCAAAAACTTTTCTTGATAACTTATGCATCAACATTGATGTCTTTTTGATTGAACCAAAGCCTTAGTGAATACATCTTGCAAACCTATCGAAACTAATTCGGTAGACAAATTTTGAGCCAACAGTTCATTGACAAGTCTTAATGTACTCACATGCAAGTTCGATCATGAATGCGTCCACGATTTCATTGATCAAATTCGCGAACGTTCCTATGAAGAAGCACTTAACAGTTTATGAATTTTCACAAGGCATACACATAGGCAAGTTTCAAAATACCCCCCGCCATATGAGAATTTTCAGCATTATTGCATTTCTCATATTTGGTATTAGCTTGAATTTGTTAAGCACTTAATCGTTCAACCTTAACTCACTAGCGAGTAAATAACACTAACTGTATTAGTGTTCAGAACTAGTAGGTAAACTAGCAATGAATTGAGGTTTCCACTGTAAATGGTCTGGATAATCCCATCTCGATAGAAGTATTTTCTATCATGTCCTTTGTGAGTCATTTTGTTAAAGGATCAGCCAAATTACATTTTGACTTCACATAGTCTAAGGTTATAGAGCCACTTGTGATCAAGTCTCTAACTATACTATGTCTTAACCAATATGCCTAGATTTCCCATTGTACACTTGACTATATGTTTTTGTAATCATAATAGTGTTATCGCAATGAATGAATATTGGTGAGATTGGCTTTGGCCAAACCGGAATCTCATGCAAGAGATTTCTCAGTCATTCTGCTTCTTTGCACGCTGAGGCTAAAGCAACGAATTCAGAAGCTGATAGAGGATCTCACCAAACACTATAAAAACACTGCTTTTAACCTGTGATCATATGCTTAAATAAATGTACTACAATAAAAGACATGATCGATCCACTGGGACAGTAATTCTCAATTTCTTGTTCCAATTAATGCTTTGTAACCAGTTTTGACTAGTAGTCAACTTTGTGCCTCTTAAGAGACCTTAGATTGTCACTTTAACTACTTATAAGAAAGTAAATAATAACTTGTATCAAATATAGAGAGAATATTCCAGCATTATGTAATCCACCTTCATTACATGCATATAATCACGAACACTTATCTGGCCTAATTATCCTATCCCGGTTAGTTATAGATTACCGTGGGTCCCCTGCAGACATAATCTAATTTCTCCTTAATTTCTAGGTAATCCCCGAGAGTCCCCTACAGATAGGATTACTTCTCTAACCAATTTAACTAACAGGCTGCAAGTACCCGACAGACACCTTATTAATCAATTAGCAGCATTAAGATTTAAAGAAACCTAACACCAACAATTTCTATCATCGTAAATCAAGAAATCATTACCCAATTAATCAGTACCCCATCGGCAAGAGGTGGTGCTACTCAAAAGCTCTACTAGATTAAACTAAGTTGATCCGGCTCAATAGAATCTTAGTAATTAAACTTATAAACACAAATTAATTTAGGAACATAGTAATTAGACTTGGTTTAATCACAAGTTTCATACATGTATGGATTACAGCTTCAATACATAATACCCGAATAAATAATTTAGCTACTCATAACTTGGAAAATAAAATAATAACTTGTAATGGAAGTCAAAGAAGAAAATACTAGCTACTCTACTTAGAATCAAGAAGTCGCAAATCTGGGCAACCGCCTGCTTGGCCAAGTTGTAGCCTGCGCAGTTGGGAATTCCAAACCAATGAACAAAAACTCTGAAGAACTTAATTGTAGCAAAAGAATGAATTAAAACTAAAACTAGACTTGCTTAGGAATAAATCTGAGAGAAAAAACTAAAAACAAAGGCAGCGTGCAAGCGTGCCTTATGAATATTTGGATTGTCTATTTATAGGACTTAGGAAAATCTAGTGACTGGAATAAAATCTATCCCCTAATTAATTAAGAAAATCTATAAAATCTTATATTGGAAAATCAATCTTGCACATGGGAATTTCATATTTCCCTTTTATTTCCTTCTCTAATTTCAGCAACTTTGTTCCTTCTTTGAATCCTCCTTCCATACGGATTAGTTAATTCCGTTTTTCTCCATCACTACTACAAAAAGGGGCTGTAATGGCGGTTTTTTTTGCACATTTAACGACGGTTTTCTTGCATTTGAACCGTTATCTATCCGGCAGTGGTAGAAAGGTTACGAACTTTCTACGGCGGTTGGGAAGAACCGCCATAGAAATTCTGGACTTTCTACGGCGGTTGAGAAGAACCGCCATAGAAAGTTTGGACTTTCTACTACGGTTCCCAGGAAAACCACCGTAGAAAGTTCAGGCCTTTCTACGGCGGTTCCCACCCAAACCGCGGTAGAAAGTCAAGACTGTCTACAGCGATTAAACGAAACCGCCGCAGAAAGTCCTCATTTTCTATTGCTATATCTAAACCGCCATAGAAAGTCCTAAACTTTCTAAGGCGTTTTCCATACCCTCCATAGAAAGTTCTGAGCTTTCTCTAGTTTAGAGCAAAACGTGCTTCTAAAAGTTTAAAATAAATATACAAAATATTGCCAATATAGAAGTAGAAATCACTATTACATTACAGTGGCATATCCACAACAATTTATACAAAATATCAACAAGTTTCTACACTACCAAAACAACCATAAAGTACTACTTGGATAATGCTCCACAATATAACTAGCGCATAATTTTCTCATAGCATCTATATCCTTAGTAGTTAATGGAGTGTGATCGATCTTGAAGTACTACCACAGAGTATAAAAATCAAATTTAATTGAGTAGCAAAATGAAATACAATCAAATAAGTTATGCGAAATCGAAATGAAATACCTTTTCGAGTGCCAATGTCTCGGATTTCATTGCGATGTGGTACATGTAATGCATGACATAGTAGCCACACTCCCAGTTAGACTTTTTTTATTTATTTATGATATTGAATAATATTATACGAGTCAGAAGATCATACAATTGTATACAACACAACATTAAATAAAAAATTCAATAATTACTTATTTTACCTTAACTACTATCCATTTAGGTTACATATGCACATTTCTCGGCAATCCTCGGAAAGCTTGATAATTAAACATCACCCTATAAAATATGAATGATGAATAAAAATAATTAGCAACATAGGTATATATGATTGGCATTATAAATTATACAATCTAATATTAGTTAATATAACTCACTCGTCTATAAGTATTACTGCCTCATCTTTTTGTGGGTTTTGTAATGAATCAAACCAGTACACAATTTTTTCAATCGGTCTAATGGCTATAAGCATCTAATGTCCACTGCAAACCAAAAATTCAATGACCTCAGATCTTTAAATCAATGTTTCTTAAAAATTAGAGAAACACTTACAGTGTTTACCTCTGAAAATACGGTACCAGATAAATTTTTTTATTTCGATCCTTCAAGTTTCTTGCAATGTATTGTACCCTATCTTCATATGTATTTCCTAATGCTTTGACATGATCCGCTGAGAGAAACCCTATCTAGGGAATAAACATTATCATCCTTGGTTAGTCCAGCCACATAGAAAGAACACTATATATAACAATAATTGAAAATACAAAGAAAATTAATTGGTCGAAACTCACTTGATGAACAATTGCATGCAACAGTTTGTGACCTCTTTTTCTCCTGACAATAATTCAGCGACATTTATTCGATCCATACTAATAGGATTATCAACACCTATAATGTCTCTTGTCAATTGAAACATGAAGTAAGTGAAGTTCAAATCTTTCTCTAATCGGAGTTCTAACTCATGCAATTGATTAGATGTCAAAGAGGATGCCATTTCATTTGTAGTGATCGAAGATGATCTTATCTCATTCATAGAATTCGAAGGACCTTTTTTCTTTTTTGAACATTTCTCCACCTATGACCATTTGAATTCAAATTCATTATACAAAAATGTATGAAGTAATTCACAAATAAATGTAAGCATATACCTATTTTAATAGATCGGGAATAAGGTCAATCAAATGCATAGGCCATTCCACGAAAAAGGATTTTGACATTCCCACAATTGAAGTCTTTTTTTCAAGAAATGGCAGCGGGGCAAGGTCATCGTATGAAATTTTAATTGTAACTCTCGCGCAACCTTTCTTTACCACGCGCCCGTGGTGCTTTTTCTGCTTATAAACATTTCCCTTGGCCACAAGCTTACGTCTCTTACATGTATCCTCACTGATGAACAGATAACAGTCACACCCGTCCTGAGATAATAAGCATGTCAATGAACACATTATTGAACTATTTCTGTTAAATCCAAAAAATAAGTGTAATCATCAAAAGCAATATCAATCTTTTTTAGCATTGACAATATGAAAGAAATTATAGAAACAAAGATGACATACATAAATGTACGTTAATTACCTTGAAATCCCCTAAAGAACTCAGATCTTCCAAGGTTGTTGGAATAGGGCTATTGTGAACCTCATGCAAACTTATCAGGATCATAAATGAAACAGGAATCGTATGTAACTCAGGCAAACTCGTAGGGATTATAGAGGAAACATTATGGCTACGATGTACATTAGGCAAACTCGTAGGACTCACAGTGGAAACACGGCTACCATGTACCTCAAACATATCTGGAGACATTTCGACAGTTTCTAGGTTCAAGCTCTGAGATTTGGCATTATTAAGGACTGGGCTCTTGCTGTATTATAGTCAGCACTCATCTTAGTACATATATAATCCACCATCAGCTTAAGATCTGTTTGGCATTCATCGAGCTATGCTGAGGTTTTCCCCAAGCTTTCTTTTAGTTAAAGCTAGTTCAGCTTTCAGCGACGGGTGTGTTTCTGGAAAAACATCTGTAATACGGGCCCTGGTAGAATGACCGCGAACACGACCGGGGTGATCGGGCTTTCCCGTTGCTTAAGAAGTATGTCATTCCTACCCCCCTGAAACTTTCTCTCCTTCGGACTCGCGCATACATAAGTTTTCCTAAACATTTCGGCAAAAATATGAAATCTAAATCAATCATAATAGTTCTAATAATATGAGTTGCTGAAACAATTGACGCATAAGAAAATGTATGTCGTAAACTTACAATTTCACTTCCAACACGACCAGCATCCGAGGTAAAGTATTCTCCATTTTTGTTTGTGTAATCCTTTCTCCAAAGTAGATGACGGGCTGGCCCTATATAAGCTTCTTCTCTTTCTTCTTCAGATGTACAGTCCTCTAAAGCCTTTTCTCCATTTTCAATCATTGCCTCTTCATGCATATTCTTCTTAAGTAGTCGGTATCCACCACGAGATAAATTATGGTAAAAAGCATTCAAATTGGCATTCCTTTGAGATTTACCACGAATTGCCTAGGGAAAAATAAAATGAAAAGAGAATATCCATAAACTGAGCAATTTCAAATATCCAAAAAGAAGGAAAAAAATTCAAATAACTACCTTCCATTCTTCTGTCTCACGGCTAGCCTTAAACTTAAGCCATGTCTCCCTTGGGAGATATTTATATTCAAGGTATGTGCCCTCACCCTTCAGATCGCCATTGACATATCTATCTAAAAAGGATATCCAATCTTTCAACGTTTACCGGCATAAGAAATCCATTTGGTTTCGAGCTCCTCAGTTGATTGAAAAACAAATAATGCCTACATTAAACAATAGCATTACAAAGTTAGTTAAATTTGGTTCATTTGTATGAATGGGTAAACAAACAATGCATTATAATTTTGTAGAATACCTGTATTTCCATCCACACTCTCTTCTTGATCTCTTCAGGGACGTTGTGCCATGATGCATATTCCATAATGTCCACTTTGCTCCGGCCAGTGAATGCAACGAAAGTAATCCACTTCGTATACACATTTTTAGGCTTATTTTTTGATGAATGCAATCTCAATTGTTTTCCCCTTCATACGCATTTCCAAAAGATCGTTTTTGTAGGCCCTCTACCTCTTCTAGCTCTAGTAAAAGAACCATCTTCATTGCCTTTTCCCTCATCATTATGCTCCTCATTGCATTTTTTCTTTCAGGCCATTACCTTATCTTAAACATTAGGTAAAGACAGAGAGAAAATAAGATAATATCTTTTCATAAACACACAGGGCACGGAAGAGATGCAAAGAAAGTTTGAATTTCAAACACCAACCACCATTAAACACTTTAAACCAAAGGAGACACAAAAATGAGCCTATGAAAGGTTAAAATTGTAAAAGCAAATGACATTTCACCCCTTCAATTCTTGAGAACAAGCATTTGAATCATTATCAATAAAGTAGGCACACAAAATAGAGTAAGAAAGGGAAAAAGTTTAAGGAGAAGTGACATTTCACACTCTCCAAGTATAAAACAAGGATCCTTTTCAAGAAAAGCGACACAAAGGATACTAGCAACGTTTCTAAAAAAGATACCGAAAAGAGAGGCAAAGAAAGTTTTAATTTCAAAAACCAAGTGCCATTATACACTTTAAACCAAAGGAGACACAAAAAGTGGCCTAAGAAAGGTTAAAATTGAAAAAACAAGTGACATTTCACCCTTTTAATTCATGAGAATAAGCATTTGAATCATTATCAATAAAGGAGGCACACTAAATAAAGTAAGGAAGGGAAAAAGTTTAAGGAGAAGTGATATTTCACACTCACCAAGTATAAAGTAAGGATCTTTTTCAAGAAAAGCGACACACAAAGGATACTAGCAACGTTTCTAAAAAAAGATACCGGAAAGAGAGGCAAAGAAAGTTTTAATTTTGAAAACCAAGTGCCATTACACACTTTAAACCAAAGGAGACACAAAAAGTGGCCTAAGAAAGGTTAAAATTGAAAAAGCAAGTGACATTTCACCCCTTCAATTCATGAGAACAAGCATTTGACCACAACCCTCCCCTTTTCCCAAACCAACAAAAAGGTAAAAGTAAAGGCATGTAAACCATGTCATTTAGAGATCCATAACATAAGAAACAGAGGGACTCGATCTATCACAACCCGAAAATGAAAGTGCAAAGGAGAAAATCAAATTATAGCAAAACCGAACCCGAATTCAACCACCAAACCCGAATTCAACCATCAAACCCGAATTCAACCACGAATTGATGAAAACCTAAACAATCCAAGTATTCATCATCTCAACAAACCCGAATTTAACATTAGCAAAAAACCCTAGGCCAATCACAATAATCAAGTAACCTAAAAAATTCTAAAGCTAAACTAAACTTGAAACTATTCGATTTAACCTTTTTTAGTTAACGAATCCCTCAAGAATAACCGATTGAGCCCAAATTCTGGTTGGGGAAAAGATATCCAAGGGGTGGATGATGGTCATTTAAGACACCATAGCCGGAGTTGGTGACGGCGGGTCTAGCTGTCAACGCCGGCGGATGAATCGCTTCGGGGAAGAGAAGATGGAAAGTTGGCAGCAACAGGATGGAGCTGGTGACGGGAAGCCCTCGGAGAAGATGATGGAATGCGTCGGGAAAGTGGAGAGGGAAACAGGGGAATGAGGCATTTTTTGGCAGCTAAATTCAAAAGGCTCGCTGCTTTGAATTGTATTAATTGACCCGACCCACCCGTATGTTTCTAAGGCCGTTTAACATCGCCATAGAAAGTTACTTACTACGGAGGTTGTCAAAAAACCGCCGTAGATAATGGCTTTCTACGGCGGTTCTATTTAAACCGCTGTAGAAAGTCCGTACTTTCTTTTTAATGGCGGTTTTGGTCTATTCCGCCATTAAACTATCGCCGTTGAATCTACTTTTTGTAGTAGTGCATGGATCCGCAAGACTTGACCCGCAAGTTCTTTGGATTTCTTCCTCTCTTGGCCCAAACACGGGTGGGCTTCCTTCTTTGCTCTTTTGTGCTCCAAAATCTCCACTTTTGCGCTTCTTCTCCTCAATTGGCATGTTCTTCCAAATCTGCATAAATTAAAATCTTTGGCAAAAAATCGTGAGAACTGCCAATTAAATCCTAAAATACCAAGGCCAAATTCGGTGGATCAGAAGCCATGGTGAAGTTTGCAATGCAGGTTTGTTTCCTTGAATCCCAAGAAATTGCACCACCACCAAAAACAAAAACTCAACTACTTATAAAGAGTGATCATCTTTGTTTGTAATCCAATTTCCATCAGAATATCCTTCAAGAATAGAAGGATAACCTTTATAGGTAATGCCATAGTCTTTGGTGTTTTTGAGATATCTCAACACTCTATTAATCCTAGCCAATGTTGTTTGTTGGGATTACCTGTATACCTACTTAGTACACCAACTGCATAAGTAATATCCGGATATGTACAAGTCATGGCATACATAAAAAATCTTATTACTCTAGCATATTCAAGCTGGAGAAACATGACCGCCTTCATTTTTTACCACATCCAAGTTGGGATCAACAGGAGTTGTGACCGGTATAAAATCAAAATGATTAAACCTTTTGAGAACCTTTTCAACATAATGTGCTTGTGAAAGCTTTATTGAACCAGGCTCTCTCTTGATTTTTACGCCAAGAATTACATCATCTTTTCCCATATCTTTCATGTCAAAATTCCTTGAAAGCATCCGTTTGATTTCATGACTTGCTCTACTGAACCAAAAATCAGCAAGTCATCCACATATAAACATATGATGACATCCTTATCATTTTCATACTTGCTATATACACATTTGTCTGCTTCATGAATGCTATATCCATTAGCAAGTACTACTTCATCAAACTTTTGATGACACTGTTTCGAAGCTTGTTTAAATCCATACAATGAATTCACAAGTTTACACACCTTGTGATCTTGGCCTTGAGAAACAAAGACTTCAGGTTGCTTCATGTATACCTCCTCATCTAATTCCTCATTGAGGAATGTTGTTTTGACATCCATTTAGTGTATCACCATATTCTTGATTGAGGCTACAGCAAGAAGCATCTTGATTGTGGCAATTCTTGCCACTAACAAGTAAGTGTCAAAGTAGTCAAGGCCTTACTTCTGTGTGAAGCCTTTGGCTACTAGTAGTGCCTTGTATTTATCAATGTTTTATTCACCTTCATTTTCTTTTTGAAGATCTATCTACAATCGATGGGTTTGGAATCTGGTGAAAGATCAACTAGGATCAAAGTATTATTCCCAAGAGTTGAATCCTTCATTATTGATTACTTCCCTTCAAAATGAAGCATCATGAGATCTCATAGCTTCATTAAATGTGCAGGGACCAATATTCATATTAAAACAATAAGGTATTTGTTACTTATTCCATCTTTTGTTCCTTCTACAAGAAAAGTAACAAAATCTGGACCAAAAGTTGTGTCCCTTCTAGCCCTTGTGCTCCTTCTCAATTCAGTGGTTTCATTACCACTATTTGAGTCATCTGCTATAGGTTCTTGTTGATTAGAATCACTTGCTATTGCTATAGGGATGGTGGAAAATTTTTGTTCATTAAAGATAGTATTTCTTGATTCTATAATGGTATTAACACCAATAGAATTATTTGGTTCATTGACACAAAATTTATAGACCTTGCTATTATGTGCATAGCCTATGAAAATGCATTCAACTCCTCTTTCCCTTAAATTCCTTTTTTTTTTGGTTCAGGAAGTCTTACAACAACCCTGTAGCCCCAAACCTTTAAATGATTAAGGTTTGGTTTCCTTTTATGCAAAAGTTCATAGGGAGTTACTAAATTGCTCTTGTTATGAATTTTATTCAACAAGTAACAAGTTGCAAGGAAAGCCTCTCCCCAAAATCCTTAAATAAGGCCAGCAGTAAACATGATTGTGTTAACCATTTCCATTAACACACGATTCTTTCTTTCATCAATACCATTTGTTGTGGTGTATATGGAGCAGTTACCTCATGTTTAATACCACTTGACTGAAAATAATCCAATTCATAATACTCTCCACCCCTATCAATTCTAAAACATTTAATCAAACCATTGCATACAAGTTCAACCTCAGTTTTTAATACTTTGCATGGCTTGATCTTTGAAATGGAACAAATACACATTACAATATCTAGTGCATTAATTCATCAATAAATGTGACAAAATACTTATTTTCTCCTATTGAGGGAGTAGCATGCAAGTCACGTAAATCATTATGTATCAAATTAAGTGTACTTTTTTTCCTTTCAATTGCATAAAATGGTTTCTTTGTAATTTTGTTAAGCATACATGCATGGCATTTGTCATTTTCTATTTATAAATATCTAGGCAATAGATCTAATTTTATCATGCCATTCATCCTTTTGAAGTGCACATGTCTTAGTCTATTATGCTATAAAATAAAAGATGAGTCAAGCATATACACCAAAGAAGTTGTCATCTTATTGATTGGTGTTACATTAACTTTAAACATGCTATTACATAAGTATCCTTTCCCTCAAACATACCACCTTTGGAAAGGATAAACTTGTTAGCCTCAAAGACTAACTTGAATCCAAATCAACTTAAAAGACTACCCGACACAAGATTTTCTATAACTTTAGGAATATACAACACATTTATCAATGTTATAACTTTTCTCAAAGTGAATTTGAGATATATATCTCCAACACCTTTTACAGGGGCTGTGGCTGAATTCCATATATAAACTGCAGAATCTTCATCATTAACTTCTTTCAGTGATTTGAAGAAGTTCTTATTCTTGCATATATGTCAGGTGGCTCTAGAATCAACCCACCAAGCATGATCTTCCTCAACGAGACACAATTCAGAAATCATGGCAACTAGGGCATCCTCTCCTTCTCATTGTTGGAGTTGTTGGTGCAAGACCCCGTAAATTTTCATATTAGTTTCACCTTTATAATTTATATTTTCATAGAAATCATCTTTCTAAACTTAATTATGTTAGATTATAAAGTTGTATAATTTTTCTTGAGAATTTTGATTAGGAAATCTAAATTTTTAAATAATAATGTTTTGATTTTTCAATTAGAATTAAGATGTTTTCCTAAGTTTAAGATTGTGTTTAAGAGTATATTTAAATAAATATATTAGTTTAATTGTAGAAATTATAGAATGAAAATAAGAAAATTAGAAAATAAATGAAAAATAAGAAAAATAGGCATAACAGTTTTACCGGTATTGGATCAGTTAAAATGGATCAAACTGCCTTAAAATTGTGAGGAAAAAATTTGACCGCCTTAAGAGCGGATTTAACAACTATTTGAGCAGTTAAAATTGACATTTGCTAGGCTGACCAAAGTCAGAGCGGTTTTTACCACCATTTGGAGCAGATAAAATTGATCGGGACCTGAAGCTAAGAAAAAATATCTTCTCGAAGTTCCAAAGTAGGGCAACGACCCTAGGGTCTGCACCCTTACTAGTTTTTCTGGCTAGGCGCCCATAAGCTAAAATGTTAGAATTTTGAGTTTTCTTAAGATTTTGATCTGAATCTTTAATTTCAGATGTTGTAGAAGTGTTATGGATTGATAGAATTGTTATAAGAACATTATATGATTGATTTTGAGCAAAAGAAACCAAAGAAAACATATTTTGAAGCACTTTTGATTGAAACCAGAAGCCAAAGGTTTTGAAAAACTGAATCTGGGCATGATCGTTTATAACTGATCAAATGAGGGGTAAAGCCAATTTTCTTGGCTCAAGAAAATTGGTTATTGCCAACCAAAATGTTGGAAAAATCGATCTTAAGATCGAGGTAATTTTCAAAGCGGGTATTACCGCTCTTTTTGCGGGAAAACCCACTCTTAGAAGCTCAGAACTCATGAAGAGCGGGTATTGCTACTCTGATAGCGGGTAAAATCGATCCTTCCCTAAAAACAAGAATTTTTGAAGACTCAAACTAAAATCTTTACAACTTCTTTTATTACATTAAACACTTTTATTGATAATTAATCAAGGTTCATTAAATAACTAGAAACACAAGGATTTAAAGACAAAAATATATAGAAACCTAGAATCTAAAGATTTATCTAGATTCACGAATAAGGTCTAAACTATGATATTTATTTAATGCAGATTTGATCACAAAATACTAGCGATATGAGATAAGTGTTCTCACTAAAGAGGTTAAATGTCTTAAATAATAAGAAATAAGTTATCATGCTTTATGTTAATGTTAAGTGATATGCATGTGTTATAAACGATACATATGATTATGACTTTTAAGTGTGAAAAGTACAATGTTTATATATGTGATATATGTAGGTAAATGTTCTCAAATGTGGAGTTATTTGTATAAGTGAAGCATCTATCTAAGTTTATCGTATGACAAAAATTATTGTGTAGTTATGATTAAAGTTTTAATGTTAAGTGTTAAATGTTCCATGTAAGTGTTGAGTGTTAAAATTTTAGTGTTCAAAGTTATATGTGCATGCCAGTTGAGATCTCAAACCCTGTTTAGTTGTCAAAATCAGCGCGTTAGTGTCAAGTTTGAGCGTCTAACTAAATGACTAAAGAGGTAGTTCGGTAATATATCAAGATTTACCATAGTTACAGTTCAGTTGTGGGTGTTGTTGACGAGGAGTAGTACACATCATATAGTGTACTAGCTTATATTGTACGGTGTCCCAATTAACATTGTACAATATACCAGTTTACAACGTACAGTGTCTTAGTTAACATTGTACAGTGTACCCGTTTTAATTTTACAATGTTCCAACTCAAGTAAAGTATAATCAGTAATATTTTTCAAAGTGTCACATAAATCCTCGTTATAGCTTGCTGATTATATAATTTCTATCCCTTACGTGTTTTCCTTTGTGTGCTTAGGAAATAGATGTTATGGGCATGTAATTGTTTACTTGGTAATGTTTTTAGTAGTGCGACCTCACTGAGCTATGGAAACTCACCCCTTAGACATTTTGCATGTTACAGAAATTAATGGCGACATTATGAAAAGCGTCGAGATTATAGGATGAAACCTCAGGTTAGGTAATTAAGGCGAGAATATTGTAATAGTCATAGAACTACACTTGTATATTTATATTAGTGAAATAAAAAACATCTTATTTTAATTTTGTATATGAATATTTTATAATTAGTCAGAGCTCGGTGTATCGTGAATGAGTCCTGGTGCGAACCAGCCAGGTATCTCGGTAGCGACTCCCGCTCGAAACAGGGAGGTTGAGGCTGGGGGTGTCACAATTGGTGCCTTTGTTCTTAACCAGTCGACACTCATATTTGTAGTGTCCCTCCTTTCTACAGTGAAAGCCCTTGCCCTTCTTTTTCTTCTTGTTCTTGACCTGATCATTGTTTTCTTTGTGGGCTCTCTTCTTGGACTTGCTGCTCTATCCCTGTTCAATAACATGCAACTTTATTGCCGGTTCCTTTTCTTTTCACTGGCCTTCACCTTCTCATTTTAATGAGAATCCTACACTCTCAATTCTTCTTTCACACGAAGAGAATGAGCAAGTCCTTCAATTATGATCTCTTCCTTTCTGTGCTTGAGATCCTTTTTGAAGTCTTTCCAAGAAGGGGGAACTTTGTCAATTATTGGTGAAACAATAACTGCATCATCCATGACCAACTAGTGCTGATTAAAGTGATTCAACATCCTTTCCAATTTGGTGAATTATTCTATCACATGCCTATTATCCTGCATTTTATAATTAAAGAAAGTTGAGACAAAAAATTTCTTACTTGTTGCATCTTCCCTCATGTATCATGCCTCCAACTTATCCATCAATGTTGTGGGAACTGTGTGGTAGACATCAAATAACTTGTCATGCATTCCATTGAAGATGTGTCATCTGCAAACCTCGTCGTCTATCTCCCATTTCATGCACTTCCTCATCTGCACCAATGTCTCTTCTTCCTCAACCGACAGCTTGGGTGTATATAGAACATACACCACCCTCAAAGAAACAAGAACAAAATGAATCCTCTTCTTCCATCTTGTAAAATTTTTACCATCGAACCGATCCAACTTGACTAAGGATAACGTCAAGTCCTTCACTTTGGTAGCCATTTGTGTTTAGTAAATCCTAAAGATTGTTGGATATTCTGAACAACAATGAGACTTTACAGCACAAAGAACCAACTAAAAACTAAACTGTATTTCTTCAAAGAAACACTAATCTATTACAAAGTAGAACACAAGTAAATGCCTTTTCAAATCGTGCAAGAGCACTTTCCTTTAGACTTTATTAATCCCCTTATATGTGCAAAGAGTTTAGGTCTAATATTCTTATGAGATAATATGAAGATTATTGTTAGAAGTCTGCACTGAATATACAGATCAAGTGTGAAAAGTGCAAGAAGAGACTTGAAATGGAGAATGATTTCGTACATGTAAATGGGAGTCTATTGATAGACCTCCAAAGGGTGTCATTCAATAGCCACAACTCTTAAGAAAATGTTGAAAAAAATAGGACACAATTCGGGTGTGAATTGATATAGGAATCTTACTTTTCGTGAAAAGGTGCAACAGTTCAGAAATGAAGAAATTCACTGGAGCCCGTACAACTCGCAGGAGCTGTCGTACGAAGCGAATTCATTAGCTTCTACCTTTTGGATTTGCTACTGGAGGTCGTGCGACGCCTCGTGCGACTTGCACGGAATGTCGCACGAAATGTCGCATGATTGTTCTTCAGCAGGAGCTTTTGGCTTTTGCTCCAGATTTGCTCTCGAGTTACTGTGCAAGTATCTGTGCGAATCGCACGTCAATTCGCACCGCCCAACTTTTCTCTTTTTCCTCATAAATCATTGGAAATTTTCCAACATAAAATGACTGGCAAATCTTCAACATATTCAGAAAATATAGCCAAACAAAGATTCAGTTATAACTTATTGAGTTGGGGGGAGAGTAGGGGTGGTGGTAATGTGAGGGTCTTGTAATTCCTTGGTTATGGGTTCGAACCTTAGGGATGTAAGGGTAAAAATAAAAAAATAAAAAAACTTATTGAGTTTTCTATACATTTAAAATGAGAAAATCGCCAGGACACCTAATTCAGTTGTTGTCGGCTTCAGTTAAGCTATTGCCGATGTACTGTCGAGTCAGTTGTTAACACTTGTCCAAATATAGCTCTGCAACATTGAGTTTCAACCCGAAGAAACTTATAGCTAATTTCGAAGGGTCAGTCATTAAACGTGGATATATCCATTGTTGCCGATTTTCTTGGCTTTTATGAATTCCAATTCTTCAAGAAATTCCGTTGTTGATGAAGTTCTTATTTTTTTCAATTTCTCAAAAACATTTTTTGCCCATGATTTGTTAGTAATATTTATTTGAAAAAGTAATAAAGATGATTATAATGTAAAAAATAAAAATTTAAAAAGTAATATGATTAAAATAGAAACAAATTTATTGAATTGGACAAATATATAAAAATAATGAAAGATTGTGGTGAATATGTAAAAATAATGAAAGATTACGAGTTTTTTTTTTTTAATATAATAAAATACTAGGAAGGTAAGACAAAAAAAAAAACAAGGCAACTGGACAATTTTACCTCTAAAAAACTGTGTGATAGAATGTCATCTTCTTAGACTTATGGTATTCATTCTTGTTTTGATTATTGCTAACAAATATCTGATTTATGGTTAATGGCCTCACATCTCAGTGTTGAGAAAAGGTGCAGAAAAATACTAAGGCAAAGTCTCGGCACCAAGCTACAACACCACAACACCAGCTCGAAGGACACGATACCCTTTGAAGCTACTGCCCGAAGAAAAGAAAAATCAGCGAAGGTTCGACAGCGAATATCGAGACCGGAACAACGTCGAGGAAACTGCCCAGAAATGTTCGACACTGGTGCACAAATGCACCAAAAACCATTATTGACACTCCGTGCCAAAAGTTCTAGTTGTTGAAGGCAAATGCAAAAATTGGCTAGCCTCCACACCAAGGTTAGACGTCTAAGGTCAGCCTCAAAGCCAACAAGCTGAGCTTCGGGGAAAAGGTGTTTTGGCATCTTTTCAACTGATCTTTGAGCCTCAATTCAATATAAAGTCTTTTGTTATAAATGCTACCTCTCCAAAGCGCTAACATCTTTTTGTCTTTATGTCAAGCTTTCAAATTGTCAAAGCTCACTCTAGCACTTCATTGTCAAAATAGTAGCTACTTAGAAAGAATCTTTTATGCCCAATTGTTAGTAAGTTCACTTGTAGTTGAACAACCCTTTGATTATCATCTTTGTAGAAGTCCTAAGACTCTTGTTTAAGAGTTAGACAAGAAGTAAAGGGGAGCAAGAAGAGGATGAGAAGTCTCAACTCAAGAGGTTGAGTGTGCATGGGCAATTGTAAAAGTCTTAACTTGAGGTAAGTTTGGCATTGGGGTTAAAATCCTAATCCAATAGTTTGGATTAGGTAAAGGGTATAGGTCCTAACATAGAGCTAAATTAGGCATTTGTCAAAATTTTGATCAAGAGGTTGATCAAGCACAAGTCATATGTCCTAGGCAAGTGGAGTCTTGAGTAAAATCCAAAATTCTTGTGTAAGGATAGGGCAAAGGATCCATTGCTAGTCTTAGGCAAGGAAATCATAGTTTAGAGCTAGATTAGGGAAGGGGAAAAATCTTAAGATCAATAGCTTGATTTTAAGCAAGTATATTGGTTTGGAACACACCTTTAAGTGTTTCCTAGATTTGATTAGGATTTCTCAAGTTGTAAAATTTGGGGAGTAGACTAGGATTTAAGTGGAATCCGAACCACTATAAATTTGGTGTCTCTTTCTCTGTTCATTTATTTTTTTTCATGTTTTAGCAAATTACAACACACACACCCCACTTGGCAATTCAATTTCACACTTGTCTTTGAAAATATTTTTCAAAATTGTTCTTTTGAGAAGAACTTTTAAAAGTGTTAAGAGTCTAATTCACCCCCTCCTACTCTTAGGTTACTATTGGGGATTTCACATCGTTTGTAACAAAATGAAAGTTAAGTGTCAAAAAATATGCATTTACAAGAAGAATGTTAATTTTTATGCAATGACATAGTTAAGTGATGAGTTTTGCATTTCACCTTAAAACATATAGACCAAAATACTTCAAAATTAGATATTTGTGACTTGGGTCCAGCCATGCAAATTAAGAATGCAAAATTCAATAAAAACACTCAGTAAAAACATTTTAAGCCTAAAGGAATGCGAAATTCTGATTCTTTTATGTTTGCTTTTGCTCTTTGCATCAGTGAAATTAAAGCCCTAAGACCAACAGTAAGCGGTCAGGCCAAATGAGAGAATCAAACAAACCTTTTTGAGACGGATGGGTGATGTAGCAGACGGCAGAGAGCATAGCTAGTTGCCAAATTAAAATCCTAATCCCCTAATTTCGTTCTTTTTTAGACCTTAGTTCGCATGAGCAGCTCGATAATGAATTTGAATACCCACAAAATTTGAAAATTTTCACACATAAGAGATCGACAGGGAGTTTAAACATCAGAATAAAAAAAGAGTCAATATTCGTGACTATCCTCATTCTAATCTAAGTGTTCTAACGGCAGAAGAAAAAAATTCGCTTTGGAAAAGAGGAAAAATAGAGTCATTTTTTAAGGCTGAGATCTCTTTGTTGGTGGCTACCGACCGTAGACTCGATAGCTAGCAACAGCCCCGTCCTTAAACTTCAAAGGCCCTGAGGCAAAATTATGAAAATAGGCCCTCAAATTTTTTTTTAATATGGTAGAATAATATATAAATTATGATGAAATTTTAAAATTGTTCATAAGAAAAATAGTCTATTATGTATTAGTATCAATATTTTCATAATTCTTTTTGGCTTGTAGAAAGTATAAAAATAAGGAGAAAATAAAAACTAAAACAAAAGAAAAATAAAAGTCTAAACAAATTTCTAAAAAAAGAATGGATGAAAATGAAAAAAAAGAATTAATGTTATAATAGTAAAAGTACACTAGAAAGTAAAGAGAAAAAAAATTAGAAAGTGAAAAATGGGATAGTTAATATTAATAAGTAGGAAACCATTGTAGGAGGAGCGTTGAAGTACTGCAATGGAGTAGGAAAGGAAGGAGAGGAAAGTAGAAACTCGTTTGTACAAAAACAAAAGAAAATTTTGATTTGAGGAGGAAAAGAAAAAAAGGAAAATGCTTGGGGCCCCTGCAAATCATTTATTATCAAATTTGGCCTATGAATATTTTTTACAAAAACTTAGTATGTGCTATTTCTAGAAACAAAAATTTAATTTTCATCATAGGGCCTGTTCTTTTTGTTATTTTAAGACTTGTTTTGAGAATAAGTTTTAAACAAATTGGGTTTGAAGCCAAAACAAAGCAACAAACTTTTGAAAACATTGTTTAAAACAAAATTTTGAATTTACTTTTATTTTTATATTTTTCCAAAAACATATATATCCTCTATGTCCTCCCTTTTACTCCTACCACCACCGGCTCCGCCGCCTTGCCGCAGCCACAACTATTTTTCAGTCGCTGAACCCGTTGTCAGATCCGCCTTCGCCATCGATATCGGAGGTGCTACTTCCTCACCGACTCTGCTGTTCAGATCTGGGAAGCTTCCTCGCTGGACGCTGTAGCTGCTCTTCTCTCCAATCGCATCGATCTAAAATCGTAACTTGTATCCATCACCTAGATCTGAAACAGCGACCTCCGCCACTTACCGCTACACATCACGTTAAGAAGATGAAGTCAGTTCTTCTAATTCGGCCATAATATAATATTTCTAACACCTAGAAAGGGTGAAACCTCCCACCTTTCAAAACGATGAAGAGGATGGAATCAGAACTCGGCGGGAAGGATTTTCTGGAGCCGAAGCAAGATGAAATCTTGTCTTCAATTAACATTGCCAACAATTTAAGAACTCAAATACTAAAATTATACGATTAGATTATGAACAAATAAACCAAAAAACAAAGAATTTTGAATCGTGAAGATCCGGCGGACGACAAGATTGAAGAAGGAAAAGAAGTAGAAGAAGAACAAGAAGAAGAAAAAGGAGAAGAAGAAGAAAATGGTTTTGGGTCTGATTTGGCGGTGGGAAACGGTGGGAACTGGGAGGCAGTGAAGGTGGCCGGCGGCGGTAGTGAAGATGCGAGTGAAGAAGATGAGTGAAGGGTTTTTGGAGAAAAAAAAAATTCTAAAAATTGGGTTTGAAGTTTGTTTTGAAGTTTAGAAAAAGAACATGGTTTTGAAGTTTGGTTTGAAACTTGTTCTCAAAATTAGTTTGAAAACCAAGTAAAGAACATGCCCATAGTATGTGCTGCTTTTCAAATTTCAAAAATAAATATTGGACCTATGAATATTTTTAAAAATAATTGGGCCTATGCACATTAATCACCATAGTATGTACTGTTTTCAGAAATAAAATTTTTATTTTCAGTGACAGATATTCTCATCCTCATGCATGCTTTTGAAACGTGAGGAATTGAAAAAACAAAAAACAAAAACAAAATTTGATATGAAAAGAATAAAAAGGGGCAGTACGGGCCTCAAAATAAAACTTTGATAGATTATCATCAAATTGGGCCGTCAAATTTTTTCTTTTTTTCCTTTAAAAACAGGCCCATAAAATAAAAAAGCCCCATATGTATACATATATTATAATAAATGCTTTATATTGGGCTCTTGAAGCAGGTGGGCCCTGGTTCGTTGCCCAGGCCCGCCCCTGGCTATCAAGTATGGCCTTTCTGAATCCCACAATTTCATAAAGTAATCATATCAATTCAGCAATTGGATTTTAAAATTTTTTTTAATTATTAATTTTAGATGTTTAGTGAAAAAAAAGGACCAAAAAGTGGCCTCTTGAATGTCAAAATATTTTCATTGTCAGCCCACATTACAAATATAATATAAATGGGCTCAAAATTAGTAATTAGAATAAAAATTACACTATATATAAAAATTTTAGATCCTTAAAACAATTGAGCACTGGGCTATTGTCCAGGTTTGCCCTGTTTCAGAACCAAGCCTGAGGGTTATGACTAAGGGTACTGAGCGTTATGACTAAGGCACTACTACAGAATGGAGTTTTAACGGCTGCAGTTTAATGGCTGAAAAGACTAAACCGCCATTTAAAAAAAAAATACGGGCTTTCTACGGAGGTTTACATATAAACCGCCGTAGAAATCCATTATCTACTTAGAAATCCATTATCTACGGCGATTATGAATAATCTCCGTAGTAACTAACTTTCTACGGTAGTTAATTAAAAACCTCCGTAGAAAGTGCCGTAGAAAGTGACTTTCTACGACAATTTTCAATTAACTGCCATAGAAAGCCATTATCTACGGCGGTTTTCAATAAACAGCCATAGAATTGACGTATTTAACCCCAAATAACAGTGTGTATCTCCATATGTATCACCTTCCCGTGCCCGAAAGTCGTCTTCTCCAACTTTCTACTACGGTTTTACACATTTCATGTTTAGAATGGTTATTTGAAGCTGCAATTTACCACTTTAAGGTTAGAGACTTCTAAAATTTCTCACTAATAACTTATTCTTGTACATTAGATATGCATATATTGAATTTATTTTTATTTATGGTAGATTGAACATTAAAGTTACAATCCATATATGGTGAACCTTAGTATTGTGGATTGGTAGTTAGTTATACTATGTAGTTTGTTGGTGATGTGATATGATTTATAGTGTTTGGTTTTTATTGGATGATGTTCATATAATTAGCACTACTTAATGGATTATTTTTTTATGCATTGCATGTGTTTGATAAAATGCATAAATGAAAACTTATGGGTTCTTCTTCATTTGATTATGTCTATTGTGCATGTGTTGGTCATGCATTATTTTTTTCATTGAGGTATTATATTATTTTTGATTATATGAGTAACATTAGTATGAAATAATAAACACAAGCATGCAAGTAATTACAATCTACATTGTTGGTTAAATTATTTATTTGGTTTTTTTAATTATTTAAAGGTGTTAGTTACGCATGGATCGAAATATCTTGTTATATGGTGATCGGACCTCCGATTTGTATACGAAAGTAGTTGAGAATTTATTGAATTGGCTTATAAGAATACAAAGTACGTTCATTGTCCGTGTAAAGCTTGTAAAAATGGTGCGCGGTTTGATAACTCTGATACAATAAGATTCCATTTATATCGGAATGGAATTGATCCTTCTTATAAATTATGGATTTGGCACGGTGAAAGTATTGACGGTTTTTCTGAGCAAAGAAAATCTAATGCAAAAGGAGATGATGGGATTGCGAGAGATCGATTGGATGACATGATTGAGGATGTGGCCGATGATTTTGCTGATAAACTGGAAGTTCTTGCTTCACTTTTGGGTGACAATGAAAAGCCTCTATACACCTGTTGCACTAGATATACATGCTTGTCTATTGTTTTGAAGTTGTTTAATTTGAAAGCGGTAAATGGGTGGTCAAATACTAGTATTACAGCCTTATTGAGGGTACTAAAAGATATGCTTCAGAAGCTAATGAACTTCCAGATCAAATTTATGAGACGAAAAAAATATTGTGTCCAATGGGTACGGAGTATAAGAAGATCCACGCTTGCCCAAACGATTGCATCCTTTACAGGAATGAGTATAAGGATTTATTGCTTTGTCCTAAGTGTAATACTTCAAGATACAAAAAGAAGCAACTATGTGATGAGGTTGAAGATAGTACTGATGCGCAAAAGAAGGGGTCACCGGCTAAGGTTCTGTGGTATCTTCCTATAATACCGAGATTTAAACGGTTGTTTGCTAATGCAAAAGATGCAAAACATATAACATAGCATTCAGATCGGTGTATTTCCAGTGATGACAAGATGATAATGCATACATCAGACTCGGATCAGTGGAAAAAAAATTGATTCAATGTATTCTTCATTTGGGTGAGAAGCAAGAAATTTGAGGCTTGGTTTGTGTACTGATGGAATGAACCCTTTTGACAGTTTGAGTAGCACACATAGCTCATGGCCGGTGATGTTGGTTATTTATAATTTGCCGCCTTACTTGTGTATACAGCGTAAGTATATACTTATGTCTCTAATGATTTCAGGTCCACGACAACCAGGAAATGACATCGATGTTTATCTGGCTCCTCTTATTGAAGATTTGAAAAAAATTATGGGATGAAGGTGCACTTGTGTTTGATGCACACCGTCAAGAAATGTTCACATTACGTGCCATGTTGTTCTGTACCATTAATGATTTTCTAGCATATGGAAACTTGTTTGGGTACTCTGTTAAAGGGCATAAAGCATGCCTATATGTGAGCAAAGTACAAATTTTTGTCAGCTTGCACATGGGAGGAAGACAGTACATCTTGGGCATCGTAGATTTCTTCCCGAGTCTCATCCGTATCGCAGTATGAAAAGAGCATTCAATGGATTCAACAGTTTAGAAAAGCCCCAGAACCGTTGAGCGGGCCTGAGGTGAATGCTCGTGTGAAGGACATTAATGTGGAGTTTGGAAAACCTTCAGAGTCCAACAATAATGATACATGTTGTTGGAAGAAAAAATCCATCTTTTTTGAACTTCCATATTGGGAGACCTTGGATGTTAGACATTGTCTCGACGTTATGCATATTGAGAAAAATGTTGTTAGGTACGCTTTTGAACATACCTGGGAAAACTAAGGATGGTTATAATGCGAGACTTGATATGGTTGATATGAATATACGATCAAATTTAGCACCGGTAGCTCGAGGACAACGCACATATCTACCACCTGCCTGTCATACTTTGTCCAGAAAAGACAAGAAACAATTGTGTTCAAGTTTGAGTAGCATCAAAGTTCCATCCGGATATTCTTCAAATGTAAGTACACTTGTTTCCGGAAAAGATTTGAAACTTTTTGGTTTAAAGTCTCATGATTGCCATTCCTTAATGCATAAATTGTTGACTGAAGCTATTCGCTAGATATTGCCCAAGCATGTTAAGTCCAGTATAACAAGACTTTGTTTCTTCTTCAATGCTATATGTAGCAAGGTAATCACTCGCGAAAGACTTGATCAGTTACAAGATGAAATAATTGTGGTCCTGCGTCAATTAGAAATGTATTTTCCACCCTCCATTTTTGATATTATGGTACATTTAGTGATTCATTTGGTTAGAGAGATAAAAATCTTTGGGCCTGTTCATTTGCGATGGATGTACCCATTCGAGCAATATATGAAAGTCTTTAAGGGGTATGTTAAGAATCGTTATTGTCCTGATGCTAGTATTGTTGAAGGTTATATAGCTAAGGAGGTAATTGATTTTTGCACTGAGTACTTGGCGGATACAGCATCAATTAGAATATCTAAGAATTGGCACGATGGGAGGATTGCAGGTATGGGCACAAGAGGAGAAAAAATATTTACGCCTTCTAATGTTGAATTGATGAAGGCGTATCTCTACATATTACACAATTCTGAAGAAGTTGAGCCCTATGTGACAGCCCATATGAGTTCAATAAGAAAGTCTTATCTTGCTTGGACGGATCAAAATGTGCTCAATGAACATAATCGGACTTTTGTCAATTGGCTTGGTAATGCTGTCATGGGCAAACATGTTTCGGAGACATTAAAATGGTTGCCGTTTAAGCCAAGCCATGTGGTACGAGTATTTTCAGGCTATGACATAAATGGATATTCATTTGCTACTAAGAGACAAGATGAGAAGAGCACGGCACAAAACAGTGGTGTTACATTAATCTCGGAGGCTTTGCATGTTTCTAGCTAGAAGGATAAAAATCTATTGTATGCAAACATGTCATATTACGGGGTAATTGAAGATATTTGGGAGCTTGACTATGTTTGTTTCAAAGTAGCTGTATTTCGATGCAAATGGGTTGATAACAATAATGGGGTCCGAACTGATGATCCATTGGGATTTACCTTGGTTGACCTTAATGGAGAGGGTTTCAAGGGGGAGCCATTTATACTTGCATCGCAGGCTAAACAAGTTTTTTGTATCATCGATCCTTGTGACGAACATTGGTCTGTTGTTCTTCATGGTAAACAACATCACGGAGTGGAAGGGATTGATACAGAAGAAGGGCGTTATGAGGCAAGCCCTTTCTCTAGTGGGTTACCTGAATTGACAGTAGTTGAAGAAGATAGAAAACTTGATAAATCCATACTTCATGATGACCACAATGAAAGCTTATGGTTCGAGGATCAAACGTCCCATAAAAGAAAGAGAATATCTTGATTTCTTTTTTAGGTATATTGTTTGTTTTGTGTGTGTGTGTGTGTGTGTCTGTGTCTGTGTCTGTGTGTCTGTGTATTTATATATGTATATTTGATTTTAATGAAACTATGTAGACATAATTTTATAACAACATGTATTTTTATCCTTTTTACTGTGTGATTGAAACAGGTCACACAACTCGGATGAAGTCGCGCAATTATGGGATAAAATTTATAGGGAACAGAAGATATTGAAATGTTTAGAAATGAATTAGTTATTGATGGAAATTGTGTGAAGCTTTTGTGTTGATATTAGGATAACAGGGTGTTTTGGTTAAATTTACAGGGGAGACTCTGTCGGAATTGATGTAAAACTGAATTCTGTATTATTTGAAGTTTTTGGAATCTTAACTATTTATGTGCATTTGACAGGGAGTATGTTACATTTATAGGGGAGACTCTATCGAATTTTTTGAAAAATTGAATTTCTTGTTGTTTATAGTTGTTTAAATGTTCACTGTTTATTTAACAAGGAGTTTTGGTTAAATTTACAAGGGAAGCTCTATCGAAATTGATGTAAAACTGAGTTTGCAATTATTTGAAATTGCATAAAGGTTCACTATTTATGTTAATGTGATAGGGAGGTTTAAAGTTGTTTAAAACTCCAATATTTTTGTTTTGATTTTACAGTTAACCCTTGATAAATTAATACCCTAGGGATCGGAAAAAAGATATTCATTTAGTGAGATTAGTTATTGACCGCTAAAGGAATTCATTTATCAATTAATAAATATTTATTATTTTAGAGATATTCTTCAATATAGTTTCTACTAAAAAGTATTTGAAATTAGGCAAGATCAAAAGTTTTAGGCTCCTTAATGTCTCGAAAAAAACAAGTTCATGTATTTTTTATTGAACATTACTTTATCAAGGTTTAACAGTAATATTCAAATTTAAAGTGTATTTTCTGCATCATTTGAAATTTGTGTACATGGGTAAGGCGCATTTCGAACCCACGTCCATCTCTTTCTATTTTTTCGACTCTTAACTAGCCTGCATGTATATGAGAGATACAGAAATGATCGAAAATTAATTAAGACTCTACATGGATACGACATTGAGTAATACTTGTAACCAATTGTAAAGAGTATTAATTAATTGCCGCTATGAATGATTTATCTTAACATAATTGAAAATCTTGATTGACTTTTTTTAACTAGAGATAATTAAGTACACAAAAATTCAATAATACAAAACCTACCATTAATTCAATGAAAATTCTTACTTTTTAAGTGTTCCTATAATTATTGTGTATCAGTTATTGAAATTTGTTTGCGACCCCAAAATAATTGATTGGTTAAATGAAAATTTGAAATTTATTAATTACTTCTTTTTTTCATCGGTATAAAGACTGGATCTTGTATATAATTAATAAGTATTTTACTGTAAAAATTGATATATATTAAATTGCATATTAAATATTAAATTAAAAAAAATTTTGGGGTTATTTCACAAAAAAAGAAAACCTAGAAATTAATAGGAATAGATGCGGGCGCTCTCAATTTTTCGGGCACTTTCTACGGCGGTTTAACATAAACATCCATAGAACAACCACTTTCTACGGCGGTTTAAATTAAACTATGGCGGTTTAAATTAAACCGCCGTAGAAAGTGGCTTTTCTACTACGGTTTATGTTAAACCGCCTTAGAAAAATGAGGCAAAAATGGAATTCTCGCGCGCGCCTTGATCTATTAATTTAAACCGCCGTAGAAATTGGCTTTTCTACGGCTGTTTATGTTAAACTGCCTTAGAAAAATGAGGCAAAAATGGAATTCCCGCGCGCGCCTTGATCTATTCATATTAATCCCTAATTTTTCTGTTTTGTAAATTAACCCCAAAATTTTTTAAACTCTAATATTGAATATGCATTTTAATAATAATCAATCGTTGCAAGTAATTAAAATACATTATATTGATCAACTTAATAAATTTAATGTATTTTACTATAAAAATTGATCAATATTAAATTGCATATTTACTATTAAATTTTTTAAAAATTTTGGGGTTAATTTACGAAAAAGAAAAACAAGAAATTAACAGGAATAGAGGCGTCCGCGGGAATTTTTGTGAAACTTATAGTCGCGGAGAAATGATTTCATGTCCGTACATATATATAGCAAATGAAATCCAGTAAGTATTACTTTATTTTTTTTATTGGGCCATTAAGGATTTTTCTTATACTACTTAATGCATTTAGCAAGTTTATTACTTTAGCCCGTTCGCCCAAGTTGAAAACGCACAAAATTATTATATAATCAAGCTTATTACTTTATCGAATATTAAATGTACTTTATCAAAAATTATTAGTTTTGAGGTTTTCCTATAATTATTATATAATAGTACATGAAAAATTTTTGGTGGATTGGTTCACGGGAAAATTTGAAATTTAATTATTTAATTTTTATAATAATAAAAGGCTGGATTTTGTACATAATTACTAAATATAATGTAAATTGGATATTTAATATTATATTTACAAAATTGTGGGGTTAATTTAAAAAAAAAAACAAACAATAGAAATTAATAGGAACAGAGGCGCGCGCGGGAATTGGCACCATTTTTTCCATATTTTCTATGGTGGGTCAAAACAAACCGCCATAGAAAACACCTTTCTATGGCAGTTTCAATTTAAACCACCGTAGAAAACACCTATCTATGCGGTTAATTGAAACCGCCATAGAAAGGTGTTTTCTACGGCGGTTTTTTTTGACCAGCCATAGAAAATGGGTCGGGTCAGCTTCATAAATTCAAATTAGGAATTTGAATTTAGAAGCTTCCCCTGCCTTCCCCTGTTTCCCTCTCCTCTCTCCCGGTCCATTTTCGTCATCTTCTTCTACCGGGACCCGTCGGCGGCGCCATCCGTACACGGCCGACGGTCTCCTTCTCTTCCCTGCAGCTATTTGGCGTTGGTTGCTCGCCCCGACGTAACCCAGCTCCGGCTTTAGCTTCATCGGAACCCGGCGCCCATTTTATCTATTTTCCCCAACAAGAATTTCAGCTATACGGTCCCTTGGTTGTAGGATTCAAATCCTAAATAAGGTTTAGCCGAATAGTTTCAAGTTCATTTAAGCTTTAGAAATTTTACCTTTCTTTTTTCACTTGTGATTGGCCTAGGGTTTTTTGTTAATGTTGCATTCGGGTTTGTTGATAATGATGAATGCTTGGATTGTTTTGGTTTTGATCGATTGGTGGTTTAATTGGTTTGGTTGTTGAATTCGGGTTTGGTTTTGATCAAATGGTTTTTGGGTTTGTGTTTGGTTTTGATCGATTTGGGTGTTGAATTCAGTTTTGCTTGATTAATTTGAGAACCTTGGTGTTTGAATTCGATTTTGCTTGATTAATTTGAGAACCTTGGTGTTTGAATTCAGGATTTTATCGATTTTGTGTTCTTCCTTTAGTGATAATGAGTGAAATCTTATAGGTTGAGTTGAAGTTGTGAAATGTAACTTGCCTTTTATATTTAACCTTTCTTAGGCTCTTTTTTTGTGTCTTCTTTGGTTTAATTTCTTCAATGGCACTTATCTTTTGAAAGTAAAGCTTTCTTTGCCTCATTGTCTGGTATCTTTATTGCAAACGCACAAAGTATCTTTTTTTGTCGCTTTTCTTGTTTTAGGCAAGGAGAGTGTAAAATGCGTGAACTTCTCCTTAAACCTTTAACCTTCCTTCCTCTATTTTGTGTTCCTCCTTTAGTGATAATGAGTGAAATGATTGTTCTCATGACTTGAAGTTGTGAAATGTCAATTGCTTTTTCAATTTTACCCTTTCTTAGTCCACTTTTTGTGCCTCCTTTGGTTTAAAGTGGGTAATGGCACTTGTTTATTGAAAATAAAACTTTTTTTGCCTCTCTTTCCCTTATCTTTTTTAGAAACATTTCTAGTAACCTTTGTGTGTCGCTTTTTTTGAAAAGGATCATTTTTTTTATACTTGGAGAGTGTGAAATATCACTTCTCCTTAAACCTTTTACTTTTCTTACTCTATTTTGTTTTCCTCCTTTAGTGATAATGAGTGAAATGCTTGTTCTCATGAGTTGAAGCTGTGAAATGTAACTTGCCTTTTAAATTTAACCTTTCTTATGCTCCTTTTTTGGGTCTCCTTTGGTTTAATTTCTTCAATGGCACTTATCTTTTGAAATTAAAGCTTTCTTTGCCTCATTTTCCGGTATCTTTATTGCAAACGTACAAAGTATCTTTTCTGTGTCGCTTTTCTTATTTTAGGCATGGAGAGTGTAAAATGAGTGAACTTCTCCTTAAACCTTTTACCCTTCTTACTCTATTTTGTTTTCATCCTTTAGTAAAATGAGTGAAATGCTTGTTCTTATGAGTTGAAGTTGTGAAATGTAACTTGCCTTTTAAATTTAACCTTTCTTAGGCTCCTTTTTTGTGTCTCCTTTGGTTAAATTAATTTCTTCAATGGCACTTATCTTTTGAAAGTAATTCTTTCTTTGCATCATTTTCCGGTATCTTTATTGCAAACATACAAAGTATCTTTTTTTGTCACTTTTCTTGTTTTAGGCAAGGAGAGTGTAAAATGAGTGAACTTCTCCTTAAACCTTTAACCTTTCTTACTCTATTTTGTTTTCCTCCTTTGGTTTAAAGTGTGTAATGGCACTTGGTTTTTGAAAGTAAAGCTTTCTTTGCCTCTCTTTCCGGTATCTTTTTTTAGAAACATTGCTAGTATCCTTTGTGTGTCGCTTTTCTTGAAAAGGATCCTTGTTTTATACTTAGAGATTGTGAAATGTCACTTCTCCTTCTAGTTTTTCCCTTTCTTACTTTATTTTGTGTGTCCCATGTATTGATAATGAGTGAAATGCTTGTTCTCATGAGTTGAAATTGTGAAATGTAACTTGCCTTTTAAATTTAACCTTTCTTAGGCTTCTTTTTTTGTCTCCTTTGATTTAAAGTGTTCAATGGCGCTTGGTTTTTAAAATTAAAAATTTCTTGAAATGAAAAGATGTTATCTTGTTTTCTCTTTGTCTTTACCTAAAGTTTTAAGATAAGGTAATGACCCGAAAAAGAAAATGCAATGAGGAGCATAGTGATGAGGGAAATGGCAATAGAGATGGTTCTTCTACTAGAGCTAAAAGAGGTAGATGGCCTACAAATTGCAACGATCTTTTGGAAATGCGTATGAAGGGGAAAACACTTGAGATTGCATTCAATTCGAAAAATGAGCCTAAAAATTATCATACGAAGTGGATTACTTTCGTAGCATTCACTGCCCAGAGCAAAGTGGACATTATGGAATATGCATCATGGCCCAAAGTCCCTGACGAGATCAAGAAGAGAGTGTGGATGGAAATATAGGTATTCTACAAAATTATAATGCATTGTTTGTTTACCCATTTATACAAATGAACCAAATTTACCTAACTTTGTACTTCTATTGTTTAATGTAGGCATTATTTGTTTTTAAATCAACTGAAGAGCTCAAAACCAAGTGGATTTCTTATGCCGGTAAACGTTGGAAAGATTGGAAATCCTTTTTAGGTAGATATGTCAATGGAAAATTGAAGGGTGAGGACCCATGCCTTGAATGGCTTAAGTTTAAGGCTAGCCGTGAAACAGAAGAATGGAAGGTGGTTATTAGAATTTTTTTTCCTTCTTCTTTTTGGATATTTGAAATTGCTTAGTTTATGGATAATCTCTTTTCATTTTATTTTTCTCTAGGCAATTCTTGGAAAAGCTCAAAAGAATGCCAATTTTAATTCTTTTTACCATAATTTATCTCGTGGTGGATACCGACTTCTAAAGAAAAATTTGCATGAAGAGGCATTGCTTGAAAATGGGAAGAAGGCTTTAGAGGACGGTGCGTCCGAAGAAGAAGGAGAAGAACCTTATGCAGGGCCAGGCCGGCATCTACTTTGGAGACAGGCTCACACAAACAAAAATGAATAATACTTTACCCCAGAGGCTGGTCGTGTTGGAAGTGAAATTGTAAGTTTACGCCATACATTTTCTTATGTTTTAGTTGTTTAAGCTACTCATATAATTAAAACTATTATGATCTATTTACATTTCATATTTTTGGTAAAACGTTTAGGAAAAGTTATGTTTGCACGAGTCCCAATGAGAGAAAGTTTCAGAGGGTAGGAATGACATTCTTGTCAAGGCAACGGGAAATACCAATCATCCCGGTCGTGTTCGCGGCCATTCTACCAGGGCCCGTATTACAGATGTTTTTTCGAAAACAAGCCCGTCACTTAAAGCTGAACTAGATTTAACTAAAAGAAAGCTTCAGAAAACCACTGCCCAGCTAGATGAATGTCAAACAGATCTTAAGATGATGGTTGGGTTTATATGTACTAAGATGGGACTGACTATGATACAGCAAGAGCCACTGTCCTCAATAGTGCCAAATCTCAGAGCCTGAACTCAACTGCCGGAATAGCCCCAGAGATGTTTGAGGTACATGGTAGCCATGTTTTCACTGTGAGTCCTACAAGTTTGCCTAAAGTTCCTCGTAGTCATAATTTTTCCCCTATAATTCCTACAAGTTTGCCTGAGTTACATATGATCCTTGTTTCATTTATGAACCCGATAAGTTTGAATGAGGTTCAGAATAGCCCTATTCCAACAACCTTGGAAGATCTGAGTTCTTTAGGGGATTACAAGGTAATTAAAGTACATTTATGTCTATCATATTTGTTTCTATAATTTCTTTCAATTGTCAATGCTAAAAAAGATTGATATTGTTTTTGATGATTACACTTAGTTTTTGGATTTAATGAAAATAGTTCAATAATGTTCATTCGCTTGCTTATTATCTCAGGACGGGTGTGACTGTCATCTGTTAATCTTTGAGGATATATGTAAGAGACGAAGACTGTGGCCAAGGGAAATATTTATATGCAGAAAAGGCACCACGGGCGCAACGTAAGGAAAGGTTGCGCGAGAGTTACAATTAAAATTTCATATGATGACCTTGCCCCGCTGCCATTTCCTGAGGAAAAGGCTTCAACTATGGGAATGTGCCATTCCTTTTTTGTGGAATGGCCTATACATTTGATTGAGCATATTCCCGATCCATTAAAACAGGTATATGCTTACTTTTATTTGTGAAATACTTCATATCTTTTTGTATAATTAATTTTATTTCAAATGGTCTTAGGTGGATAAATGTTCAAAAAAGAAAAAAGGTTGTTTGAATTCTATGAATGAGATAAAATCGTCTTCGACCACTACAACTGAAATGGCATCCTCTTCGACATCTAATCCACTGCACGAGTTAGAACTCCGAATAGAGAAAGATTCGAACTTCACTTGCTTCTTGTTTCAATTGACAAGAGATATCGTAGGTGTAGATCATCCTATTAGTATGGATCGAATGGATGTCGTTGACTTATTGTGATGTGAACCTTTGATTTCAACTTGTGAAAATAAGAATTCAATGCGGAAATTTCCAAGGAAAGTCTGTATGCAAGACGCAGCTCTCAAAACTCTAGAATCCTTACCCTTGGATTCGGCAGCCTACTAATTTAACAAGTTAAATTAAACATGCAATTCGAACCAAGTGGAGAATAATAGAGGCAAAACAAAGCATGCAATTAGATAGAGCAATTATCTAATTAGCCTATAGTTCCTGTACTTTAGCAATTAACAAAGCATGCAAATTACTTAAGCTAAAATAAAGAAGAGTGAATAATAAAGTATAAACTTTCATTCAATTAATCACTGTCAAATTATGAAGTGTAGCACCCCTATTTATAGGTATATGGAGCATTAGCCGTATTTGATGGTTGTTTTGATAGTAATGAAACTTGTTGATATTATAGTTGTATGAATTTTTTTTGTATATGCCCCTGTAATATAATAACGATTTCTACTTCTATCTTGGTGATATTTTGTATATTAATTTTAAACTTTTAGAAGCAGGTTTTGCTTTAAACCAGAGAAATTTTTCACTTTCTACCGTGGTTTGGGTGGTAATGTCTTGTACTTTCTATGGCGGTTTAGTTAGAAACTGCCGTAGAAAGTTGGACTTTCTACGGCGGTTCCTAAATATACCACCGTAGAAACCTACGGCGGTTGGGAAGAACCGTCGTAGAAAGTCCAACTTTCTACAGTGGTTGGGAAGAACCGCCGTAGAAAGTCGAAAGTCTGGACTTTCTATTGCTGTTCTCAACCGCCATAGAAAGTCCGTAAACTTTCTACGGTTGCCGGATAGATGGCGGTTCAAAATGGAAGAAAATCTCCATTAAATGTGTTAAAAAACCGCCATTAAAACTCCATTCTGTAGTAGTGAGGGTAGAACATAATTGGAGTTGAGATTCTATATTCGCCAGGGACATAGAATACCCGGATACAGGGCATTTGAGAGGTGCAGAAATGACAAACTATGTATGGATGAATTTACTAAGCATGATATCTTTGTGAGTGACACCAGCAGCTATGATACGAGGATAAATAATAAACACTCCTTCGTTTAAAATATACATAGTTTTTTTTGAGTTATATATTTATAACTCGTAAATAATTGTATTGTTGAACTCTTTTGATAAGACGGAAAAAACGTATATATGTTACTACTAACTCATGTTATCAACACTAAGAAAAAAGAGAATCGGGTCGTTCTTTTTAATCTCTATGCATTAATCATGAGATAAGATGTGTATTATCAATAGAAAGAAGTTTTAGAACCACTAGCTAGGCTAGGCTAGGCTTTATTCTATGGTATAGTTTCTTGGTTGATGCATGATGCATGATAGAACACACACATCCTAAATTTAAACGTCAAAACAATTGCAGGCATAAAGATTTTATATTTAATCATCAATTGTAGCAACAGCCGTGGAAATTGGAATCAAACTAAGGTCCATTCATCCCTTGATAGTTGATCACTCGAGATTTTATCTATTGAACACCTTCATTCTACTCTTTCACAATAATTTTTAATTAATCCTCCCTTACTTGAAAAGAAAACAAAAAGAGAAAATAAGCAATCGTACAATGAGGAATCAAAGTCTCTTTTCCGGCTGATTGGCTAAATTCACTATCAGATCTTTTATAATAGTAGTACTAATATATAAATTTATGAGCAATTTTGCATAAAGATGCATGGCCCATGTGTCGACGACGGTGCGTAAATTGGAATTTCGATCACGTACCATTATATTATGTTTTTGTAGTGGGGTCGTTGTCGGAACTTGGTTTATAGCGCAGTAGTTGAAGTTCAAGAACCGAAAGGGTCCACAGTCCACACATTTAGGCCACTGATGTAACTGCTAGCCAAAGATTTACTAGGAAATTTAACCTTTTAGATTTTAATATTAATTCATTGTTATATTTATATTATATGCAGCCTCCGCTAGTCTTTAAAAAAATAATAATAATAATAGTGAGATTGATTACTCATTTTATTAATTGTAGTAAATAAAAAATTTAAATTACAACCATCATAATTGACATTTTATTACTCATTTTATTATACATTTCATAATTTATTGTAGACTGTTGCCAAAATCAATGATCAAAATAAATTCTCGATAGTTCATACTTTTTTTGCCCTATAATATATTCAAAGTCTAGTGTCGACTCACAGAATCTGGGGTATTGCCACCCATTATAGGCGGACTTCTTTTGTTTTGATCTCATCCTGGTCAGCCATATAATCAATGATCATACCATCATTATTATCATTATTATATGAGTATTTTCTATGACCGCGCGGCTTCGTAACCGTTGTACTGTTGCAGTGTTGCTTCTGCTTGCTTGCTTCAAATTTATAAGTTCAAATCTTTAGGGAAAAATATATTTAATTATTAAACTAATATGACAATCATTTTTACTCGTTATTACATGCATTATATATCTGGGATCATTCGATCAGGGATCATTTAAATTATAAAAATGGCAGTTTTCTGTACAATTTGTTTTCATACATTTATTATTATTATTATTTAATAAACATGTGATTTTTATTTTTTTACAGGTGTATATTTTTTATTAAGCGGTATATTAACCTTTAAAATCAATATTTTTATGTCACTCCAGTGCCAGATATATTATCTTTTATTTAGAAGCAGGTAATACATGGACACCTAAACTTGATACTTTTTTTTTTTTTTTCTTTTTTTCACCCGATACTTCAACCCTAAAATCGATACTTTTTTCTTTCCTACAAACAGTATTTATTTATTTGTTAGAGATAGACGATACATTAGTAACAAAACTCAATACATAAGATGTATGCTATAAGTGATACGTTATGTGAGGCCATGTGTGATACTTTATAATAAACACGCGATATTTTTGAAACTAAATTCAATACTCCCGTCTTAAAAAGAAAAGTACTGTGTGTTTATAAAAAAAAATTTTAAAAAAATCTGAAAAAGCACACGTTGGACCATTTGAAATGTCTAATACTAGTTTTTGTAATATAAAATTAGGCCCTTAAAACAAAAATATGTATAGTTGATGAAAGTGAACTTTGATTTCACAAATTCAATGTCAAGTTATAAAAATACAAATAAAACAATTTTCCTTTACCTAAAAAAAAAAAATTACAAAAATTGGGGGTTCTCAAAACTTGTGGGGGCTTTGTGCAATCGCTCATTTTGCACTGTCAGGTCAAGCCCTGCATTTGATTAAGGATGATAAGAGCCTGCTCATGATCCGGATACTAAGGCTCTGTTCTCTTGTGGCTTTGGTAGAGGAAATTTTATTAGAGGGAAGTTTTTTTTTGGAGGGAAGTTTTTTTTGGGAAATTGTGTAGGTGAGAGATAAAAAAGTGTAATGATTGTGTTTTTTTTTGAATTTATGTGAGTAGGTATTTAGAGGGAATTTTAAAATTTTAATTTTAAATTGTTGAAAAAGTAAAGTTGTTTCTTTGTGTAAAGTTTTGGAAAAAAAAAGTGATGATTCTCTACCAAAGCCACAAGAGAACAGAGCCTAATGATCAGGGTTTCAAAAATGGAAAAGTTAGTAAAAAAATATATATATTTCTTTTTGTAGGGGCTAAATTTTTATATAATTTCTTTTCTACTGAAACATAAATACTTATTAATAAGTGTTTTTTTTTCACCTGACCTGCCCAAAGTCAAAGGAAGTTCCGCCTCGATTCGCGCATGCATTTATATTTGTGTTCAATTTTCTTTCTCCATCAAATCAACTTTTAATGCATTTATATTTGAGATATAATACATATAGTTATGGCAGTGAGACAAATTATGAATTAATTGTTGTTGTTGTTCATGATAATGTGTATGAAATTTATGTACAAAACATAATAGAAATGAATGTGTGGCCAATCGAATGATATTTGTTCTAAGAAAAAAAAGAATGATATTTGTGCTTCTCTACAAATTGGTGTTCACTTTTTTATTCTTACCGATAAATAAAAGAAATATATACAACTTATTACTAATTATAAAATATAATAATATAAATAAGTAATTTGGTATTATATTTTTTATTCATATCATTATTTTCTAGGTAAATATTAGTTATAAACTACACATTATTAGTAAAAGTATATAATGTAAATAAATAAAAACTAAATTAAGTATGTAATTGAGTATAGGTTAAATTGAATGGCTTATTGATTCCTTTGAAGTACCTATAGTGTTTTGTATTATTTTTTATATGAGAAAGAAAAAGTATATCATTCCATCATCAACCAATGTTACCTAGAAATCAATATAAAATTGCGATGATTCCCTCGTATCACCCCACTACTAAATTAATATTGTCAATCTTGAAGGACAGGAGTGTCATCAATCCTTCCTTTCAAAACCAATGCATTAATTAAAATTAACTCGATCGATCAAGCCCCATTTACAAAAGTTAATTACTTAATTTCTTCTTATTTAAATACAAAATTCAAGAGTTATTGTACATAGATACATGCTTGTTCTTCAAGGAAAAATAAAAACTAATTAAACCCTAGCCTCTCTGCTGGATGGTTTTGCATGCATGCACCAACAAATCAACCAAATTGCAAACCACAACCTGTAAGAGCGCTGAAAGTCCAGCAATACCAATACAAATTGACCATCTTTTCAAATCCAAACTTCCCCATTGACCAACAACACCCATGATCTCAATCATCACTATCTGCAAGGTTAAAATCATCCCCACCACAGTGAGGAAGAGAAAATTCTCAGTAGAACTGCAGAATAATGATGGTGATCCCCTCCTTTTCTTCATGGCTCCAAATCCAATCAAAACAAAAACTTGACAAAAGATGTAAGAGTTGAAGATCATGGTTTTTAGGCCATTTTCATCCACGCGGACCATATCTTTACCTTTCATCTCGAGCACTATCAAGATTGTTACTTGAGATAAAGTTTGAATCACTACATTTCTCCACATTTTCTTGGTAATTATTACCGGATGTTGATGGTTTGAGGTTGAGGGCTCCACTATTTCCACTTCCAACATCATAGCCACAGCAAAAGCTCCAAGTCCTTCTACCACTAAGTTTGTCCAAAGTAGCTGAGCTGAAGAAAGTAGGCCCTCACTTTTCCAAACTTCAGATATGAGATTCAATAAGACGGCACTAAAATTTAAAATCATATGTAGCTCCAGAAACAGTGAGACACTTTGGCAAACGTACCTTCCAAACCTTATGATCTTAACAATTTCACCCATATTTGTTGGCTTTGTGAGGATGACGTCAGCATTTTCTTTAGCCATTTCTGGAACATTATTGATATTGATAATACAGCCGCCAAGGAAAATGCCTACGTCAGCTTCTATCAAAGATGGAAGCTCTCCAATGGAAGAACCAATAACTGCCACCTCATCATCACCTTTCTTTTTCAGGCATTGCACCATTAGGAGCTTGTCTTCTGGGGGGGCATTGGCAATGACGGGGATTTCATCGATTATTTTCAGGCGGGTTTCTTCAGAATAGTCCCGAAAATCCGAGCCGTTGATTATGACTAATTCTGATCCGCCTTTCTCAGAGTTCAAAATTCCAGAGCCGACGGCCATGACTCTTGCTGTTTTTGCCTCATCATCCACCATCAGCTTAAAATTTACACCCAAATCCGAACATTCTTGCACTGCTTGCTTAAACTCTGGTGGATATGGATTCTTCAAGAACACAAGGCCTATCAAAATGAAGCCATGATCATGATCATCAACATTGAATTTTACAAGGGCTTTCTCAGTATCTTCCTCACCTTCAAGTTCCATTTTCTTGTAAGCAAAAGCAAAGCACTGGAGATAACTACGTGTTGCTGTATCATCTTCAACAAACTTGGCTCTCTTTCCTTCATCTAGGCTCTGCATGGTTCCATCTGCATCGTAATAATGAGAACATTGGGATATTACACTCTCCAATTCTCCTTTCCAGTGAATCTCCACGATTTGTTTTCCATCTTCAATTCCTTGAAACACCAGCAAGCTTCTATCCTTTTCAACATGATCATCAACAGATAACCCATTCGGGATGGTATAAGGAATCGCCTTGGAAGCCCAAAGAAGCAAAGAATCGTCCATCTCAGAGCCAGAGGAATTCATGAAAACTCCTACTTGCAGCTTTTCAAGAACATGGCTGCTTAGCTCATCTGAGGCATTCTTGATGAGATTGAGCCCAACCCACAATTCTCCCATTTTTGCATGATTTAGAGTTAAGAAATCATCATTCCCGGTGAGACAGAGTGTGTTTACCAAGCCTATCTTAGCACACGCTGACAGCTGTTGAACCATGGCATCTCCAATGGACTTCATTTTGTATGATGCGGATAATAACAAAACGAAAATCCCTAATGGAAATCCATCTCTTGCTGCGAAAATGAGCACACAAAGCACGCTGACCAACCCATTACTACTCCTCCTCCCACCTTGTTTCTTCACCGCAATCTTCGTAGCTTCATCCATTATCTCTTCCACAGTGTTCTTAACCCCTTTAGGTTCAGGATTGTGATCATTCTCATCACACATGGAATATTTACAAAGGAAACATCGTACCGCTTGCACAATGAGAACGATTAAGGATAGACTCAACCATAGCTTCTCCAAGCGAGAACTCGTTCTGTGAACGCCCTTCTCAAACTTAGATTGCTTTCCTCTATTAGTACTCCTCATCAAGGATCCAAAAGGTGATCTTTTGATGAGCATCCGATACCGGTTACTGATGAATCTGAAGATATTGGTAAAGGTGGCAACGAAAAAGATGGAAAGGAAAATGATTATCCCATCGTAGAATACTGCCTCAGGACCACTTGTCTGTGCATCAATCAGCAGGGAAAGTGAGGCACAACAAATGAGGAGGATGATTGTGCCGTCTTTGAGAGCTTCCACAACCAGCTTTCTTAATGCCATCGCCACTGAATGATTATCATGAACATCATAATAAGCTTCATCTTCTTTCTGTGATTTTTCCCTGAAATTCAATGTTTCATCCCCTCTATTTGGAGCATCGATACTAGTTTCCTCCTGGTGATCATGAGGGAATGCTTGGCTGATTTCTATTGAAACTTGGGATCTGCAGTAATCATCCTTATCACTAGGGTTCATGGTATTCGCTTTTTTAAGATTAATTCGGGTTCAGATAGATTTCCCGTGGACCATTTTGGGTGTTGATCATATGAGTATAGGTGGCTAGTACAAAAGTATTGGACTGAAGAAGTTAGTTGGTAGGGTTAGGCATACTATGAATGGAAAGGAAATCTGTTTTCTATGAATTCTTGATGGGACTGAAGCACAAAAGCGTGAAGGTGGAAGGGGCTTTCAGGTTGATTCTGGAGCTGTATCCATACTGAAAAAAAGTATACTTTTCTGGAGGGGCATATAACTAACTATATATAGATGAATATGGAATTAATATTCGATATGGAATCACTTGGAAATTATATGCACATTTCCCGGAAGTTTAATTCCAAGGCTTCATTTTGTGAAAGTATGAAAAGATCATTTTCTTTATTTTTTAATACTCCCTCCCTTTCGTTGTAAGGTTTCATTTGAAAAATATTTTTTGTTTTAATAGAAAAGTTCACTTTCAAATTTTTGACTCCTCCTACTCTTACTTATATAATCATGAGTGCTCTTAATAAGTAGAGATATAAATGGAATAAATATAGTCAAATTAACTAATTTTGATGTTGTACATTGACACTCATAATAAGTTGTACATTGGTCAAAGTGGACCCTTCTAATCGTTAGGGAGTAATAGGTTTTGGGTGTTACAAATTAATATTTGTAAAAGTAACATGGAAAATTACACTAAAAAAATTAGTTAACAACTAAAATAACTATGCACTAACTCCAGTATATATATTGGATGCCAACTAACACTGTAAACAAACCTTAACCTTGTTCTCTAATCTGGTAAGATTGTAGGTGTAGGATTAGCCGATTAGGGGAGTGATAATTTATAACATTTTCTCTTGAGACAGGAACTTATATTAATCTAGTGAAGAATTAATATTCCCTTCGCCATTCGGAGTTTTGTTTAAAAAATGTGTGATTTTTTATTGCTTTGGAGGTTTAATTAACTTATAAGCTAATTCGTTCAATTTATGTTCGTACATTTTAAGTGTTTATTAATTATGAATCTCACATAATTATAAAGTAAAAAAATAAAAATTGAAACAGGACTCATTGAATGAAGGGAGATGATAGTTTTATTGTTACTATAGCTTCCCATGTATAACTGCCATCGGTATAATAATACTAATCAATGCATAAATATTATTATATTAGGCAGGAAAGAATAAGTACTAGTACTATTTAAAAAATAATAATAATAATAATAACTACTACTACTACATTGTCTATTAATTCCATGTCTCTGCAGCATATAGTGTTTAATTTGGTCCCATGGTTTCAAATTTGGACAAAAGGGAAATTGAATATGAAATGAGGTTGTTTGTGTAAATTTGGAAGAATTAATGTTGAGTTGGATAGTACTAATTACTCCCTCTGTTCCATTATAAGGGTCGACTTTGACATAGATACAACTTATTATGAATGTTAATGTACAACACCTAAAATAGTTAATTTGACACAATTTATATCATTACTTTTTAAATATGTGCTAATTGTGAATCACGCATAATTATATTAGTAAGGGTAGGGGAGTAAAAAAATTTGAAAATGAACTCTCTTATTGAAACAAAAAATAATTTTCAAAATGGATCATTCTAATGGAACAGAGAGAGGTACTGATTTTCTTCAATGCGCAGCACCACCCATATAAGCATTTTCCACAGAGTTAAGGAGAAAGTATATATATTGATTAATGGAAAAATTCTTCTAAAGGCGTGCTAAGATTCAAAATTCCTAAAAAGGGCATAAAAGTTTTATAATTCTTATAAAGGGTTCATAACATTTTTAATAGTTTCATAAATTTGTCAATAACAATTTTACCCTTCTTTCTTTCTGTTTGGTTCAAACGGACATTTTCTTCCATTCTACCAATTTATCCCACAAAGAACGACAATTATCCAAGTCACAAAGTTTTAATCCGGTATGCTTCATAAATGAGCAATATTAGACTGAAGCAATCGGAAAAAAGTCCCAGTCGGCATCCAAGAGTTGGCGGCTAAGCATGCGTAAGTGGATGAGCTTCAAAGCAATATCGGAGTCGAACTTCACTGAGTTCAGAAGACCGGCTAATTTATCCTTGGAAATTAGCGCCATCAAACCCACCATTAACTGCTAACAGAGACAAATTCCTAGTCTACCATTGCGGAAGTCTCATCGTCGTCAGCACCGACAAAGTTGCGTCTATGGTAAACAGATTTGCCACAAGCAAATTAAAGAGAAGGGGGAATTTGTATGGCTTAAAATGACTGAAGAAGGAATCATTGGTTGTATTCCCGCAATTCGAAATTGCTATTGAATTCTAATCAACTAAAACTCAGTAACTAATCTACGAATTTGTGAACTTCTTATGACAAATTGAAGAATTCTGGAGAGAGATTAGGAGATTGGAGCAATGGCATAATGTAAAAACTATTAAACCGTATATTGATTGAACATAGAGAGAAAATGTGTGCTTCAATATGGGAGAAGATAAAAAGGGTAAAATAGTTATTTATAAATTCATTAAATTATTAAAAATAGTTATTTACCCTTCATAAAAATAACAAAAATTTTACGCCATTTTAAGGAATTTCGAATCTTAGTACGCCCTTTATAAGAATTTTCTCTTGATTAATAGACGTAGGGCTGTTCTTTGACTCGATTTCTTATAATAAAGTACTATTAAACATGAAATGTGCCTATATGCACGCCATATCCTAGCTAGGACCCCCCCCCCCCCCCTCTCTCTCTCTCTATATATATACTGGCTTTTGTGCCAGATCATAATATGATCGAAATGAGTCGCACATACACCCGAGTACATGTTCCTCGACGCTAAGGGCATCCCCGAAAAGCGGGGGATTTCGTGACCTTTCTCATTTATAACTTTAATCTATTACATCGAAGGCAGTGGCTGTGGCATATAGTTAATAGTGTTAGTTGAACTAATGTATGAGTATCAATTTTTGTCTTAATTTCCACAATTTTTTTAGAGCCATTAATTTCCACGATTATTTGCAGAGCAAATGGAAGTATGCTATTCTCTCTTTCATTCATTTTTTTTTTTTTCTCAAAAATCATAACTTTTTTTTAAAAAATTTACATAAGAAACACCTTACTTTTTACAAAATTCAATCATCTCTCTTACACAATTTTTCAAAAATAAAATTCCTCCAAAAAGTTTTTTCTTCCGAAACAAAAAAATTTCTCAATTTAATTACCAAAAGAACAAGGCCTAAAATTCACTTCTTTGTAAGTGCCCCACACCTTTACTTTGATCATCACCGACAACCTCAAGCTCAGTCGCATTCTTGGACAACTTCCAGGCACTTTCCTTTCTCTCCTATCCTTCAAATCAATTAATACAATTCAAACTCTGTCAATCTTCATCAAATCACAACCGTCCCCATCGACGTGTGCGTACCCGGCCACCATGCAAATGCAGGTTGAACTAATTAATTAGATTAATTAGTCTTGTGGAACTTAAAAAATTAATTATACAGTACTCCCATTCTATTAGAGGAGTCCATTTTTAAAAGTATTTTTTGTTATAACAGAAGAGTCTATTTTAAAAATTTTACTTTCTCCTATTCTTATAGTATAACTATGTGTGGTTTACAAATAACTCATACTTAAATTAAATAAGAACATTAATGGAACAAATAACGATAAATTAACTATTTTATATGTTGTACTTTGACATTCATAATAAGTTGTATCTTTTTGAAAGTAAAATTTTCTAATGAAATTGAGGGAGTATACTACTACTTCGAATGGGAAGTTCAAATTTCATGCGTTGAACACAAAAACGATAACTTTCATTCATTCCCAAAATCACAGGGAGTAGTAATTAATTATGAGTATGATACAAAACCTAAATTTCTCGACAGAAAATTATGATGATTGGATTAGATATTTAGACTTAACTGCAAATCAAGATGCATGCCTATGTCCTCTGTTGCTAATTAATATCATTTATTGACGTAGCGGAAACTCTGAATAAATTCGATAAAAATTATAAAGCCCTCTAAAAGACTATTGATAAAAAATGATAGCCAGTCAAATAGGTATAAAAAAATCATTGAATCCCCACATGGATTGTCAATAAATTGGAACAAAATATCAGAAAATCAGAAATATTATTCAAAACAAAACTGACTATTACAATAAAAATGGGAAACTTTTCCAAATAAAGGAAAAAAAAATGAAAACATCCCGGCATTGAACTAATAAAGGAAATAAGAATAATGGAAAAAATGACACTTTAAAATAATATACATGAATTAAAAATTACAAAAAATGGAAAAATTATCCGTTTGAATCCTTAAAAAAAATGAATTCGGCTGAAAAGTGAATTGGGTCATGGCAAAGCAATGTGTATTGCTCGCCGGCCCATTCTCCACTGGACTAGGCTCACATAACCCCAAAAAGTTCTATTGTTGCACCAATTGGCCGCCATTCTTTTCTTTCACTGATCCAACACTTCCAAAAACGCGACATCACGTTGTCATGGGGCACCACACCACTTATCATTATTCATTTCCATTCCTGATTAACGAGAAATTTAAATCCTAAAAACAAAATTTCCATACAGCACGCGCATGTACCTTTTTTACAACACATAATTATGAGGATAAAAATAAGTAATAGTGAACCCCTATTTGAATCACGCATTTACAAGAAATTTATATTCGTGATACTAGATTAATACGTGGAACACAAAAATTTGATCAATTCGTATGGAGTAATTTCTTGGAAAACTGAGAGATTGATACGATAAATAGGAGTACTTCCGTTAATTCGTTGACAAAAACTACAATCTGAACACGGAAATTAATGAATCATGCCTGCCTCAGTGAACTTTGGTTTGGAAATTGTCGTCGAGATGGACAATAAAGAATGGAATTAATTCAAGGCACTTTCGTGGGTTTTCACATTTGTTGGGGTTGAGCAAGTCAACTGAAGAATGAAAAAGAACTTAAAGCGCTCACAGGAAGAAAAGGAAAGAAAGAAAAAACCAGCCAGCCGACAATCAATCCACCGATCCACAAACGAAAAGAAAAAGGATAGCCTCTTTTGGCTTTTACTCCTGTTTTGAGGTTATCCTTTGATGATACGTTTTGCCTTTCCTCAAAAACACTAAAAGTAATGTCCTTGCTATTTCGTCGATCAAATGATTGACAGCTTGACATAGCAGTACAAAATTAATAACGTTAATGATGAAAGCAAATTAACCCACAAAAGGAATTGCGAGATTTGCTAGAATCATTTGTGGAAAATGCATGATTGAGGCCTACAAAATAAACACTTCAAATGACCCATTTTCATAATTTACTAAAATTTACAAAATTAATCATCTTCACCAAGACAAGACAAGACAAATTAATTAGTTAAGCATGAAGTCCTAAGTGAGATATCGGGCGCTCAACTCTCTGAAAGATGAATTCAAGTGAACTTCAGAGCCACCAATATATGTGCATTAATTTGTCTTTCCTGCACAATATTCCTCAACAAGGGGCTGTTTAAAACGCAGGCCACTCTTTCACCTAGCAATGGATCCTCTGAAAATTTCACAAGGGCTTCTGCAGCAATTTCTCTCAAATATTGCTCTGAATCAGAATTTAAATTTCTCCAGAATAAGCTAGGGCGACTCGCCCGGCTCTCTCGTAACTCAACTGGACGACTGCACTGGCAACCTTTTCCCTAACATTACCTGTACAGCTGTACTCAAAAGCTCAATTAAGGGCATGTTCGGTTGCAATTTTAAATGTATGTTTTTAGAAAATAGTTTTGATGTAAAAAGTGTATTATAAATATAAAAAATGGCAGTTGAGAGTAAAAATGTATATTCGAAATGATGAGATATTAATATAAAATGCAAAATTTCAAAAGCATGCTAACAAACAAGCTCTAATTAAATTGGAACTGCACATGAGTTTGGCAACCCCATACTATATATAACTGCTGCATATGTGAGATCTCGTAAATTTTGCCATAGGATTAGCTATAGGATTGTATTTTTGTAATTTATTTTAAATTTTCAAATTATGTATAGCTATAAACTTGTACGATTTTCTTTAAGAGATTTTATTTAATAAGATGATTTATTTTGATTACAGAATCTTAGGGGGTGTTTGGTTCGAATCTGTCAATGGGAATGACAGTGGATTTGATTGAGGAGTTAATCGGAATGGGAATCATACTGAATAATTGTTGTTTGGTTCAAATCCTGGAATAGATATCATAGTCAAATATGATGTTTGGTTCAATTCTACATCAGTAACATGAGTCAGTTATTACTACAAGAAGGGGTTTTAACGGCAGTTTTTCCAACATTTAATGGCGGTTATTTAAGAATTTGAACTACCATCTATCCGACAGCTGTAGAAAGTCCGTCGACTTTCTACAGCGGTTCAGAAAATCTTGAACTTTCTACGGCGGTTATACATAACCGCAATAGAAAGTGAGCACTTTCTACGGCGGTTCATGGTTGTACATAACCGCAATAGAAAGTGAGCACTTTCATTGACAAATCGCCGTAGAAAGTCCTGAACTTTCCATGGCATTTTCCTTACCCGCCATGAAAAGTTCTGAGCTCTCTCTAATTTAGAGCAAACCTGCTTCTAAAAGTTTAAAATAAATATATAAAATATTGCCAAGATAGAAATAGAAATCTTTATTACATTACAATGGGATATCCACAAAAATTCATACAACTATAATGTCAACAAGTTTCTTTACTATCAAAACAACCATCAGATACTACTTGGCTAATGCTCCACAATATAACTAGCGCATAATTTTCTCATAGCATCTATATCCTCAATGGTTAATGGGGTGCGGTCGACCTTGAAGTACTGCCACAGAGAATAAAAACAAATTTAATTGAGTAGCTAAATGAAATACAACCAAATAGGTTATGCGAAATCAAAATAAAATACCTTTTCAAGAAAAGAGCCACACAAAAGATACTAACAACTTTAATTAAAAAAGATACCTGAAAATGAGGCAAACAAAGGTGTAACTTCAAAAAACAAGTGACATTATACACTCTAAACGAAAGGAGACACACAAAAGAGACTAAGAAAGGTAAAAATTTTAAGAAAAAGTGACATTTTACACTCCCCATGTATAAAAACAAGCATCCTTTTCATGAAAAGAGACACACAAAAGATACTAACAACTTTTCTTAAGAAGATACAGGAAAATGAGGCAAAGAAAGGTGTAACTTCAAAAAACAAGTTACATTATACACTAAACGAAAGGAGACACACAAAAGAGACTGAGAAACGTTAAAATTTTAAGAAAAAGAGACAGTTTACACCTTCAATTTATGAAAACAAGCATTTCACTCATTATCAATAAAGAAGACACCCAAAATAGACTAAGAAAGGTAAAACTTATAAGAAAAAGTGACATTTTACGCTCTCCATGTATAAAAATAAGCATCCTTTCTAAGAAAAGAGCCACACAAAAGATAATAATAACTTTTCTTAAAAGATACCCGAAAATGAGGCAAAGAAAAGTGTGACTTCAAAAAACAAGTTAAATTATACACTCTAAACGAAAGGAGACACACAAAAGCGACTAAGAAAGGTTAAACTTTTAAGAAAAATTGGCATTTTACACTCTCCATGCATAAAAATAAGCATCCTTTCCATAAAAAGAGCCACAGAAAAGATACTAAGACCTTTTCTTAAAAAGAAACCCGAAAATGATCCAAAGGTGTAATCTCAGAAAACAAGTGACATTATACACTCTAAACGAAAGGATACACACAAAAGAGACTAAGAAAGATTAAACTTTTAAGAAAAAGGGGCATTTTACACTCTCCATGTACAAAAATAAGCATCTTTTCCTTGAAAAGAGCCCCACAAATGATTCTAAGACCTTTTCTTAAAAAGAAACCCGAAAATGAGGCAAAGAAAGGTGTAATATCAAAAAAACAAGTGATATTATACACTGTAAACAAAAGGAGACACATAAAATAGATTAAGAAAGATTAAACTTTTAAGAAAAAGTACCATTTTACACTCTCCATGTATAGAAATAAGCATCATTTCCATGAAAAGAGCCACACAAAAGATACTAAGACATTTTCTTAAAAAGAAACCCAAAAATGAGCCAAAGAAAGGTGTAATATCAAAAAACAAGTGATATTATACACTCTAAACAAAAGGAGACACACAAAAGAGACTAAAAAAGATTAAACTTCTAAAAAAAAATGGCATTTTACACTCTCCATGTATAAAAATAAGCATCCTTTTCATGAAAAGAGCCACACAAAAGATACTAAGACCTTTTCTTAAAAAGAAACCCGAAAATGAGGCAAAGAAAGGTGTAACTTCAAAAACCAAGTGACATTATACACTATAAACGAAAGGAGACACACAAAAGAGACTAAGAAAGGTAAAAATTTTAAGAAAAAGTGACATTTTACACTCTCCATGTATAAAAACAAGCATCCTTTTCATGAAAAGAGCCACACAAAAGATACTAATAACTTTTCTTAAGAAGATACCCGAAAATGACGCAAAGAAATGTGTAACTTCAAAAAACAAGTGACATTATACAGTAAACGAAAGGAGACACACAAAAGAGACTAAGAAACGTTAAACTTTTAAGAAAAAGTGACATTTTACACCTACAATTAATGAAAACAAGCATTTCACTCATTATCAATAAAGGAGACACACAAAAGAGACTAAGAAAGGTAAAAATTTTAAGAAAAAGTGACATTTTACACTTTCCATGTATAAAAACAAGCATCATTTTCATGAAAAAAGCCACACAAAAGATACTAACAACTTTTCTTAAGAAGATACCCGAAAATGAGGCAAAGAAAGGTGTAACTTCAAAAAACAAGTGACATTATACATTAAACTAAATGAGACACACAAAAGAGACTACGAAACGTTAAACATTTAAGAAAAAGTGACATTTTACACCTTCAATTTATGAACTCTCCATGTATAAAAACAAGCATCCTTTTCATGAAAAGAGCCACACAAAAGATACTAACAACTTTTCTTAAGAAGATACCCGAAAATGAGCAAAGAAAGGTGTAACTTCAAAAAACAAGTGACATTATACACTAAATGAAAGGAGACACACAAAAGAGACTAAGAAACATTAAAATTTTAAGAAAAACTGACATTTTACATCTTCAATTTGTGAAAACAAGCATTTCACTCATTATCAATAAAGAAGACACACAAAATAGACTAAGAAAGGTAAAACTTATAAGAAAAAGTGACATTTTACTCTCTCCATGTATAAAAATAAGCATCCTTTCCATGAAAAGAGCTACACAAAAGATACTAACAACTTTTCTTAAGAAGATACCCGAAAATAAGGCAAAGAAAGGTGACATTCTGCACTATCCATGTATAAACACAAGCATTTGGCTCTCAAAGTTCCCAAAAGTGAAGTACTAAATAATGACATAGCTTATAGTTAGCAACACTTCTATCAAAGCATCCAGCTTCATAACTACCAATCAAAACCAAACAATTCAATCATTCATCATCTCACAAAACCCAAATTAACACTAACAATAAACCCTAGGCTGATCACAATAATCAAGTAACAATATAATTTCTAAAGCTAAACTAAAGTTGAAACTATTCGGTATAACCTTTTTTACGATTTTATGCCCACAACAATGACCGATTGTGGCAAAATTCTGGTGGGGGATTAACTCCAAGTGGTGGGTGATGGCCGATTAAGAAGCCATCTCCAGAGTTGGGTGGTGGCGGGTTTGGGAATCTACTCACCGACGGAAGAGCTTCGGGGGAAGACAAGATGGAAAATCGGCGGCGAAAGGATGGGCGCCGGCGACGGTCCTCGTAGAAGATGAATGGACTCAACGGTAAGCTGGAGAGGGAAACAGAGGAAGCAAACACCTTCTTTGAAATAAATTAATATGACCTGCCAGACCCACATAAGTTTCTATGGCGGTTTTTTCTAAAACCGCAGTAGAAACACACTTTCTACGGCAGTTTGAATTTAACCGCCGTAGAAAGTGTGTTTCTGCTGCGGTTTAACTTCAACCGCCTTAGAAAGTGTCGGAAAAAATTGAGATCCTCGAGCGTGCCTCTATTCCCATTAATTTCTAGTTTTTATTTTTTGTAAATTAACCCCAAAATTTTTTTTAAATTTAATAATAAATATGCAATTTAATATTTATCAATTTTTATAGTAAAATACACCATATTTATTAATTATATACAAACTCCAGTCTTTATGTTATGATAACCAATAAATAAATTTCAATTATTTAGTTGACCAATCCATTATTTTAGGCCCTCAAAAATTTTTGAAGTATTGTTACATAATAATTATAAGAAAACTTCAAAAATAGCAATTTTCATTAAATTACTAATAAGCTTTTTACTTCTGAATTTCTCTCTACTTATCTCTATTTAAATAAAGTAAATCAAGAAATTCAATTATGTGAAAATGAAAATTCATAGTGGCACTTAATACTCTTCACAATTGGTTACAAGTATAACTCAATGTCGTATCTATGTAAAGTCTTAATTAATTGTCGATCATTTATGTAGCTCTCGTATATAGGCTAGTTAGATCTTCCTTTGCATCTATACCTTCTTTTATTAGAATTAAGAGTCGAAAAACTATAAAGAGGTGGACGTTCGTAATGCGCCTTACCCCTGTATACAAAATTCAGATGATGCAAACAATATGTTTAGGGTGAAGTGCATTTCTGGTCACGGAACAACTTTGCCAATGTGAAAAAATGATTGCGCAACTTTCAAAAGCTGATTTTTAGTCACGCAACTTTCAAAAACATGCAAAAAATGTCATTCCGTTAGGGGTAGCCTTTAACTCTCTAACGGAAGCTAATTTTTGAGGGCAAAATCATCCAATTTCCTTTTTCTTTGACTTATCTTTCAATTATTTTACTCTTATTAGTGAATAAACACCTAATCTTTCATTTTTTTACATATTCGACTAAAAATAAATTTTATTGCATAATAATATTACTGAAATAGTAATTATTCTTAATATTATGATATATTTAAAATTTGACATGAATATTTTTGTTTTAATTATAGTATTTTTGATTAAGATAGTTTAAAATTTTTATTTTTCATATTTAATTTTTACAAAAATAATTTAAATTTGTTGCCATCCTGATTAAAAAATAAGTTGGGCTCCTATTATGATATTTATAATATGTTATCTTTTACTATTAACTGAGAGGTAATAATGCTAATGTTATCTCCCAGTTAACATCAACATTATTATCTCTCAGTTAACGGTAAGTTCTAATATTTTTTTAGGGCTTATTATTATTGCTCCTTTTAATGGTAAACTCATTTATAATCACCAATGAATTATGAAAAAATGGTAAATATTATTGCTACATTTATTGCTACTTTTTTAAGGGCTTATTTTTATTATTAACTATTTTAACCCTGTCTAAAAGCATTCGTTAGGGACTTCACGGTGGGGGTTAACAGAGTGACTATTTTTACACATTTTTAGAAGTTACGTGACTAAAAATCAGCTTTCCAAAGTTATGTGATCATTTCTGCAATTTTGCCAAAGTTTCGTGGCCAAAAATGCACTTAACTCATATGTTTAAATTTGAATATTACAAACATCAACATTGGAGTTTTAAACAACTGTAAACAAAAAGAAATTCAATTTCACTGAAAATTTCACAGAGTCTCCACTATAAATGTAAAAGAACTCCCTATGAAATAAACATAAATGGTGAAGTTTTACGCAACTTCAAATAATAGAAAATTCAGAAACACACTTTTTTAAGGGCCTAAAATTCAGAAACACACTTTCTACGGGGTTTTAATTAAAACCGCAGTAGAAAGTGTGTTTCTACGGCTGTTTAACTTCAACCGCCTTAGAAAGTGTCGGAAAAAATTGAGATTCCCGCGCACGCCTCTATTCCTATTAGTTTCTAGTTTTATTTTTTGTAAATTAACCCCAAAATTTTTTTTAATTTAATAATAAATATGCAATTTAATATTTATCAATTTTTATAGTAAAATTTATCATATTTATTAATTATATACAAACTTCAGCCTTTATGTTATGATAAACAATAAATAAATTTTAAATTTTAGTTAACCAATCCATTATTTTAAGCCCTCAAAAATTTTGAAGTATTGTTACATAATAATTATAAGAAAACTTCAAACATAGCATTTTTCATTGAATTATTAATAAGATTTTTACTTCTGAATTTCTATCTACTTATCACTATTTAAATAAAGTAAATCAGAAAATCGGTAGCTGATTGGGATTTTCGATTATCAACCGTAAAGTCCCAAAAACAGTTCCATTTCTCTAGATCTGAGAAAGAGGCATAACGTTTCCTTTTCCGGAGCTTCCTCTCTTCGGCGGGGATTCACCGATATGAAGAAAAAACTCCAAAAAGGCTCAATTTTGGTGGCAAGCTCCATTTACAGTGTCTTCTATTCTGCCCAAGAAAGACCCGCAAATCTGGTGGTCACTACAAACCAGAACTCACATCCTCATCCCACAAAAATCGAAAACCCGAGCACGAAGAGGAACGACAAGAGAGAAGGAGAGCGAGGGATTTTTTAGTAAGGAAAATTAAAAATTGATTCCGGATTGGACTGATTGATGAATATCAGGGGGGGTCCCGGTATTAGGCCATATCTAAATTTTTGGGAATGATATCTTTATTTTCATTTTCATATTCGTGTACCAAACAATATTAATGGCAATGATACCCATTGACCCCCCTGATTACCCCCAACCAAACACCCCCTTAATGTTTATTAGAATTATGTGAATTAGAAATAAGGTTAGAATTATGTTTACGTAATAAAGCGATTAAATAATAAGAATAAAGAAATTAGAAAATAATAGAAAAATAATCAAAAAAGGGACCAATCGGTTTTAACCGATTGAAAATTGGGTAAAACCGAACCGATTGATCTTAGGTTGCAATCGGTTATACCCGCTTCTAAACGGGTAAAACCAATTGGATAGATAGGATAAACGGTTTTACCGATTGGAATCGGGTAAAACTGATTGTTGGAGATAAGGAAATTGGTAATAACGATTGGAAATTGGGAAAAGTCGATTCCACCGCTTCCCGAAACAGTTTTACCGTTTTTTTAAACGGGTAAAACCAATTTGGAAAAGTAGAAAAAATATCTCACCGTCCTCCAACTGGTTGTAACCAATTCGGAAAAGATCACAACCGATTGGAAAAGGAAGAAATCGGTTAAAACTGATTGAGGAGTGGGAAAAACCGATTACAATTAGTTTTGACCGGTTCCCTATTTGGGTAAAACCGATTCGGGGCTGAAATTGGAAACAAATAAAATTTGAAGATAATATCAGGCTGTTTGGCGTATTAGGCAATTGCTGCCTATAAATACCTCCTCCATACCTTCATTCTTCACACACATCACGGCCAAATGCTGCCAAAATCGAAACCAAACTAGAAACAACCTAAAACTAAGAAGGGAGAAAGAAGAAGGGAGAAAGGAAGGAAGGAAAGCTTGGAAACCAAAGCTCAAAGCTAGGAATCGACTCCATAGCCATGGATTCAGTGTTAGAAGGAGTTTATAACGAACTTACAGGTAAGGATTCAACGGATTTTTTAGTTGAATTTTTAGGAAATATTGCATGTTTTGTAGTTTTAGGAGTTTTTAAGAAAATTTAGGTTTTGATCTTGTTATTGTCATAATTAGTGGTTAGAAGATGTTAGAAATAATGCCTATATGTTGTTAGGTTGGTTTTGCACGAAAGAAAGCGAGAAAATTGGAGTTTTGAAGATTCTAGCAAGGAAGTCGCTGGGCACAAATTGGTTTTAGCCGATTTGAAATCGGGTAAAACTGATTCATGCTGAGGGTAAATTTGGAAAAACCATTTCCAAGAGGTTTTAACATATTGAAAATGGGTTAAAACCAATTCCAATCGGGTTTTGCCAATTTTCAATCGAGAAAAACCGATCGGGACAGGAAATGTTATTTTCGGAAGTTTCATAAAATTTTATATAAATTCCTATAGTAATTTTGTTCCATAAATAAGTCAAATTGCCTTTATGGAATTATAGCATTATGGAATTAGTTTTGGAAAAGAATTAGGTTTATCGGAAATTTAGGTTTAAAAGGAAAATTAGGATTTATAAGAAATTCGACTTTATTTGGAATAGAATAGAAACTGAAAATTTTGATATTTATAAAACTGCAGATAATTGGGAAACTAATTAGTAGGCATCTCAGAACCGAGGTGAGTTTATCACTGAAAATGGATACCATTTTGATGCAGTTAATAATTGAACTACACTGAATCTTGTTTACGGCATGTTTTGAAATATTTGCGAAATATGCTTGAAATGCTTTTCGTTTTAAACTGCCAGTTGTTTTTATTTTCCGGCTGGAACGCATAACTATTTTTCATGCTTCAGTTGTACTTTCTTTGGACACTGAATCTATTATTTGAGCATAAGTTGTGTCTGATCCATTATGTTGAGATGATATGATCCCACAAGCCAGCGAAGGGCTTGGTCGTCTGGATCATTTGCATTCTGATTTCAAAATCAGTCCCGACCATAGGGGCCCATATATGCATGCATACGTTTGGGAGTGGTTGTCGATAGGTATATGTTTTTAATTATGCCGAGGTATGCTGGCCTTCGTTCATTGTATATGTGCATGTTGACGAACGCCCCTCATTCTCTTTATGTATGCTGAGATAAGCGGGCCATCGTTGATCGTACATGTACACGCTAGCGATCGCCCCTTATTCTCGAGATGAACTGGTTAGTTTGTTTATGGTTCACATAGAACCTTAAGCCACTGCCCTTAATTCTCATTATATGTCTTCGAATCCTGAATGAGCCATGAATCTATTTGTTAGAACATGCCTGAATTATATGCATAGGTAAACTTTACAACTTGGTAAATGTTTGCGAAAACAGTGGACTCTCACTGGGCAGGGCTCATTCTATTTTTTGTTTTTCTTGTTTTCTGTTTTCAAAATTTTGTAATAAATCCTTGGTATGAGGAGGACTTCGCTCACTATCAATACTAGGATGGGACTGCATGAGGGCCGGACCTATTATATTAGTTTTATAGGAATGTACATAGAGGGGTTATGTTTAACCCTGCTTCCGCTTTTATGTTTAAGAAATGATCTATGTACATTAAAGTTTGGCAGTTTTAATACTAAGAAAAGTTATTATTATTTTGCCCTACATGTTCTGACTTTTGGTGTGAACCAGGCAGGCATTCGGTGAACCCAATCCCTTGTGTGTGGGGTGGTGGATCTGGGGTGTCACAGCATAAGCCTTAGCTTCGTTCACTACCATAAAGCGGATCTTTAACACCAGTTGTTTGACCCCTTTAACACTGGGTATTTGCTTTTTTCATTGCGGTGTGAATTATAGACGATGGTAATGATCTCGGATCAACAACACTAGTTATTTTGGAACCAACGTTAAAGATCACAGATCTTTAACACCGATTTTCATTAAAAACTGGTGTTAAATTTTAAAATTATTTTAAAAAATAAAATAAAATTAAACAGCGAGATATAAAAGAATTACAATAACGATAATATAGATTGTGCAAAAGATAGATAAAAAATTAAAAAACAAATGTATAAAATGTAATATTGTATATTAAACTTTGACATTTTACATTTATCAACCTTTATAATCCCTATTATAATCTAAAATGATATAATATACATTTTCTCCTTCATCATTTTGTCTATCTGAAGTTTTATCTTCCTCTTTGTGTATCAAGAGTGTCATCTTCCTCTGCGTCTTCTACTTACATGATATCATATTCCACTTCGTCTTCTAGCACCGTCATTTTCCTCTCTGAAAACACCCTCATTCTCTCACCGTTATTTGCCTTTGAAAGGTATGCTCATCTTCTCAAGCAGCATTAGGTTGCTATCGAAAGGGCATTGACCCCCTTAGCCTTTGTCAGCCTTCATATCTAACATTCTTCAATACCTCTATCTAGCTCAAAAAAATATAGCATCACTAAAAAACTTCTGGTTCAATTGGTCAATGGGGCGTAGATTGCAGACCAAAGGCTAAAATGGGGAGAAGATTAGTGCCCGAAAAATCTGTAAATGAACTAAAAACTCGACGATAAAACCCAAAGGAAAGCAATCTAGTGCTATTGTCCTTGTGTATTTGGTTCCGAATATAATAGCATTAGGTCGCTCCCAACAGCTTTTATCGTTAGCATTTCAGAAATCCAATTCACAAACTTTTCCGATTCAACTCTTCCTCCTAGCAGCCTAAAGTTGCTATCAACAATCCATTCACCCTTTGGGCCTTAGGTTTTTCTGCCATACTTTCAAATTTTCCTAAACTTGAGAGGTGTTTCCCTCTTGTAGGACAACCGGAGAATGATAGTAAAACTATGCCTGAAAAGATTCATGCACACCCAGTTCCATTCCCACCAACTACACTGGTGGATTTACCAGTTGACTGGGCATATATATAGCAACAATATCGAGAGAGTTTAAAACAAGATAATGTTTTAAGCTGTCTCAAGTTTTCATCCAACACAACCACTAATCAATACAAGTATAATGAGATTGGTTGTTGGGAAGTTCCTTTTTCATGCGATGAACACAAAAATGATAAATTTCATTCATTCCCAAAATCACAGGTAGTAGTAATTAATTATGAGTATGATACACAATCAGGGAGTGATACACTTACCATGAGGGTCGGCGACCCTCTACATATGTGGCAAACACATCAATAATTAAATAAAAAAGAAATATGATATCGATAACATTTTTAATGTCATATTTATCTCTTCATTAATTATAAGAGTCCATACCCTACTATTTCTCTTTCTTATTTATTCTTTGAGTCTCTCTTTCTACTATCTTCCCACTTATTTCTGTTTGTTACTTTCTTCCGTCAAAAAACTTTTTTTTTTTTTTTAATGCATTCTTCCATAAACTTTTTTTTTTTGTGGCCAACTTAAAAGCTATACAGCATTCCTCCAAGCCTCCCATTTTGATACTTGAGAAGTTTACATTTCCCCTCTTTTTTCTAGTAAAATAATTTTCTTTTTTTTTTCAAAAAAAAAATCCTTCTATAACTAATGCATTCTTTTTCTACAAGGAAACAATAATACGTGGTGAATTTTTTCTATTGTAAATAAATATTTAATTAAAACTAGAAAAATGCTTCGTCCACAAATTCATAATTCGCAAACTAGAAAAAATTTGGAATGCTTTTTTACAATAAACTCTTATATATGTAGTATATGAAAATACTCCACATATCCTATTAAAAGGGTATAGTGACACAACCATCTATGAGTCACATTGTCCAAATTAAAACAAAGCTCTCTACGCGGAACTGATGACGTATTTATATAAAACTGAACATAATACTACAATACATATTCATACAATTTTATGTTTATACACAAGGGCAACCTAGGCCTTGTACAAGAAGGAGACATTTTACAAGGGCTCTCAAATTATTTTTCAATTAGAAAGAAACAATACAATAATATTAAGCTCGATACATCAGATGCAATAGAATGACACGCAATAAATTAGAGGGTGGGACAATAGTCCCTTCAAATGAACCATTCAGCCATTGAATTTGGCATTGTATAAATCAACTATGGAATTGCATACTCAATAGCATAAGCTAAATTCAATGACTGAATGGTTTCTTAAAGGGACTAAGTGTGACTATAGTCCCTTCAAAGGAACCATTTAGCCATTGAATTTGACTTTGTACAAATTAACTGTGCAATTGTATACTCAATTGCATAAGCCAAATTCACGGGTTGAATGGTTCCTTGAAGAGATTATAATTTTTCCCTTAGATATATATATATATATATATATATCTACCCTATATTATATAATGCAATATAGAGTTGGTGTGAGGTAGCCACATGGCTGCCACATATACATTATATTTATGGGTGCATATGCCAAGTGTGTACTCCACGTTGGCAATTTCCTGTGTTCCGTAGCAGGTCAAAAATTGGACACGCGTCATTGCTTTCTTCCTGCAGCACAGCGTTTCCTTTCCCCGCAGATTTCTTCCGGTTAATTGTGCGTTGTCTGTAGAATCAAGTGCCCCTCCTGTTTCCTCTTCCACGCTTCACAGTGAATGGTTCTGTCCTTCTCCGCAGCTTATTCCGGTCAACTATAGTTCTCCCTTACAATCAATTGTTCCTCCAGTTTCGCTCAATACTGTTTCAATCTTACAAATTTTAACTATTTCCTGTTGATTGATTCAGTATCAATATACACCTTAATCTTGGGCTACGTTGCCCCTCTGGTGCAGGCTACCTTTGATTTGTCTGTTTTTGTTTCACCGTTTTCTGTTTTTGTTCCACCATTTCCTTCTTCAGTGAAGCCTACCCTTGTATTTTCGCATGCCAAGTGTTTGATTTTTTGTCTAACAGACAAGTGTTTTCCTTAATCTCAATTCTGTTTTGAATCTTACTGGACACTCCTTTACTGCTGGACAATAATACATTTTGTGCTTAGAAATCATAAGAATAGTGCTAATTAGTTGCCTTCCTCCCTCTATTATTACGTGTTGTGTTGTTTTGAGTCTGATTATTAACATGCTTTCCTTTTAACCATATATTATTGGAAACTGCAAGGTTGGAAAACCATTCTTCTCTTGCATCTGTTCCTTGGTTCAGTGATAAGGTTGAATCCTCTGTTAAGGTTCATTTTATCATCCCAATACGTTTCATATATTCAGTTGCTTCTGAAAATTATTAGCAAAATTTGTTAGTGGTTAATTGGTTGCCAGACCTTATCTTTTAGTCTGAGCTGTATGGCTTTAAAAAAATCTACAAAATCCGGAATACTACGAAATGTGACATTATGATAATAATTCAGCTGGTTGTTTTCCAATGTGTAATGATTGGTCTTTTGCACAATTACTTAGATCCCAGATATATTCAGTAAGTTCCCTTACTGACGTCCATGTTGGTGGCAATTGAACACCAGGGAACCGTTTTTAGCATTTACCAAAGCGCATGAAGTATCATGCAATAAACTGGAGCTAATCATCCTTCTCTATGTTCTTTGTTTCGTGGTGAGCAGGTGACATCTTTCATGCAGCACCAAATTTTGATCATTCTGAGGACTTTGTTCGAAAGAGATATAAGAGTGTTTAAATTGGTTGCGGAATGATATTGGTTTTGATGGATGCTGTCTCGACTTTATGAGGTAAATGTGCAACATTATTATAAAAATAACTGCCTCTCTCTCTCTGGGTATGACATATACAAACCAGAGCTGCACTGAATTGATATTTGCAAAACCCACATTCGCATCTCCAGTTTCCAAATTACAGCTGTAACTCGTACAACTCTTCCTTACTCAAATTACTTGCTCTATCATTCAACAACATTAGATCCCAATGCTGGCATCCTAATTACTGTCTACAATATAGGCACTGAAAATGTTAAACTAACTGAAATTGAATAGCCACTAAGAGAAAAGCTAGCAGGTGCTGTGAGTTATTCCCTTAACTAAGCACAATACCACTTTGAGTCTAATATCTTTACACTGTTTTAAGTGCATAAGTTTGCCATACACAAAATTTCCCTTTCTTCTAAAGAAGTACTGGGCTTGATGCTTAATTTCCTGTTGTAGGGACTTTGCAGGAGAATATGTGAAGGAATATGTAGAGGCTCCAAATTTGACTTTTGTTACTAGAGAATATTGAAATATCTTGGCTTCTGAAGGAGGTAATTTATGCTTTAACCAGGCTAAGCACATGAATATAAGTGTTGGTTTTGATTATTTTCTCATACTCTGACTACTCTAACCAAGAGCAGCTTCTCCTGTGAATCTTTTCAGAAGTTGAGAACTCCTTTTCCCTTTTTTCAGGTCACAAATGTGCAGTTATTATTTAATACTGATAGTGAGATGTTTATCTCATTTAAATTGAACTCCTGTAACATTTGCATTTGAGCGCAGATGCACATCGGCAATGTATAAATTGGATCAATGCAATCGGAGGTATCTCCTCGGCATTTCACATCACAACCAAAGTGTTTTTGCTCAACCTCTGTCATGTTTCTTGGACAGCCATCTATCTGATAGTAAATATTTGGTTCATATTCTCTTGCCTTCTTTTATGTGTAATACATGTGCTACTTTACCTCGTTAGAGTTGCCTTGAGAATTCGTTTGATTAGAAATTCATTTTGTCTTCTATATTTGTTATTTTTCAGGGTATACTTCATTGACCTCCGCATTCATCCTGAAGGAAAACAAACAGGATTAATGGGATGGTGGCCCTCGCGTGCTGTAACATTCTTAGGGAATCATGATACTGGATCAACTCAGGTAACTCTTTCTTGATGATGAATCTGTTTTCAATCATCATTTTGCATGAAAGGTTGACAATCTTGAAATTGTTTCGTTCCAGGATCATTGTTTCTGTGCTCTTACATGAATCAAATTCTTCCTGTGATGTCATTTTTACAAATTTTTGATTTTCTTCTTCTATTAATATTCCGTACGCCATTCACTAGCTTGAATTTTGATTCAGAAGCTGTTAAAATTATATTTTTCAATCTTTAAGGATATGATTTTCAATAAAAGTGATCAAGTTACTACAATTGCATGTTAGAGGAACTGAAGAAGGAGATACACATAATCAATTCCCTTTCCAAATTATTTGTTCCTAATGGGGCTAAGTTGAACTATTTGTCATACTAGAATGCAAGGCATATGATGCTAAAGAAAATTTGTTTTCCCCTTGTCTGAAATATGCTTCACCATAACACAATGTTGACAAATATCAACACTTCTATCTCCATTTACTACCATTTTTTGTTTGTCTTTCAGTCTATTATTTGGAATGACTTGGAGGTTAATTGTGAGAGTAAAATTATAAGTGAAATACAGTTTCACATCACCATATCAATGGTCCAAGCTTATTCTCAATTTGGTTCTCCCTCTATCACTATTTCAATTCTCAGATTGTTTCCACTTCTGAGTTTCCATCGTTTACAGGTGCTTAAAGCCTGTGCCCCTCAAACTCTCAGTACCAAATACTATACTACAGAATGCTAGGTAGGTGGTTGTTGACTCTTCCTCTTATTTTGGTTTCATAATATTGTTACCTCTTGGCCCTTCACAATCTTTTAGAAATCAAAAGTATGCAGTCACTGTTTAGCTGTTCGTTTATTCAATTACTGATTACATTAGCATATTATTATAGGGTATACCTCTTCTTAGATTGGAAAAGAGTATAATGGCACTATGTGTTAAATTGAAAGTTATTCGATCTCTGTTAGTTGTGCTGTGAGAAACTGAGAATCAGATGAAAGTTTTGAACTAAATGACAAAAACTTTTTCTGTCTGGCAAAGAGAAGAAGGCTGTTTTTTTTTTTGGAGGAAAGGTAAATGATTTATTCCACCAAGAATTCCGGCTCAAAAACCGGTAAAGATCGGACCACAAGGTGATGGTGTTTCTGTTCACATCATAATACAACCCATGAGTGGGCGCTAGGAATTTCCTCCCCAGAGGGCGAAAATTCATAGTGAGAGAAACTCTCAAAACCCTAGGAGGGAAAGACACATTGGAGCATATTCATGTTAAACATACATCAAACAAATGGGGCATTCCCCATATAACATACATCACAAATGGGGCATACCCCATATAATAACATACATCAATCCAAAATTTTCTATCTATTACAATCATCAGTACATTAGTCCCAAATTCTAATGGAGGTTCTTCCTTGTCTTCATCAGCTGAAAAATAGGTAAATCTGCCCAAGTGTTGGGCAGCCATTCACACTTATCATAGGAAAAATATCAGGATCATGAGTACATGTAAAACTACTTTTGGTAAGTAGTCAACCATTACCGGAGGAATGTGAATACTGTTTTTCTTGCTTGGTCCCATTGTTGATGTTTTACACTCATTAAATGTGAAACAAATATTCAAAATATTTGTGTTGAGGAGGAATGTGAATACTGAGTGGATGAAGATCTGTCATGATATGCATTTTGAATTACATTCCAGTCAAGATAGTAAGTTTGTATCCCTTACAAGATATGGGTGGTTCTTAATTTTTAGTTATACTGGTCACTTTTCTGAGATAAAAAATAGTCCATGAAAGCTGGGATATAGATTGAAAATTTAAACAGACCTTACATAATAATGTTTGTAGCAAGTGAAGTTTCTTTCATAATTCTCAAAATGTGATTGCTTATTTAGTTCTCAAGAGTTCAAGTGATAAATGTTCTTAGTTAATAAATACCCCATGTTCAAATAAGAGAGCTGAGTTCATTAGGTTGCTGATATATTTGTTTTCTTTTATTTTTTTAAAAAGATTATTGGCAACATGAAATGTTAAAGAAGTCGTCAATCCCGAACTTCAAAGAACTACACCTACAGTTTGGAGGTAAACAGAGGAAGGAGCCATGTCCTGCTCGACAGCCTGGACTTACTTCAGATAAAAAGATTATTTGTAAAAGAATTTGTTTTCTATACACCTTACAAGAAAATTGTGTAAAATTAGCTATAAGTTGTAAAATATAGTTTTTGTTTTGTAAAAGTAATCCAATTTAGATTATGTTTGTATTCTTTCGCAAAAAGCTCCTCTTACTTCTTCTCTCAGCTATAAGTTGTAAAATATATTTTTTGTTTGTATCTCTTTGACATATTGAATTTCTAATTCTAGAGTTTGCAGTTGCTGAGAATATTTAATTTTCAATTTTTCTTATTAAATGTGTGAAAGCAAATATATAACAGAAGTTAAACATAATTCTTAATTATTAATTAAGCTCAACATTATTTACAAAATCATCTTATTGTTTTAAAATGATTCTAAGATAAAATGACTTTCCTTTTCTTCTTTGAAGTCCTGGCCAAGGCCGCACAACGTGCGGGAACCTTGCCTAGTATATATATATATATATATATATATTATAAGAGTTCATTGTAAAAAGGCATTTAAACCTTTTTTTAATTTATAATTAAAAAAAAGGTTTAAATGCCTTTTTTTTAAAATTATAAATTGTCTTAGGAACTTTTAATTTCAACAATTAAAATTTAATTATGAATTTGTATATTTATTTACAATACAACAAATTGCTCACATATTATAGTTGTGTTTTTTTCAAAATGATGCATTAGTAACAGACTGATTAAAAAAAAAAAAAAAGTGGGATAAATTTTTTAACTTAAAAAAAAGAAAAGAAAAATGAAATGTCCACTTATATATCAAGTATCAAATGAGAGGGTATATATGCAGTATTGCTTTTAGGTTTTACGTACATTTGACCGAAGAATGCCTAAAAAAATAAAAATAGAAAAAGTTTTGACGGAAGAAACTAGAAAGAAAACAAACAGAATTAATGCGCAGAATTAGGAGGAATGAAAGAAGAAAGAGAAATAGTAGGTTATGGGCTCTCACATTTCATGAAAGATAAACATAACATTAAATAAATTATCTATGTCATATCTTTTATTTATTTAATTGTTGATGTGTCTGCCACATATATGTAGAGGGTCATTGACCCTCAGGGCTACAAAACCTAAATTTCTCGACAGAAAATTATGATGATTGGATAAGATATTTAGACTTAACTGCAAATCAAGATGCATGCCTATGTCCTCTGTTGCTAATTAATCATAATCTCATTTATTGACGTAGAGGAATCTCTCAATAAATTCGCGAAAAATGCTAAAACCCTCTAAAGACTGATGATAAAAAATGATAGCCAGTTAAATAGGCATAAAAAAAATCATTGAATCCTAACATGGATTGCCAATAAATTGGAACAAAATATCATAAAGGATAATGTTGGTTGCACATATTATGTGCAAATTATTGTGCACAAAATGCAATCTTTATATTATGTTTTACCTTATTACCCTTGAGTATAATTTCAAGATGGAGTGCCACCTAGATAATTAATAATAAAAATAAAAATGATGTGGATTATTTAATTACATTTAGTTTCCATAAGGTATGTATGTTTATATGGTATACATAAATATTCATGGTAAATACAAAAAACATTCATATTTTAATTTATGGAGGAGTGCTTTTTTGATTGATTTTGTTTTTAATTTCGATTTTAATTATTTATTTTATTTTTTTGATTACAATGTAATACCATATCCATTCATACCATATTGTTGCAATGGATGATTGCATTTCACTTCGTGGTTTAATTTTTTATTTTTTATTTTTATTGTTTCGATTTCTTTCTCATATATTTTAATTAATGGAGTGTTTTTTTTGATTGGTTGTGTTGTTAATTCTGGTTTCAATTATTTAATTTATTGTTTCGATTTCTTTATCTGTAAGAGCATATTTTGTGCTTAGCTATATAATATCAAATTTATTTATTTAAATTTCTAAAAAAAATGTTTATTTATTTATAGTTTGTACAATTAATTTTTATAATATATTTTAAAAGGGACAGTAATATTATAAATTATCTAACGTCTAATTTATCATATGATCATATTTAGCCTAATGGCTAACTACTTTACCATAAGAGTTTCACTCTTCTTGAAGTCGCACGCTCAAATCTTGATTGAATATAATTAATTTTTTCATTTGTTTCAAAATTTTCACATCCCACATAAGTTTCCATATAAAAGGGGAAGGGCTGCAAAAGACTTTAAAAAAGAAGAAAGTACCAAATTTACAAAAAAAATAATAAAAATAAAAATAAAAAACTGAGTTCCTACCGGTTTTCCCGGTTAATTCTAGAGTTTAACCCAAGTAGCCAGGTTTTTATCATTGACCATATTTTAGGTAGAGCTGAACCGGACACAGAACCGGTTCCTTGTTAACCCGGTTGAACTGGTCGGTCCGATCCAATTTGTTAAACACTGCTTCTCTTCCTTCTCCCTTTTGCCATACATCTTGTCTTAGCATTTTAGAGTGCGTGAATATTTATTATTAAACTCATAACTAGACTCTATACTCGTCTGAATCTACGAGTCGAGTGGACAAAACTGATCCCTACTTGGTTGAGATCGTCTTTCAATCTGGATTCAGCTAAGATCGTTAGAATTGGCTGGAATCGCTAGACTCGTGCAAGTCTACGAGTTGAAGTTGAGTCCAAAAAATCATTACGAGCTGCAATTTGGAGAGGCTGGGTCAAAAAAATTATAAGACAAATTTACGCCATTCAGCCTATAAAATTTTTTATGAATTGAATACCTTTCCCTTTATAAAGTAGCTTTCTCACCCAACTCTCTCTCCAACCAAAGTGGGAATTGGAGACTCTGTAGAGTAGGGGGGGGAAAAAGTTGGACTTGGACACTTAGTATACTAGGGGGGAAAAAAACCCCATTTAGGGATTCAAACCCTCTGACGAAATTTGCCCAACTTGAATTACCCCTAGGCTAAGCAGTCTCATTTGAAAAATTGAACATTTGAAATTATATATATATATATATATATATATGGCAAAGGTGCATATTTGCTCCTAACGTTTTGCATAAGGTGCAAATATGCCATCGATGTTTATTTTGGCTTAAAAATACCCCTAACATTATTAAATATGGTGCAATTTTACCCTCCTATCAAATGGAAATGCCACCTATACTAACTAAATATGACAGGGCATTACATGAATGCCACATCCTTACCTTCTTCATCAACAATATGCATCACTATCCCGTTTTGTATCTTTTTTCGTACAATTGATGTCTCTGTTTTCTCTCCCTTGCCTTTCTTTCACTTTCCTCCTATTCATTTCCCCAGCTGCAATCACTTGCTATTTGCCCCCAAATTAATTCTTTCACTTCTCAAGTTTCAATCTCCATATTAGCCTTAAAACCAAAGTTGGGGGGGTTTTCTTTTCTTTTTACACTTTCAGCCTCGAAGATCCATTACTTCCTAAATTAATCTTACTAAAAAATTCCCAAAATAATTACTAAAAACATTGTGAATACATTTGATAAGAGAAGGTCTAGTGGTGGAGGTTGTGATTCTGGAGAATTTTGAGTAGTTCTCATGATATGCTTCCTCCTTGTGGTGATTATAAGTCACTTTCTGGTGTGGCCGATGGGTCAACTAGGATGGGATATTCCTCCACAAGTCATGATCATTCTCAGGAACTGCTAAAAAGGTTGGGTAGCTTTGAGTAATCAAGGGAATTATCAGGAATCACACATAAATCAAGGATTTCAAGTGGCTATAAAGGTAGTTAATTAGATTTCAACATTGAGTTATATGGAGGAATACATGTCAATTCGTGATGCAAATTTAGATGAGAAAATGGACATGAAATTTGCAGCAAGGCTCAAGATCCTTGATCGAGATAAGGATGATCAATTCGGTAACCTAATTGCGGGAAATCGATCACCGTTACTGCCGACACCAGAGAGCAGTAGACCGAAGCAACTTAATATATACATCAAAATATTAACATCGAGTACACAAATTCTTCCCAATCGCTGGTGAATTCCTCAGAGAAGTTGGAAGAACAAATCAGCAAAAGGTACCATTCTATTATCCAAAACCAAAATTGCAGATGTTCAGAAGTAAGAACCCCAGGGAGTGGAACCAGCCAGATTAGGCCTCAAATGAGCCTGTCTTGATTTTTGATTACCCGTCTTCCGGGGTTTCTTCACTTAGTGATGATATGGCATTCATGTAATGTCATGTTATATTTAGTCATGTTATATTTAGTTAGTACAGGTGGCATTTCTATTTTATAGGAGGGTAAAATTGCACCATATTTAATAACGTTAGGGGTATTTTTGAGCCAACATAAACATCGATGGCATATTTCCTCCCTTTTAAAACGTGAAGGTTTTTATTACACTACTAATTTTTTTATTTTAGTGAAATAACATTTGTTTTCTCTAAAAGTTGTGAATTCCTATTACATTACTAATTTCTAACCCATGTTCGGATCCTTTGTCGACAAATTTTCAATATTTTTCTTGAACTTTTAAGTTTTCATTTCTTTTTCGGTCAATTGCTGTATTTTTTTTCTCTCTAAAATGTGTGTGTTCCTATTAAATTATAATTTCTCACATCAATTAATAATATAGTAAAAAAATATTGAAAATATTAATTTACTTATTTTATTTTCAAATATTAATCGTAATAATTCTACCAAAGTTTGTTCCAAACATGCACATTTACCCTTTATAATTAAATTGAAATGATTATTAGTAGTTTATAAATCAATTTGTATACATATGTCATTTATAGTCAATTTTTAAGTTACTTATACAATTTTAAGCTGCTTTCCGATTTTACGATCCGATTCTAAGCCTAATTCCAGCCAATAACACCAGTTTAACAACCTTGGCGTGAATGGATAGATTAATTGCATTTCGTTAATGTTTTTGTGAAACACCTGAATTCACAAAAGCATGCTTCCATGGGAATTCACTGAAGTACTAGATCAACTCTTTTCAGGTACTAGATCAACTCTTTGTGAATTCCCATGGAAGCATGCTTTTGTGAATTCAGGTAAACAAAAATGAGCATTGCGCCTCCACTTACTACTGATTGGTCATCATTTTTACAAGGGGTGCCTTTTTTCTTAAATATTGATTGTCCTCCACACTAATTTGGCCTGAAACTAACTAGAAATATTTTTTTCTTATTACTCGGGTATCGTAACTGAATTTGAAGCAAACAGAGGACATCAATATATTTCTAGTTACAACCAATGTGAAATGTGAAAAACCTGAAACAAATGAAAAAAATTAATTATACCCAATCAAGATTTGAACATACAACTTCAAGAAGAGTGAAACTCTTATGGTAAAGGGGTTAGCTATTAGACTAAATATGATCATATGATAAATTAGACATTAGATAATTTATAATATTAATGTCCCTTTTAAAATATATTATAAAAATTAATTATACAAATTATAAATAAATAACATTTTTTTAGAAACTTAAATAAGAAAACTTGATATTATATAGATAAGCAAAAAAGATGCTATTACAGATAAATAAATCAAAAAAATAAATTAAATATTTGAAACCGGAATTAACAACATAATCAATCAAAAAAACACTCCTCCATTTATTAAAATATGTGAGAAAGGAATTGAAAAAATAAAAATAAATTAATTAATTAATTAAAGCACGAAGTGAAAAGCAATCATCCATTGCAACAATATGGTATGAATGGATAAATAAAATAAATAATTAAAATCAAAATTAAAAATAAACTCAATCAAAAAAGCACCCCTCCATCAATTAAAATAGGATTTTTTTTGTATTTACCATGAATATTTATGTATATTATATACACATACACACCTTATGGAAACTAAAATGTAATTAAATAATCCACATCATTTTTATTTTTATTATTAATTATCTATGTGGCATTCCATCTTGGAATTATACTCAAGGGTAAGAAGGTAAAACAAAATATAACGATTATATTATGTGCACAATAATTTGTACATAATATGTGCAAATAATGGCATCCTATCAGAAAATCTGAAATATTATTCAAAACAAAACTGACTATTACAATAAAAATGGGAAAATTTTCCAAAAAAAAAAGGGGAAAACATCCCGGCATTGAACTAATAAAGTAAATAAGAATAATGGAAAAAACGGCACTTAAAAATAATATAATTAAATTAAAAATTACAAAAAATGGAAAGATTATCCGTTTGAATCCTTAAAAAAATGAATTTGGCTGAAAAGTGAATTGGGTCGTGGCAAAGCAATGTATATTCCCCAGCCGATCTCCACTGGACTAGGCCCACATAACCTTAAAAATTCCATTGTTGCACTAATTGGCCGCCATTCTTTTTTCACCGGTCCAACACTTCCAAAAACGCTGACTTCACGTAGTCGTGGGGAATCGCACCATTTATCATTATTCATTATTCATTTCCATTCTTGATTAACGAGAAATTTAAATTCTAAAAAAAATATTCTGAACAACACATACATGTACCTTTTTATACAACACAAGATAATTATGAGGATAAACATAAGTGAGACCACACATTTATGATACTAGATTGATACGTGTTGCACAACAAAAAATTTGATGGAATAATTTCTTGGAAAACTGAGAGATCGATACGATAAATAGGAGTACTTCCGTTAATTCGTTGACAAAAACTACAATCTGAACACGGAAATTATTAATGAATCATGCCTGCCTCAGTGAACTTAGGTTTGGAAATTGTCGTCGAGATGGACAATAAGGAATGGAATTAATTTAAGGCACTTTGTGTTGGGGTTGAGCAAGTCGACTGAAGAATGAAAAAGAACTTAAAGGTCACTGAAGGACAAACGGAAAGAAAGAAAAGCAAGCCAAAAGACAATCAATCCACTGATCCACAAACGAAAAGAAAAAGTATAGCCTCCATTTTGATTCTGATGTTCGCTCAGTTATCTTGAATTGATTGATTGCACTCTATGCCCTAATAGAAGACGTCAATGATGAAAGGCTTAGAAATTGTCACATACAAATCTAAACATTACTTTTGTATTAAAGCGGCCGATATGGTATTTCAATCGTTTTGCAAAAAAGTACATAAGAATGAAAGAGGGCAATTTCATTAAACCTATGCATGGTAAATTGGAATTATAATAATCCTCAGCAACACTTCAAATGGCGCATTTTCATAATTTACTAAAATTTACTTAATTAATCATCTTCACCAAGACAAGACAAGACAAAATTAATAGTTAAGCATGAAGTCCCACTGAGATATCGGGCGCTCAACTCTCTGAAAGATGAATTCAAGTGAACTTCAGAGGCACCAATATATGTGCATTAATTAGTCTTTCTTGCACAATATTCCTCAACAAGGGGCTGTTTAAAACGCAGGCCACTCTTTCACCAACTAATGGATCCTCTGAAAATTTCACAAGGGCTTCTGCAGCAATTTCTCTCAAATATTGCTATGAATCAGAATTTAAATTTCTCCAGAATAAGCTAGGGCGACTCGCCCGGCTCTCTCGTAACTCAACTGGACGACTACACTGGCAACCTTTTCCCTAACATTACCTGTATAGCTGTACTCAAAAGCTCAATTAAGGGCATGTTCGGTTGCAATTTTAAAAGATGATTTTAAAAGTATGTTTTTAGAAAATAGTTTTGATGTAAAAAATGTATTATAAATATAAAAAGGGCAATTGAAAGTAAAAACGTATATTCAAAAATATGATATATTGATATAAAATGCAAAATTTCAAAAGCATGCTAACAAACGAGCTCTAATTAAATTGGAATTGCACATGAGTTTGGCAACCCCATACTATCTATACATGCTGCATAAGCCTTAGCTTCGTTCACTACCACAAAACGGGTCTTTAACACTGGTTGTTTGACCTCTGTAACATTGGGTGTTTGCTTTTTTATTGCGATGTGAATGATAGGCAGTGGTAATGATCTCAAATCATCAACACCACTTATTCTGGAACCAATGTTAAAGATCGTGGATCTTCAACACCGATTTTCATTAAAACCTGTAGGATATAAAATATTGCATGGTATCACCCAAAGAGATTAACGCGCAACGGAATAATAAAAATGATCAATGAAACAACGCACAATTTAATGTGGTTCGATCCTTAACAGACCTACATCCACTAAATCAATCAAAGCTTGAGCAAGCTGAAACTGCTTTACCTACACATCTATTACATAAATAACCCAACATAGCCGAAAGGCTCTCATATTCCCCCACAAGACAGAGAGTCTAAAGGCTCTGACCTTAACCTTTCGAACTATCAGTCAACTGAAAACAATACCCCATGAGTTCTATGTATAGAACCATAGTTACCAAATCATTCTCAAAACTAGTTTCACAAAACAAACCAAATCCGAATTGGAAACAAACTAAACAAGTAATTGTTAAATCCTACCAAAACTAGAATTTTTTAATTAAGTTTGATTTAAATTTTTCAACATAGCCTCCCTTAAATCAAGATTTGGCCACACGTCGGTCCAATGCCATATGGAGCTTCAACCGCCAATCAAATCTTCAACGCAAACACAAAAAATACTTTTTGTTTTAAGCAAATCTTCATCATCTTAGCCACAACATCACTTGCAACAAAATATTAAGCACCTACAAACTTCAAAGCCCCCCTTAATCATTCATGAACTAAGAAGCACCGAAAGTTGCTTCACAAATCAAAATAACCAAACTTTTTTTTTTCCAAACCCAAGGCACGAAGCTACACCAATGCTATCCTAACGAGTAACAAAGATCACCATTCCAATCTCCATCCAGCAACTTTATTTCCCAAAAAACCTTTGCAACACCTAAAGCCTTCGTTCGACAATTAAACAATCGAAAGTTCGTAACAATCCTTTTTTTTTTTTTTTCTGTCTCTCTCTTCAAATAATATATCTGTGCAGTTCTGGAATCACCAAGACTCGTAAATTTTATGAATTCTTTCTTCTTTTGATTCTTGCTATGATACCATATGTAGAATATAAAATATCCACATCACCCCAAAGAGATTAACATGCAGCGGAATAATAAAAACGATCAATGAAACCACGCACAATTTAACGTGGTTTGATCTATAAAAGATCTACATCCACAAAATCTACTAAATCAATCAAAGGCAGAACAAGCTGAAACTTCTTTACCGACACACCTATTACATCAATAACCCAACATAGCCGAAAGGCTTTAATAATCCCCCCGAAGACAGAGAGCCGAAATGCTCTGACCTTAACTTTTCGAACTCTCAGCTCAACTGAAAATAATACCCCATGAGTTATATATATAGAATCATAGTTACCAAATCATTCTCAAAACTAGTTTCACAAAACAGACCAAATCTAAATTGGAAACAGACTAAATAAATAATTATTAAATCCTACCAAAACTAGAATTTCCTAATTAAGTGTGATTTTATTTTTCCAACAAAAACCGATGTTAAATTCTAAATTTAAAAAAAAAAAATCAAACAGCGAGATATAAAAAAATTACAATAACGATAATATAGAATGTGCAAAAGATAGATAAAAAAAATTTAAAAAAATAAATGTATAAAATGCAATATTGTATATTAAACTTTAACATTTTACATTTATCAACCTTTGTAATCCCTATTACAATCTAAAATGATATAATATATTCATCTTCTCCTTCATCGTTTCGTCTATCTAAAGTTTTATCTTCCACTTTGTGTATCAAGAGTATCATCTTCCTCTGCATCTTCTACTTACATGATATCATATTCCACTTCATCTTCTACCACCATCATTTTGCTCTTCGAAAACACTCTCATCCTCTCTAAATGCCTTTGAAAGTATGCTTATTTTCTCAAGCAACCTTCGGTTGCTGTCGAAAGGGCTTTGACCCCCTTAGCCTTTGTCACCCTCCATATTCTCTGTCATTCTTGAAAACCTCTATCTAGCTCAAAAAAATATAGCATCACTAAAAAAATTAAGGCTCAATTGGTTAATGGGGCGTCAATAGATGGCTTAAGGCTATAATGGGGAGGAGATTATACCCAAAAAATTTGCGAATGAACTAAAAACCCGACGATAAAATCCAAAGGAAAGAAATCTAGTGCTATTGTCCTTGTGTATTTGGTTCCGAATAAACAAGGATAATGGCGTTAGGTCACTCACCAACAGCTTTTATCATTAGCATTTTGCAAGTTCATTTCACAAACTTTCCAGGTTCAACTCTTCCTCCTAGTAGCCTAAGGTTGCTGTCAACAATCCATTCACCCTTTGGGCCTTAGGTTTTTCTGCCATACTTCCAAATTTTCCTGAACTTGAGAGGTGTTTTCCTCTAGTAGGATGATCGAAGACTGATAGTAAAATTGTGTCTGAAAATATTCATGCACACCTAGTTCCATTCCCACCAACTACACAGGTGGATTTACCAGTTGACTAGGCATGAATATAGCAAGAATCTCGAGAGAGTTTAAAACAAGTTAACGTTTTAAGCTTTCTCAAGTTTTCAACCAACACCAACCACCAATCAATATAAGTATAATGAGATTGGTTGTTGGGACAAATATCTGTACTGAGGCCTGTAAAATATAAAACCCAAAATATAAACACACTAAAACAAACTTCATAGTACATAAACAAACCCGAAAAAAAAACTAAATAGAAAGCTAAGAATAAAAAAGTGAGATTCAATTTAGAGCTTTCAAATTTTCCCAAAAAAAACTGAAAATTTTATACCAAAAATCAAAACATGATCTAAACCTAATATGATCTAAACATTTAGAAAAAAACGATGAAGAGTTTCATGATTTCAAGAACCAAAGTACATAAGAAATAAAGACACAAAAATTGAAATATGGTTTAGATCGAATCGGGTTGCAGGACTCTCGATTCGATCTAAACACTCCCAAAAAATCCGTTGGGACTTCCATGCTTCAAATACTCATATATATATATATATATATATATATAATGATTTATATCAAATCGGATTGAAGGCCTCTAGATTTGATCTAAACCATTTTTAGAACGGTAATATAATTCCACAGCTAGATCCGAAACACAAAAACATAAAAACACTACACATTGTCGAATCAAAATGAAAAAAGAAAAATACCTACAAATATGGTTGAAATTGCCTGCTTTCTCCGTACAAACCAAAGAGATGGCATTTTCTTCTCCATTGAACCTAGAAAATAAAGCGAAATAGGGTTAAAAAACTACGCCGGCAAAAGTAAATAACCGAACATAAATTCTTTTTTTCTTTACATATACTTGGTGATGAATGTGAATTTCTCCAAGCTGAAATGGATTCGAATGTCAACAACGATGATCGATCGTATCTTAGCGCAACTAAGAACAGTGAAAAATCTAGGGTTGAATTATATATCCAAAACGTGAACCGGCTAGCGCTAAAAGTATAGGCTAAATTTCTGATTCTTCATATTCAAACGCAGTTTTCAAGAATGTTTAACGCCGGTTACAATAATAACCGGTGTTAAAATGTATTATTAATGCCGGTTATAGATGCAACCGGTGTTAAATTGTATCATTGACGTCGATTGCCAAATTACTAATGTTAATGATCTATGTTGTATTAGCAACCAGTGTTGAAGACCATTTTTATGGTAGTGGTTATTACTTCCTCTTAGAATTCTAACCAGGTTCTAAAATATTTCAACCGCGTTTCTTCTACCATAGAAAATATGTAGAACTACAGTCGTTCCTACATAATTAAAGGCCCTGTTCAACAATACAAATTTTAGCCTTTTTACAGTATTGTAAATGTAAAATATAATTATTAGGTTAAATTCATTTATGCAAACTTCACCTGTTTACTTTGTGATCAAATTGGAAAAATTTTATTTTATAAAAGTAGTATTTTTTGGAGGGAAGTTTTTTCGAGAATCTTTGTAGGAAAAAGAAGAAAAAAAAAATGTAGTGATTAGATTATTTTTTAAAATTATGTGCGTAGAGGGAATTTTAAATTTTAAAATAAATTTAAGGAAAATGAAGGTGTTTGAATTGAAATTTTTTTTTTGAGGAAGAAATGAATTTTTTCCTGAAATTGTAACAAAGTAAACATAGCTTAAAATTGAAACTAGTATTATTATTATTTTAGAAATATGTACTACTTTTTATTTTATATACACTACTTGTACCCTTCAAAATCAAAACTACTTATTATTTATTATTATATTCTAGAAGTAGGCCCTAATATTTTACATGTTTTCCTTTTTTAACGAGGCACTACTTCCACCCTTGAATTTGGTACATTTTAGTTTACATGCATTATGTATACTATTAAAGTAAAATATTTAGAAATATGCATTATTTTTCATATTATATGCGCTAATTTTTTAAAAAGATAGTATTTCTACTCTTAAAAGTGATACTTTCTATCTAATATACACTACTTATACCCTCAAAGTTAAAACTTCTTATTATTACTCTTTTTTTAGAAATAGACACTACTTTTTTGGTTACATAAGCTGCTTCTATCCTCAATATTGATACTTTTATTTTACTCGCACTACTTCTATATAAGAGATTATACATAATATTTCATAATATATGTGTTATATTTTTTAAACTAAACGTGGTACAATTTTTTTTATAGATAAATAACCACTTATATATATCAGCATTGTTAGGCTGGGCCAGTTTGTTGTTTACCTAAATTTTTGTTGTTTATTGTTGATATATTTGTATTACATGAGTATATTAAAATGGATACCTAACATAATTTGAAATGAATAATTTTTCATTCTTTGGCTTATTATATAAAGGGGAAGAGAGAGAGAGAATACAATATTGATTTGTGGTAAATGAGCAAAATCTAAACCAAATTAAGGTTGAAGTCATCTCCAGCATCCATATTGTTGCCCCAGTGGCCCAGAATATATCATGCGTCCTCTACTTTTCAAGAGAATTAACTGCAACATGTTTGAAGAGAAAATGCATAGATATAAGTTTCAAAGCTACTTCTAGTATATATATAAGTTTTTGAAGAGTTAATTACATTGATAGAACAAAAAGAATGGAAGTGTAAAGAATGGCTTCGATAGCATGTATCTGAAACTTTAATGAATGTAACAATATGATTTTATTACTTGCATCTTTCTAGATATAGTAAGAATCGAAAACTTAACGTATTTTCTTAGTTTGGCTAGCATGTTCTTTACTAAAGGTTTGAGTTTAGATTTGAGTTTTGGATTTTAGAAAATAGTTTTATAATGTAAAAAGTGTATTGGAAATGTAAAAAGGTATAGCTGAATAATAAATAGTTGTATTGGAAATGATGAAAGTTGATTATAATATATTAAATTTACTATTGAAACCAAAACCAAAACTCAAACCAAAGCATAAAGAATAGACACAAAGATCAATAGTTAAGAGAGTCCAAAACCAAACCATCTGTTAGGTTATATCTGGTCAAAATGAATGAACTTAATAATAAAAGTGAATAAGGCTGTTGATCGCCTTGATGTGTATTATTGACAATATATATAGATATACAGAGTAAAGAATATGCCTAATAATATATATAGATATAAAGAATATGCCTAAGAGTATAATCTATATATGTACAGATGACTAAATTAAGGGATACCATATAGAAAGAAAATATGTTATAATTAATTCTCTAACATGCCCCCTCAAGATGGAGCTCTGGAGGAGACACCAATCTTGACCCTTAAATCTTGGAAGCGGCTTCGTGGAAGCGGTTTGGTAAGAGCGTCGGCAAGTTGATCTGCTGAGGAAACATGAGTAACACGAAGAGCACCTGATTGAACTTGACCCCGAATAAAGTGATAGTCAATTGCCATATGTTTCATGCGCGAATGAAAGACTAGATTAGAACAGAGATAGGTGGCGCCAACATTGTCACAGTAGATAACAGGCGGTGTAGGAAGAGTGATGCCAAGTTCTGTGAGAAGGGAACAAATCCAATTGAGTTCAGAAGTAGTAGCGGCAACTGATCGATACTCAGCTTCCGTGGAGGAGCGAGCAACGGTACGCTGTTTCTTGGATGACCAAGAAATAGAATGACGACCAAGATAGACAATACAGGCACTCGTTGAGGTATAGGCATCTTTGTTTCCAGCCCAATCAGCATCTGAGAAGGCATGAAGGGAAAGTGGATTTGCCTTGTGAAGGAATAATCCATGAGTTAATGTGCCACATAGATATCGAAGCAGTCGTTTTGCAGCATTCCAATGTTCAGACGTCGGGCGATGCATGAATTGAGAAAGCTTGTTAACAGTAAATGCTATGTCTGGGCGAGTGAGGCAAAGATACTGTAGACTGCCGACAATTGTTCTATATTCTGTGCAGGCAGTTAGAGCTGACCTGAATGAAGTGTGAGATTTCCATCTATAACAAGTGGTGTAGCAACAGGTTTTGCACTAGTCATTTTTGTCTGGGCAAAAAGATCAGCGATGTAGCGCCTTTGAGTAAGCAGCAGACCGGATGGGGTGGTTAGAACCTCAATGCCGAGAAAATAAGACAAGGTGCCAAGATCCTTGATTGAAAATCTTTGTGCCATGAGGTCAATGTAGCGCTGAATAATATTGGTGTTGGTACCTGTGATAATAATGTCATCCATATAAACAAGTAGATATATAGTAGTGTCACCTGAGTGAAGAATGAATAGAGAAGTGTCTGCATGAGAATTTGTGAACCCAGACTCAATGAGGAATTGGCGCAGTTCAAGGTACCAAGCCCGTGGGGCCTGCTTGAGTCCATATATAGCCTTCTTTAGTTTGCATACATGTGTTGGATTGTCTTTATCAACAAATCCTGGAGGCTGGGCCATGTAGACATCTTCGGAAAGATGGCCCTGAAGAAAGGCATTATTAACATCCAATTGTCGCAATTGCCAACCTCTACTAACTGCCAGGCATAGAACAAGCCGTATTGTTGTCGGCTTGACAACCGGACTAAAAGTGTCATGATAATCCACTCCAGGTCGCTGATGAAAGCCTTTAGCAACTAATCTGGCTTTGTACCTGTCAATAGAACCATTAGGAAGCCGTTTAATACGAAAAACCCACTTACATCCAACAAGATTCTGCAGAGAAGTAGATGGAACAAGCTCCCAAGTTCCATTCCGAACAAGAGCATCAAATTCATCATTCATAGCTTGTCTCCATTTGGGATCTTTTAGGGCTTGGGAAACAGTATGAGGCTCAATGTCGGATGGTTGAGAAATGATAGCAGTGAGATTCATCATGGTGAGGGGTTTGTGGATGTTGTTTTTCGCTCTAGTGGTCATGGGATGGGTGTTTTGATGGGTGGGTTGCGCAATGATTGAAGCAGAAGAGGTCTCAAAAGTGTGTGGTTCTAGTGGTAAATGGTCGACCATGGTTTCTTGGCGATTAACCGAACTGTGTTCGAGTAAAGGGAGGTCTATGGGCAGGGATTGACGGTCGACTGGTGAGTAAGGGCAGTGGACTGTTTGGGTATTTGGTGATGGAGGTTGAAATGAGGGATGCCTTTGTGGAGGCGTATTGAGTGAGCCACTTGAAATTGGTAAGATTTGGACCAAGGGAAGCCATTTGGAAATGATATCTGGGTGGGACGAGCTAGATGGGATTGGTGAGTGCTAAAGGGAAAAGAGTTTTCAAGGAATTTGACATGACGAGAAATGTATGTTTTAGAAGTGGATAGAGCGAGACAGATATAGGCACTTTGTGTTGAAGAGTAGCCAAGAAAAACACAAGGCGTGGAACGAGAGTCAAGTTTATGTTGAGAATAAGGACGAAGCCACGGATAACATAAGCAACCAAACACCCGAAGTTTAGTGTAGTTGGGTTGAGACTCAAAGAGTTTCTCAAAAGGAGATGAAAGATGTAGTGTGGGTGTGGGCATACGGTTGATGAGGTATACAGCAGTGGCAAAGGCGTAAGTCCAATAGGTTAAAGGCATTGATGCATGAGTAAGGAGAGATAGATCAGTTTCAACAATATGGCGATGACGTCGTTCAGAAAAGCCATTATGTTCTGGTGTATGGGGTGGTGTAGTAAGATGGGATATACCATTGGTGGAGAGGAAACGATAAAGGGCTTGATATTCACCACCATTATCTGAATAGAAGGTAACAATTCGGTGTTTAAATTGATTTTCGACTAATGCCTTGAAATGCACAAAGACATCATCACGTGAGATTTCCATTTAAGGGGATAATACCAAATATATAGTGTATAATGATCAACAAAAATAACATAGTACTGAAAACCATCAACAGAATAAATAGGGGAGGTCCATACATCATAAAATAAAAGTTCAAGCGGGTGGGATGAGGTTAAGGTAGAAGAAGAAAATGGAATTTTATGACTTTTATTGCATGAACAGGCATTACAATGTGTGAAGGAGGATAACAGACTAGACAATGGTAGAGGAAATTTGGAAACAATATTTTTCATAATAGTGAAGGATGGATGCCCTAGTGTAGAGTTCCACTCGGACGAAGTGGTCTTGACACTGGAAAATGCAAGCAATGGTGGAGAGGAAACTGAAGGGGATGTAGTCGGCCACTCATATACGCCATCCTTAGGTTCACCCATCAAAAGGATTGCCCCCGTGTTTAGATCCTTCACCTGAAAAGCAGAGGGTGAGAATTCAATAGAAACATAGTTATGAGTGCAAAATTGATAAATCGAAATTAAGTTCTTTTTCATGGAAGGAACACAAAGGACATTTTGTAAAGTAAAGGTGCGAGAGGAAGTAGGTATAGTGGTAGAACCGGTATGGGTTATGTGAAGGGCCAAGCCATCGCCGATCATGACATCATCAGATCCTTGGTACGAGCTATGAAGAGAGAGATTGCTCAAGTCAGACGTAACGTGGTGAGATGCTCCACTATCCAGCAGCCAAGTAGGTTTAGTGTTGTTGCCCAGAATAGCATGATTGGCTCGTGGTTGCCAAGGTGTGGAGGGGCGATATCCCCGAGAGCCTTGAGGACGAGATGTTGGTGATTGTTGATTAGTGACGAGTCGAAACATCGGGCATCGTTTGGCAGTGTGGCCTTGAGTGCCGCATGCTTGACAACGACCCAAATAAGGTTTGGGTTGGCATTGATCAGGAGGAGAAAGCATAGTGGTAGGGCCTGGTTGTTGTGGATTGGTGGCTGGTGGACGCCAATGTGGACGATTCCGGAAGGCTGTGGGATTCGCCAGGGCTGGTAGGGATAGAGAAGATGGTTGAGCGGTATGAAGAGATGCTTCTTTGTTGAGAAGCTTCTCATGAAGTTCAGCAAAGGAAATTGACGTGTCACGGGCATTAATGGCATCAATGACAGATTTATACTCATTACTTAGTCCTTCTAGAACCCAATCAATAAGATCATCATCATCAATTGGCTGCCCTAGAAGAGCAAGTTCATCGGCACGAGTCTTTATCGCCTGCATATATTCACTAATTGATTGTGAGCCCTTGTTACACCTCTTTAATTGTTCCTTCAATTGTTTAATATGACCACGAGATGGTTTGGCGTAAGTATTAGCTAAGGTTTGCCATGCATCAAGGGAAGTGGTGGTGCGGGCAATAAGCGGTTGCAGTGAAACGGAGATGGCACCAAGGAGAGCGCTAAAAAGGAGACGATCCTGACGCTTCCAGGTTGTGTACGCCGGATTTGGAGATGTAACACCATTGACGGTGACGGTGGGTGGTGGTGGAGTTTGAGTGCCATCAAGGAAGTGATGAAGATCATAACCTTCAAGAAGAGACTGGATTTAAAGGCTCCATGTGAGATAATTGGTGGATGACAATTTGGTGATATTGGAGAGATTGATTGTAAGGAGAGGATGTTGAGGATCTTGAGAATTTTGGATAGTGATGGGATCGTTGGTGGAAGAGGAAGTCGTATCGGAAGCCATTGAAGGGACTGGTAGTTTTAGATCTATATATATATGAAGGATGCTGATCTTGGTGGTTCTGGAGAGAAAAAAAAAAGAGGAAAATATGCCCAGGAAGATTAGGCTCTGATACCATAAAAGTGAATAAGGCTGTTGATCGCCTTGATGTGTATTATTGACAATATATATAGATATACAGAGTAAAGAATATGCCTAAGAATATATATAGATATAAAAAATATGCCTAAGAGTATAATCTATATATGTACAGATGACTAAATTAAGGGATACCATATAGAAAGAAAATCTGTTATAATTAATTCTCTAATAAATAATACATCAATATGATGGCAATGATGATAATGTATCCAAAGCATAGTACAGTTACTGTGAACAAAAATGAAGAAGTAAAACATTTCCATTTATAATAGACTTCCATATTCTGAAATCTACATAAGTAAAAGAAGAAGTAGCTCCCAATAAGATGATAATGATGACTCTCGGTTCTCAATCTTACAAGTACCTACCAAAATCATAGTAGTAAGTTCCTCATTTTGAAGGGAAAATTATTCCATCAATTTTATTTGGGTAATCTTTGCAAACTCATTTATTAAGGCTTCAGGTACACCAAATTATAAAATAACATGACATTTTATAAAACTATCAAATTTATTTTCTCACTCTTTCGAAACTCATTTATTAAGGCTTCAGTACAGTAAAATATCACTTACTTGCTACTCGCTAGTAATGGTCTATGTTTCCCCTTCTCTCAAAGTCCTTTGCAGCTGGTTTCTCAGTAATTAACATCATAGATAGTGATGTGAGTCCTTTGGAGAAGTCCTCGTAGATGCAGAAAGTTGCCAAGAAAAATCGAAAACCTGTTGATCGTAAAATTACTCCTTGATACCCGAAACCCCTTAATTAATTTAATTGAGACTACAGCTACTTTTATTCTTAAATTGATAAGGAGAAACAAATTTGAACAACAGAAATCTAGGTGGAGCAATTAACTTAAATTTTTCTAAGTTCGGAACTTGCAGAATTATCAATACATGAAAATACACTAGCTCAAAAGTAAATAAGTAGAGAATTCTAAAAGAAAAGGAATAAACCTCATAATTTCAACCTAAGAATTCTGAATTATTATTGATGCGATTATCCCCCATTTATAGGGTTGGGAGAATAAAAAATAGCAAGGAAATAGAACAGGAAACAAACTACAATTGGAATCCAAACAAGAGTTGAAATTTTACAAACCAAACTCAAAAAGAGTATGAATTTGGCAAGTGTAATTTCGGTTATCTCACTACGTAGAGATCCGAAAATACACAAAAAGAATAAAAGAAAAAGGAAGCTTGAATTTGGTATCTTGAACAGAAGATCCAAATTCAAATTGTAAAAGAAATATCAACTAAAAATGAAACTACTAAAAGAGTGAAGTTGTAATAGTTTGGTAACTTGACTTACAAGTAAATACAAAATAGAAAAGTAAAAGGAAAACTTGCAACTTCCAAATCCATCTCGAATTCCATGTGGACTTGCGAGATTCGCAAGTGGATCTAAGCGGTGTGCGCAGGAACTGTTGGTTGGGCCGGCTACAATGGACCGCGGTGAAGGCCTGCATCGCGGATTGTCTTTGCAGCTTGCCTTTGAAATTGTTTGGCCAACTTGTGAAACCTGGGTGTTGTATGGATTGACCCAAAACGAGATGGAGCATGAGTTGTGAAGTGTCGGTTTTGCAGGGTCCACAGACTCTACGAAACAAGCCGCCTTCTGATAGGTCTCGGCTCGGGTCACCTCATTCTTTTAGTTCGGTTATCATAACTGAGCTGGGCATTTGCGAATAATTTCTACGAAAAAATGGTTCCTATTGAGCGGGACCCTCCTTTGAGTTAAGGAAGCTAAGGATGACCTCACTAAATAGCCTCTAACCTCCAAATGGAGAATAAAAAGTAAGTACAAGTTTGAGGACAAGAGAGAAAGTAGAAAGGTAAACTAATAGAAATGTAAATTAATAACATTTTGTGTTGGGTAGGTAACTTAGCACTGGGTTGGAATCCTCTTCAACTCTGCCAATTCCACAGCAACTCAGCGAACTCGGCCAACTCTACAGCAACTCGGCCAACTCTATAGCAACTCGGCCAACTTAGCTTTAGCCCAAATGCCCACAACCAACTCAACCACAACCAACTCAGCACAGCCAACTCAGCCACCGCCATAGCAACTCAGCCACACCTACCAAGAATGCCTATAAATATAAGGTAGTCTCATACATGAAGAGGGAAGATTTTTACAGAGTCAATCACACTCTCTACTCTATACTTGTGTTTTGAACTATATCTGACTTTATCATTCGGAGTTGAATCTGGGAGTTAGTCCCAATCGCAGGTCAATAAGAGAAGACGATCCGCCAACTATCTTATGGAGATTTGGAGTCGCAACAATTGGCGCCGCCTGTGGGTTTTGACTTTCAACTAAGAATTAGCAATCGAAGTGTGCGGCTATTTTCTTTTCATATAATGCAGGCCTAGCCGGGCAACTGATATCTGAGAAATTCTCGCCGGAGAGGCCATTTGCTGAGTGAAAAAAGGAGGCAACACTATAATTGCCTTCATGATTTGCTATTCGCTAGCCTATATATCCAACCTGTTCCAGATTTTCTGCCATCTCAGTCCTCGTGGCCGTACGCTTCCGGATCGACCAATGCTACAGATCTGTAACTCCACTGGTGGCCCAATCTCCTCTGATTGTTACGAAAGGCCTTTATTTAAGCATCTAAACAAGATTGACAGGGGTAACAGTAAGTTACTATATTTTTTGTTTACCTATTGTTGGGATCTATCTCATGACTTGCACAAAGAGCTGGTTCGAGCAGCCTAGTGATGAAAAAGAATAGCCCCTTGTGGAAACTAGCTTGCTTTTGCCCATTTCTTTCCCTTTAGTTGTTTGTCTGTCAAATTGCAATTACCATACGTTCAAATTTCTGTCTAGTTAAAAATAAGTTTTCTTACCAATAAATACTCTGTTTGGTTATCTTTAAAGGTGAATATCAACTGTAACCTTTTCCATTTGCTTAGATGTAGCTACCAAGAAGGGATCCAGTGGTTTATCATCTATGTTTGCCTTTCTTAAATATGAATTAAAAGCACAGAAGTTTACTCTTCCATTTGGTTTTACATGCTTTGTGCAATGTAGATTTGACTGTTTTGAGATTGTTAATCTGATTGTTTGGTTATAGTTACATTAATTTGTAGAGATGGCCTAGTTTGATTGTTACGAGTAGGGTTGGTCCTGTTGAGTGGTTAAAACCCTATACTGATGGGACTGTAATTGAACTTGATCAAAAAGGTGTTAAAGAGTCTTCTTGCTATTCCCATTAGGTATAAGAATATATAGCTAAAAGTTTGTGATTTAACTCTTAGTTCTTATCATTTTGAGATGCCATGTTCGCCATTTCTGTAACTTCATGTTTCTGAACTAAATTTCATGGATTACTCTTGTTTTGGGGGAATATATAGTATTGTCAGTGAACTTATTGGAACATTGGAGGAAATCGATGTGGAATATCGGGAGTTGGCTCTAAAACCTGGTATTCAGAAATGGGGACGTGTTCCTGCCCTCGGTTGTGAGCCAACATTTATTACAGATTTGACAGATGCTGTGATTGAAAGTCTACCTTATGTTGGAGCAATGGCCTTCTCGAATCTTGAAGCTCGACATGTAAATTGAACTAATCAAAACTTTTGAGTGGAATGTTTGAGTGGGCAAAATGTTGTGCTTAAATATAGAGATCTGGAATCATGATTGGATAAAACTCCAGACAATATATTTCATCTAAATAGAATGAGGGTCCTTGTTTGTAACTTGGTAATTAGTGCTTAAATTTTACAAATATTTTGTTAAATGATATTTTCTCATTGCCTCTTTGGACTGATAGTTACTTAAATCTTATCAACTGTTTGATTAGATCAAATAGCTTTAGGACGTGTGTTGTTCTCAATAGCACCGCAAGATTATAAGCAGATATCTTAGGATATTCTAGTGGATGAGTACATTCATTGTGGTTTTGATGGACAAATATTGAGTTCAAGTGGCATTTATAAGTGCATTTGGTAATTACGATACAGACAAAACCCCTTCTTTCACCTTAGTTACTTACTCTTAAAAAATTACGGTGACATCGAGTGTTACTGATACTCATCGCTAATCATTTTGTTTCAACTCTGGCTCTACAATATTGTTTCTGGATATGGAGAAGTGCTTTGTTTTGCTGTTTGTGTAATTTTTTTTAATGCCATGGATGTCTACCTTAGTTTGGATGCTCCTCTCTCCACAAACTGTTGTGATTGGAACTCTTTTTGCTTATTGTTATGGGTGTATTCTTGAGTGTTAGAAATGTTTTTGGGACTGTTTTTGTTGAACTTATATCACGAGTCAATTCAAAATCTACTTTGTAATGGAATTTCATAACTTTTAGATTTGGAACTTAAAAAGGGGAATTTCGTAATCTTTTTTAACGCCATGGATGTCTACCTTAGTTTGGATGCTCCTCTCTCCACAAACTGTTGTGATTGAAACTCTTTTTGCTTATTGTTATGGGTGTATTCTTGAGTGTCAGAAATATTTTTAGGACTGTTTTTGTTAAACTTATATCACGAGTCAATTCAAAATCTACTTTGTAATGGAATTTCATAACTTTCAGATTTGGAACTTAAAAAGGGGAAACTCACGTTTTTGATGAAATTTTTATTTTTTCTTTTCAAGAAATTGTACTCATTTCAATTTGAGTTGTTAATGCATGCCTACTGTGAAATTACGCAAATTTGGCTGCAGTTGGAATTTTTATGATAAACTCAATGGAGAAGTCTCCTGCTAATTGAACAAACATATGTTCTTTTCGCTAGATACAAGCTTCCACATCCTCTGCAGTACAAAATCTTATTAAGAGTCAGCATTCTTTTCTTATTTATTTATTTATTATTATTAGTTTTCCGATTTTTCCCCTATTTTTCTTGTTTAACAAACGGAATGTATAATGTGAGTGAATGACTGTATTTGAAAACTCATTTAGAATATATAGTCCATGGTTAACTTCCTTGTTCAAGAGCTTTAAATCATTTTGAAACTCAATTTATGATAGCATGCATCCATTCAACCTTTGGATATTTGTCTAATATCTATCACTCGGATATGCATTGCAAAGTAAGTTAGATGGCAAGAAAGTACTACAATTCCTGGAAGCCTTGGATATTAATGCTTAGTAAGAAAATATTTTCCTTATTGTATTATCTAGAAGGAACAAAGGGGGTGTTGTTTTTGTGGTTCACATTTCTCTCATTTGTTTTACCCTTGGACTAGTGTGAAACACATTTCAATTGTCTTAAGTGTAATGCTTATACTTTGATTTTATAAAATTAATATGTAAGAAAAATAATTTATTTGAAGTTGCAACTAGACCTCTTGATGTTAGTTTAGTGATCCTTTAGAAAATAAAAATGGTTTTGGACATTTATATGTGGACAATGGACAGTCTCACTTTCACACAGACATAATTTCAACTCACCATATGTACTCTTCAAAAGTCAAATTATATGTACCTTGAATTAATAGGCATGTTAATTTCTACACTTCAAATTTGAAATATATAAGGCACAAGTACACATTTTACCTCAATGCAAGATACTTGAAGCAAAGTTCACGTCTTATTCTTTCTTTTTTGAATTTAACTGGAAGTTGTCATGTGTCTTTGATAATACCCAGACTTTTCCAATATGTTAGAACACAGAATTTTCTCTTATCTAGTGAGAGTACCTTCTGCAGAACTAAAACTTGTGATATTGTGTAGGACCTTAGCATTAGTACTTCAATTTTAATGAAACTTTCCCTGTATCTTTCAATTGAATATGGCAATATTTATTTATGAAGAATTTGAATTTGTCTAAACACTTTAATACCAATCTGCTAGCATCATGTTGATGCGCTAAGATTTTTTTGGAGTTTTTGGGCTGTTTCAAAGACTTCTTGGAACTTTTTAAAGGTGGTAGAATGTTTCGGAATACTAAACAAACTTAAATGTTTTGTAATTGGACGAATTATATTTGAGAATTGGGATTTTGGAAAAAGAATATTGCCTACCTTCTTATGCAGGGTTGATGGCAATAGCATTTGAGTGTATCTGGGTTGGACAATCCATGTTCCTGAAACAAATTTGGGAGAAAGAAAATATGGAGCTTCAATTTAGTCGAAGTTAGAAAAAAATTTGCGAAACAAAGAAATGTGATATTTTATAAAGGTTGATTCATTTTGCATTTTGTGTAGTTCAATTCATATCTTATTAACTGAATAAGTATATATAAATGATAAAACCTCGCATAGCCGAGATGATGAAACCCCCATAGCTGGGATGACGACACCCCGCATAACCAGGATAATGAAACCCCCATAGCCGGGATGATGAAACCTTGCATAGCCGGGATGATGAAAACCCCATAGCTGGGATGATGAAACCCCGTATAGCCGGGATGATGAAACCCCACAGAGCCGGGTGATGAAATCCCGCAGAGCCAGGATGATGTAACCCCGCATAGTCGGGATTATAAAACCTCGCATAGCCGAGTTGAAAAAAAAAGAAGAAGAAGAAGAAGAGGAGTTCAACAATACTCCTATATCGATAAAAGAAATCTTCTAACAAAATTTAATTGCTTTTAGAAAATTTCAGGTGGCACAGTAGATTCTTTTGCCAGCATCTGTGTCAAAAGAAAAGTAGTGCAGAACTCTTGCTTTGCACTTATTACATTCCTCTAAGAAAACCCAGCAACCATGTTGATCTCTGCATTCATAGAAGAGGTCCCGTTTTCCACAGGTACAACTGTAACATTTTGTTATTTTGATAAAATTTGATTGAACTCGAATCAACAAATCTCTTAAGTGGATAAACTCGAATCAAATCCGAGTTCACCCATTTGGGGGACTAGTGTTGGGTAGGTAACTCAGGACTGGGTTGGAATCCTCTTCAACTCGGTCAATTCCACAGCAACTCGGCCAACTCTACAGCAACTCGGTCAACTCGGCCAACTCTACAGCAACTTGGCCAACTCTATAGCAACTCGGCCAACTTAGCTTCAGCCCAAATGGCCACAACCAACTCAACCACAACCAACTCAGCATAGCCAACTCAGCCACCGCCATAGCAACTCAGCCACACCTACCAAGAATGCCTATAAATATAAGGTATTCTCATACATGAAGAGGGAAGATTTATACAGAGTCAATCACACTCTCTACTCTGTACTTGTGTTTTTGAACTAGACCTAACTTTATCATCAGAGTTGAATCCGGGAGTTAGTCTCAATCGCAGGTCAATAAGAGAAGACTATCCACCAACTATCCTATGGAGATTTCGAGTCACAACATTTTGGAACCAAATGCTAAAGATGGACTTAAGTAAAATTTATTACATGCAATAAAAATGATTTGTTTTCCAAAATAAAATACACAGCATAGTTTCAAAATAGTAAACTATGAGAAAAAATGCTTCCCTTTAAAGTTTATAGAATCAATAGAGAACATAATATGATAAATATTATTCTGATTATTGTTTGTCTCGATGTGAATGAAACAATTCCAATAGATATCAATGAAAATGTGATAATTTTTTTTTTACTTCACTCAATATGTTCTAATATATAAACAAAACATGAAGATAAATAGTAAAAAATGCAAACTAAGGTGAAGCTAATGTAAGGTAGAAGTGTCATAGATTGACACTACATTATACATAGCAACATTTATTAAAGATTTTTTTTTATATAAAATTTGAAAGTAGTAAAGCTATAGAAAAAATGACAACTTTTAAAATATATCTATGCTTACACTTCAAATCAGAATTTTTCTTGATAATATTGATTCAACAGATCAAAAATTTTGCATTTGGGTCTTAACTGCTCTAATGATAAGAAAGAATATGCTACATTATAGCAGCATTCTTGAATTTTATAGTGGTGAACATGAAGCAAAACAATCCAATTGAGCTTACATCATGATAGCAGAAAGCAGTTTAATCTGCAATTGTCTTTATGCAGGCTCCTGTACAACATTAAAATCCCTTGTGAGCCGCTCTTTGAAAGAGGTTGAAATTATTTATCATTTCACAAATAGGTTGAAAATTCTTTAACTTTCCTCCAATGATGAAAAATGTAAGATGAGGTTGATCATACAAAACTTATCTAGAGGTTTTGAAGAAGGGGAACATATTGTTTATATATGTTAATTTCAATAACACATATTACAAAGGATGAAAAGTATTTCTCAAGCAGTGAAAGAACTTGAGAATGCAAAGCTTCTTTTAAGTAATTAAGTGAGGTTTATGCTTTTCATCCATGATATCAAGTTTTAATATTCAATATTTCATTGTTTCAACCATATTCCGTATTGATATAAGGTTCAGTACTACTTCAGTGCAAGGTGAGGGGCATTATCTTTGCAAAATTACAGTTACCAGGGGTACCACAAAGTAGTACAAAGGTAAAAATATAGCTACAACACAATCCTTGCATCACAGTAATTTAAATCAACATAACCAATCCATAGAAAGAGAAAACATATACCACTCCTGATGGCCTTCAAGGTATATGAGCATTTCATATATGATTATCATTCATAATTAAGTTATTTCAAGTATACCATTCTGAATTAATTCTTGATGCTAAAGTAGATGTAATGCAACAGTATAAACGACCATGACCAAAGTGGGTGTCACAACCATTTCATTGTCAACATAGTACTAAAAATTTAGTTAGACGATTAGCAAAAGATTCTCTATAAAATAGAAAAAAGATAATGGAGAAACTTTGACAATTTCATCATGTGCGAGTTCCTTCTTTGTATTTTCTTAGCTTGATTGCCAACTTTGTTGGACTTCATTTAAATATAGGGAGCAAGAAAATCATAGATAACATTTGATTATCACACACAACATATAAACATGCTTAGATCTTATAACCAACAAACTCAGATAAAATTTTCCAAGAGGATTGAAAAAGGTACAATAGGGGCAAGATATTGCAGCCACCTAAAATAAGTATTTGATAACCTTAGTCTAGCTTCATAAATTTAAATCTAATAAACAATTGCAATTCAAAATTCAGAGATTTTTTTATCTTTCAGTAATTTGTCATCTTGGACAATTCTGTCAATTGTCTTTAACCTGTAACAGGAAGGCAATATACCAAAGGATATTCATTTCTTGTCAAAATTTCATTTGCTGGCTATTGGAGTGAATCAACTTTCTGGAGTAATATCTCTAAGGGTCTAGAATGAGTTTGTAATTTCTATATTTTTAGCAATGTCTAGTACTTGTAAATTTGAAGGGACTATTTCAATAGACTAAGACCTCACACTACAGTGGAAAGGGAAAAGAAAGGAAAAAGAAAATGAGAGAGAGAAGTGAGAATGAAAAAATCACAGCAACAACAACAACAACAACAAAAAACTCTGCACCAGATTATAGAACTCAACCCTTGAAAAGATTTTGAGCAACTTAGGAAAAGGAAATTTGCAGTTGGCACATGAAACAAAAATATAAATTAACCTCTCCTGCAAAACAAAAAACCTCTAGCCTAGCATAATCTCTCATGGGTAGAGGGCTGAGAACGAACACGAACGTTCACGAACAAGCTCGGGATCGGCTCGTTAAAAGCTCGGTTCGAGATCGTTTATTTATTAATAAACGAACACGAACAAAATTTTAGGCTCGATTAATAAACGAACAATAAATGAACAGAAAGGAGCTCGGCTCGATTACGTTCGTGAACAGCTCGGCTCGATAAGAAACTCGTTATAGATATTGAACATATGTTAAAAAAGATGTCATAATTATATTTTTTTATTGTATATAAATAAGTATAAAAAGAATAAAATGAAACAATGAATTAAGAAAAATTAGAAAGGAAATTAAATGAAAGATACTAATTTGAGCATATTAAAAAAGACTTCCAAATTTGATGACAATGAGATTCGAACCCATGTGGGTTATGTGTGGAAGTTGAATACTAACCAATCAGCCAGCCACATGTTTTGTTATATAAGTGTGAGCATATTAAATATATAGGAAAGTGGGAGCGAGGGATGGGAACTGCCAACTTTGTTTGTCCCACATCGAGATTTTGTGAATTGTTGTGTATGTTGAATGCTTATAAAAAGGGGAAGGCAGGCTGCTCCCTTCCCACACAATCAAACTTGAGCTGAGCTCGACTTAGAAGCCACGATAGCTTGGGCTTGAGCTTAGGAAAATTAAGCCGAGCTAAGCTTGAAACGAGCTCGAGTTTGAGGTTAAATTTTGAGCTCGAGCCATTTGATTCTCTACTCGACCCGAGCTCGAGCTTAGAATAATTAGCCGAGCTCGAGCTCGAGCTTAAGTTTTGGGCTCGAATCGAGCTCGAGCTCAGTAATATTAAACCGAGCCGAGCTCGAACACACTGAAGTTCGGGCTCGGCTCGGCTCGATATCACCCCTAGGTAGAGGCAGTTAAACTTTAGAATTTGACAGCATCACTGAAAATTACAAAGTTAAGACTCTAATTTTAGCTAGGGTGCATATATTTATTTAGTAAAACCAAGTAGTTTATACAAATGAATGAATCTTTCCAAGAAAGGAAAATATGCAAAGGGTTCAATCATAACCTTGATTGAATAGATGATCACATAATAACCAAACATTAAATGTGGAAAGGACAGGAAAGATGAGTTTTCTTACAAATGAACTCATAACAGAATACCAGATAATAAGAAAAGCTTAAGAGGACAAGGTAATCAGATTTCTTATAGTTAAATACCTGATTATTACTTCAAAAACATCAAAATTTAGAATCTCTCTCAACAACCAAAGATCTAGCAAGATTAAGCTCAAATTGCAGTACATCTGAAACACAAACCAATAGAAGATAAAAAAAAAAATATGACCAATAAGCACAAATGTTGATTGAGAGAAATAGAAAGCATCTTTTAACGCAAGAAAAAAAATACTTATTGCACTATAAATCTAATGGAATAGATTATGATTCAAGACATCAAGGATATGAAACCCACAACAACAATCATCCGATCAAACTGAATAATTCTTTTCCATTTTCCCTTTCTTAAGCATTATAACAAACAGTTTGTGGGCATTTCATGATAGATTATATTTCAACATACAAATTTACATTATCATAATAAGAAATTTCAGAATATGATAGAAAAACCAAATCCTGGTAACCACAATAAATAAAAAAGAGAGGAAAAATCCAATGGTTGTTGCTACTATTCCAGTGAAATCCGTTCAAAAATTGCCATTTCCAGCAGATAAATTAATCAAAAAGAAAAGGTAAAAAAAGACTAGAAAAGGTAAAAAAAGGCTAGCAAGCAGCGACTTAGTTTTTTCAGGCATTCAAAAATGATTTGCAAAATAATATTATTTTGATTCAAAATTGTTATCAACTTCTCATTCAATAGATAACTGCCCATGCAGGGGAGATAGTTGGGGTGGTGATAATGGGAAGGCCTGATGATGTAAGAGTAAAAAAATAAATAAACAAAAGAAATTGCCTATTCATTCATCATTTATTGCAACACAAACAATCTCAATCATGTTTTTAACAATTTTAATGTATGAGAAACTATGGTGAGCTACTATTTATCACTATATGTTAACCATAATTAATAATAGAGAATGAGCCACTACATGTGGAAATTTAAAATTTACTTAATTTGTAAATAACAACGGCCTCTCTACTGCCAGTTGTTGAATTTGTTGTAGCCATCTAATGAAGCGCCAAGGCTACGTTGCCTTCCCGATACAGTTGATCAACATTGCAAATCTTACTCAAATTGAACCCCTAAAAACTCTCACGATGCTGTAAATAAAACAGCATGCATGTAATAGCCCATGCTGTCTTAAATTTATAATTATAATTATGTAAAAAAATCATTACTGGATAACAAAAATAGAAGGAAAATATCTAATAAATTGAAAAGAAAAAAAATGAAAATGATAGTTCTATTATAAAACTACTACGATACTATAACTATAAAAGCATGTAGCAGATAAATAATTAAAACAATAAAACAAGAATAAGATATTAGAGAGAAACAACGATAAACATTTTCTATTATCTCATTCTTCATCTCCTCTCATCATTTAAGCTTCTATTTATAAGTTTAGAATTGTTGGTTACATGAGACTCTACATATTAGATTAATATTCAATATATAGTTGCATGAGTAAGAAGTAGGGGAATGAATGGGGTAATAATAGTTATAAGAAGTGTATGGACATCACTAAATAATATTCATAATACTCCCTCCTTGAATATCCACCATTAAGAAAAATGCCTCGTTAAAAAATTACTAAGAAAATCCAGTGTGAAAGAAATCTAGTGAAGAAAAAAGAGTACATTTTCTTTATATAACATTGCCTTGTTAAAAATGAGAAGAAAATTCTTGCCACCTTTTTACTCTCTACTCTTGTCTTGTTTTCGTATTATCTACTTTTATTTTTAGCCTTTTATTGATATTCTACTATTACTTTTCTAGTAGTAATTTTATAACAAGTTCATTATTTAAACAAAGATGATTGTACTTTATTTTAGCAAAAAAAGAAAAAAGGATTAAGGCAATAAAAATTGAAAGGGGATAACGAAGAGAAAGAATAGTATAAACAAAATAAAATAAGAAATAAATTTTAAAAAACTACAAAAAACAGTATAAACAAAATAAATTTTATCAAAAAAAAAAAGGAATAAGGCAATAAAAATAGAAAGGGAATAACGAAGAGAAAGAATAGTATAAACAAAATAAAATAAATAAATAAATTTAAAAAACTACAAAAAACAGTAACAACTTCATATTCCCACCTTGCTAAGAGTGAAGAATAATTTATCTATTTTCAAAAATATATTATGTTTAATAGAAGTGTCAACTTTGAACTCCTCCTATTCTTACTAGTATAATTATCTTTACTAATATAATTATGTATAATTGACAATTAACATATACTTAAAAGTAATAACATAACTGAAATAAATTATGTTAAATTAGCTATTTTAGATGTTGTGTCTTGACATTAATTAATAAAAAATTATATATGTGTGAAAATAAATTTTCTTATTGGAGCAGAGAGAGTAATAAATGATAAAAACCAATAAATTAGAATCATTTATCAACATCTCGGCCCATAAACACTAAAATGAGCCCAAATTTTTTGTTAAAAATTTATTTACAAGACGAACAAACAATTTTCTTAGCTTGGGCTGTCCAAGCCCAAAGGTAAGGTTTTTGCCTGGGTCAAAAGACTCAAAATAGATCGAGCAAAAAGAAAAAGAAACCCAGACCTGATTTTGTTGGTTCTCGGACCAACCCAGTTTTTGACCCATTTTTACAACAAACCTGGATTGGATCGGTGGCTATCTCCGGTTCGGTTGGTCCCATCTGGGTTGTTGAACACTAGTATTTTCTCATTAAACTGCCATTTTTTTTGTTTACTAGTAATCCGTACAGATTTAACTAGTGGAAGAAAAAGTCGACATCACGCTGGACAAATCACATACCGAAGTATGAGTTTAATATCGAATCTGCCACTAATCTTTCGATGATAACCCAACCGATAGTATATTCATTTGATAATAATAAAATACACATTTATTTATATGGGGAGAAACTCTCGTTTATTCAGAGAGACAATATTTCTGACTATGAGAGAACATAAAACTCCCGTCATGAAAAAATAAAATCGATTTCCCCAATTCCTCCTGAGAGGGAGATGGGGGAAAAAATTACAGAAGATGAAGGTTAGAGATCCAGAGATACAGAAAAAAGGAGAGGGAGGGGTTAAGAGTTTTTTGATTATATTAAAACAAAATTAGCGCTGCATATAGTAAACAAATTAAAAAATATATTCGACTTCATAATTTTACATGTTCAACCTTTGTAGTAACAGAAAATGCAATATTCGTATTACAACCTTTGCGTCTCTGCGATTTCACCATGAACTCTAAATTAATGGTATTCTTTGTTCTCTCCTTGATTTCTTCGAGCATTCAACATCAATTTTGAAAAAAATTAATGATTAATAGGTACTCCCTCCGTTCTTTGAAAAGAGTCATTTAAACTAAAAACTTTGTTATTTTAAAAGCGTCATTTTAACAATTTTCAATGAGAAAATTAAGAAATTTTCCAATTCTACCCTTATATCACTTTATCAAACCAGCATAATTAATTTAGACTTTTCAATTTTTAAAATGATCATTAACTACTCCTATAATTAATTTTTATCTAGGAAGATGTAAAGTACTCTTTTATTTTTCAAAATGGTCTTTAACTAGTCAGTCTTTTAGAATACTCAAGAATCAAAATAAACTCAAATGCTAAATTAACTCAAGTAAATTATTCCAACTAATAACTGAATGTAAGCATTTTCCATCAATCATATTTTTCTTCAATTTTTCTTTAAAACAGTTCAATTGGTATTTTTGTCAAATTTAAAATTATATTCTTAATCAATCCAATCAAGAAAAAAAAATTTATCTTCTTTATCTTGGAAGATGAATTTTTGGCGCTTTTTAGTTGTAATTAATTATTTTGATAAGTATTCTGTTAAGGAAAAAAAATTAATAAGTAAAGGAAATAGGATATTAACAAAACAATAAATAACATTAATTGTGTACAGATTCCAATGATAATTTGTTAATAGTAGAGTCTTGCACATATTACACTGCAGAATGTTGGAGGATAAAAAATTATCATTAAATAAGGGTAATTAGCTAAGTTGCATAACTTCCTTAATTTGTGTACTTTTTTCTCCAGATGGAGTAAGTGCTTAGTAAGGAGGTTTTTTGTTTGAATTCTAAAGAAACAGTTTACCGGATTCTAGTTTTATAAAAAATTTTGATGAATGAAACGTTAGACTGTTATAAAATTTACTACTATAATATTACCATAGAAGCATGTATTATATAAGATAACAAAATAATAAGACAAGAGAATAAAGAGGAAAAGTGGTAAGACTTTTCTATTCTTTCATTCATCTTCTTTATTCTTTCATATAGCCTCTATTTATAGGCTAAGTTATTTCCCAACTATTGAAGACAAAGCTATCTCAAGAGTCACACTAATTACATGAGTGAGTGACTGATGATAGGGGTAGTGGAAAAGATATGATGAGCTAAAAGGACATTCATACAAATATTCATAACACTCCCCCTCGAATGTCCATTATTAAGAATAATGCCTCGTTAAAACCTTACTAGAAAAACCTAGTGAAGGAAAAAGAGTATATTTTCTTAGCACAACATTGCCTCGTTAAAAAATCTTACCAGTAAAAATCCAGTGAAAAAAAAAACTTGGTCAAGGGAAAAGAGTACAGTGGGTAACTCTCCCTCTTGAGCACATCATCTGACATCAATAAACTGTCGCCTTCTGATTTTTATCTCAACTTTTCAAAAATGTTGAAGTTGACAATGAATAAATCTTCAATCCATGTAACATCATCTTCGAACAAAGTAGTGGACACTTTTTAAAAATCTGAGAACAAACCACTTTATTTCCAAATTTAATGAATTACTGATCGTAGCCAAAAATACTCTCGAGGTGCATCATAAGAAGTAGCAGCTATGATTTCTTTCATAATTTAACGCTCAGAAATAGCTGTACTGCTGCATGGAAGCACATGACTAGCTTAACCGAGCATTATAAGGATCAATAAAATAATCAACAGCTGTATAACCTGTAAAATCAGACTTGTGTATTTTTGAAATAAAGACCCATATTTATTGTTCCTTCAACCTATAGAAACATATGTGATTCATGACTTCCAAGCATATATTAAAATTTGTAAACGATTTGCAAGATACAACATTTTTTTTCGATAGCCTTAAAATATGGTACTTCTGGACCAAGCAAATTTTCATCATCCTCACGATGACGAAATGGATCTTTATGCACTTCAAGTGATTTTACTTGTTCAAAGTATGTACTTTATTCATATAGAAGTGTTTCAACACTTTAGTAGTATAAGAAGATTGATGCAAAGAAATGTCATTCTCTAAGTGCTCAATTTTGACACCAAGACAAATGTTGTCTTTTCAAAATATGTCATTTTAAACTTGTGTTTCAAACCAACAATATTTTGAATCTCTTCAGGAGTTCCAATTCAACATTATACTTTAAATAATCAATAATGGTTTGATACTCTTTAGGAGTTCTAAATAAAATTATCAATATATATTGGGATCAGGTTCTCTCAATAAAACATAGATATAGAGGTCTACACAATTTAATATAATAAATATCGTGCCTTTAGGGCAATTAAAATCTTTAAGAGATTTTCATTAGCCATTCTAATAGGTTGTCATGACATCTATAAGATGCATTTTAAATTTCCCCTTGCTGCCAAATAAAGCAAGCAACAAAAATTATTGCATCCACCACATCAGATTATCTGCCCCATAATCAATACATTTTCTTTAGGAAAAAAACTTGTGCGATAAATTGTGTCATCCATTATTTCATTTTGCTTTTCAAAAATACACTCATTTATGACTCGCAAGTTACACATATTTAGGTGTGAATTATTCGCTCAAAGACTTATATTTGAAGAAAGTCAGTTCTACTAGAATTGCGTCTTTTCATTTCCTTTATTTTTCTTGGCAGTAATTTCTATGTCGACATTTATTCATAGGCCCAGATTAATGATCCTCGTTTTCTTTCATAATGGCAACTGCTGCAACATAAACAATTTTATCATCGACGGCGATTGTTCATAGTTAGGTTCTATATTTAGCAGTCAGACATGACACAGTTGAGATCTTATTATTAACCAAATTTTTAGGTACTTGAGCTTCTTCTAGAAGCTTATTATCTATCATGCTTAGAAACTCTTTAAGAGTTTTTTATTCTTGAAACTTCTTCTGGAATATTTAATACCTCGATTTTCCATCTTTATCACTTGCTCATTTTTCTTGAGAATTTTATTTTGGAACCATTAGTTTACCACACTTTGATGTTGCCTTTAATTATTTATGAGTGGTAGAAGGTCCTTGAGGGACATCAATTTTAATTGGACCATTAATAGTCAACATGTGTGATTCAGTCACACTTTTTAGGTCAGAAAAAGCATTTGGTAAATGTAAAGTTGTAAATGAATTATCTTTTAACCTTCAGGTTCTTATAACTTTATACAAGGATCATTGATAATTCACTCAAAATAATTTTCTTAATTGATTACTTCTTCTTTTTTCTCCTCTTGATGTTGAGAAACCTGACTCGTCAAAATGATAATTAGTAAAATGAGTAGATATTTTATAGTGGAGACTCATGCCGAGCATCTATTTCTACCCTCCATTGAGGTCTCATATTTGTGCGTTGTGGTGGAGCAATAATAATATAATCCGCACATTTAGAAAATTATCAGATGAGAAATATTTTAGTTTCTGACCAAAACTATTTGTTGGGGAGAGAATTCATTAAAATTTATTAGCTTGATGCGAACAAATGTTGCAACATGCAATATAGCATGCCCCCAAATATATATTGGAAGTTCCATTCTCAAAAACAATTGTCATGTAAATAATTTAATGCATATAATGAAACGATTCTACTATAACGTTTCTTGTGTGAATATAAACAACAAGATATTCCACACTTATCCCAAAGACATGCAATAATTATTTAAATAGTAAGAAAACTCACAACCGAATTATCTCCGCAAGTAATTTTGCAAACTCCAGGTTGCGAATTTTAATAATAAACGTAATGTGACCATTTGGCTGATACATCAATCAAAATTACAAAATACCAAAATGGTCTACATAGTTGGTGAATAGACCCACAAATATATCACGATGTATAAGTTCTATTAGTGCAGGAGATTCGATACGAATTTTCATTGGTAGTGAATTTACAATCAATTCACCTTGAGAACAAGCATTGCACGAGAATTTAATAAGCTGAAAAATCTTCTTGCTATTGAATGTATGACTATTAGAATTGTCTATTTTATTTGCATCATTATAGAACCAGGATGGCCAAACAGGTCGTGCCATAATAAACTCATTCGTAAACGTTTGGTTTACTGTTTCATAAATTTCAAAGGCAGTAATATATGTGTAATACAACTTGGAGTAATAAGAAGGTAATTTTTTCAATAAAAGTTTTTTTCATATAGAGTACTTGTAATGTACAAGTATTTATTATCACATTCATTCTTATTCGCAAATATGATTACTATTTCGGCGAATATTATTGGAAAACTCTATAGATTTTATAGCAATTATGGGAAAAATAATGCAACAACAGTGCAATATTTTGTTTCTCCGAAATAAAATTATAATTGCTCTTCTGGAGCTTTCAATAGTTTGTACTACCAATATAGTACTAACAATAGTTTACGTTATTAATAAATAAGAATATTATTTCTTATCCCTATCAGCAATATGTTGTAGCACTGTCTTCTAGACATAATGCTTTGTGATTGATCATGAAAATGTCTATTTTCATCACAAAAATAAAATTTCAAATGCTGTATATATTTTAGTACAATATTCACAAATCATAAGAAATATTAAAGCCATAAATTAACAACATATATTATATTTGAAAAATATCAAATTCAAATCAATTACATCAAATCAAACAAGGAACAAATTTTTTATTAGACATTTTCAATATTATCACCTTCAGGGTGCATAATTGAAAAGTAATTTCACAACATAATTGTAGATAAAAGTTGGTTTTATCTTTTATCTTTTTTCTATGATTTTAATAGAGAGTAGCTAAATATTTTGGTGTACAACGGGTACATGCTCAATGGTCTTCCATGCCATTATGATAACATTTGTTATCTAATTTCTTTTTACTTTCATCTTGTCACAACTTCCCCACTTCTAATGGTGAATTATAATTTTGTATTTTATTATTATTCTTCCACTTCTTGTGGTGAATATGCAGTAATTATCATAAAGCATGCAACCATGATTGCGATTTTGTGCATTATATGAATGCATAATTATAATATTTACTTCAGGAAATGAAACCTTTTTGTATTGTAGAAATTCATGAATTTTCTATTTACTTAGGGAAATGAAATTTTTTCGCTCATAATATGGGTGCATAACTGTCACATTTACTCTAGAAAATGGAACATCCTTATTGAACAAGGCTCGTGAGTTTTCAACAAAATTCATTATTTTATTCGTGACAAAAAGAAAGTAAATCAAATGTATAATAATTCAAAATAATTGTTGTATAGCAATCTATCTCTATTTTAAATTTTTCTATGGGACAAATTGATACTTTGTAATCTAGTGATCATATATCTCTCTTTCAAATTTGTCAACAGGACAAATTCATATTTTTCACTCAAGTGATCATATATCACTATTAAATTTGTCACTATGACAAATTGATATTTTGCATTAAAGTGTCCAAATTTCAGAACTATTATTTCAATTGTATTTTTCATTTATGTGAGAAAATACATACATATGCAATTATGAAATATCAAAACATTATGTATTGTAATATAATCCATAGCATAACAATGCAAGTAGAAAATATCAAAACATTATATATAATTATGATTATCACTTTTACAGGTGAAAACCAGTGCAGCAGTATATGAGCAAGTATCTATTGGTAGGGATTGAGAGCATGCTTTCAAAATTTTCTAAAATGATTCAATTCTTCATTTATTTATTTTTTAGCGCTATTTTTCTTGAATAATCTGTCTCAAAAAAGAAATGATATTTCGGCAAGTTGATAGCCCAACTTGTCTTTATTTTCAGTTTAGTATGAAATTCACCAAAAAGGAAAATTTAAAATATAACACAACGTATAATATTTTATGGCTTGCAATTGTGTGAATCATGTAGATATATATATATATATATTATATTCAAATAAATACATACCTGATTAAAATTGTATAGCAATTATTAGAGGTCATACCAGATCATAAGTTTAAGACTTCGGTGATTACATATTGGTACTAATTCTCTTAACGACCAACCAATCTCAATTGGGTAGAATCTTGTGCTGATAATGTGTTATAAAAATTACTACTATAATATTACTATAGAAGCATGTAGTATATAAGACTTTCCTATTTTTTCCTTCATCTTCTTTATTCTTTCATCAAGCTTTTATTTATAGGCTAAATTCTTTCCCAACTATTAAATACAAAGCTATCTCAAGAGTCACACTAATTACATGAGTGAGTGAGTGAGTGATGACAAGGGTAGTGAGATATGATAATGGGTAAGGGAGCTAAGAGAAGAACGTTCATACAAATATTCATAGACAAGAATAAAACCTTTTATTTTATGGAGGGTAAAGTTTACACATGTGGTACTTCCTTTGAAAATTAATTTATAGTTACAATAATCAGAGTAATATTGAGTTTAAATTTACGTAAATTTTAAAATTGTATACTGTACAATTTCGTAGAGTATTATATATAAGTAAGTAATGATACTAGTTCAGCTTATATCTAATAATCTTTTGTTCGATTAAATGCATTAACTGTTATTTCTAACAATGAAGTACATATGCCTTCTAGAAAAAAAGAAAAAAAAAAGAAAAAAAGAAGACAATGAAGTACATAATTGCTTCAAAAGGAAATAAAAAGAAAAAAGAAAAAAAGAGACGAAAACAATGAAGTAAAGAATAAAATAAAATCAGTCAAGGCTTGCTCGTCACGTGTTCTCACGTGAAACCAACCAGACAACGAGCGTTGGACAGTGAAAAAATATGGCCAGTAATTAAAACCAAATCCTCAAAATTAACATCTCGATCCACTTTTGTGTGCTAGCTGTTCCCTTCCCCTTTCCCGTTTCCCTTGTATAATTTTATTATTGTAGTGTATGTGCCTGAGGATGTGATCCTGAACAATCCTGTTTCTTTATAAGAGTTCACTTTGATAAATATTTTTTGTTTCAATACAAGAATTTACTTTCAATTTTTTTGCTTTCCTTATCCTTAGATATAAATGGAATAAATAGTATCAAATTATCTATTTTATGTGTTGTACCTTGACATTCATAATAAGTTGTATATTGGTTAAAGTTGACTCTTCTAATAAAACGAAGAGTGGGAGTATATTTTTTTAATACTTTGTTTAATATCTTATAGAGAAAATTTAATAACTTGTCCAATGTGCTAGTCTGCTAACAATTAATACTGATTCCAATCACAATTAGTTAATGTGATTAATTTACTGGACAGATCGTATCAGTGATGAGTTGTATCATTGTGATCAATAAAAACTTTAAAGAGTTAATTACACAAATTTTAAACTTTAGAGGGATAATTACAAAAAATAAAATTTAGAAACGGGTATAGTGGGTCAAACAAGAAAAAAAAAAAAAAAAAAAAAAAAGGAGAACATAAAGGATGGTAGAGAGAGAGGAAGAATGCAGGAAGAGAGAGAAGGGAAGAGGAATTAAAAGATAAAAATGAAAAAGATTTTTATTTGGCCCACTACATATACTTTATGTGCACAAATTCTTGCACATATTATGTGCAAGAAACATTATCCTAAAAAAATTAAAATGATTTATAGAGGGGATACGCATACACAGACCTCCATGTTACGTATATGTAGCTGGCATGTAGTTTATTCAACTTAGGGGGGCTAAACACATGATAATGCAGGTCATTAATTAATGTGTGCATTGAAAACTCTGCAAATTAAATTATGTGTTGTTAAGCACTAAGCACTTTGATCATCTTTATCGTTTCATCGTGTACAATATTAAAGAAAGAGGAACGTTCCCATGCACTCCCCATGACAAACGCGGTATATTTGGTCAAAAAAGGCCCTCCTTCTTCATCTTTTTAATCTATAAATACTCTACTCATTCCCATCATTTCCTGCACCTATCTTCGGAGAAAAAAGAGTGAGTGATTACATAAAAATTAGTGAGCAAAATGATGAAGTTGAGCATGGCCATGAAGTTGATGGTGGTGCTTGTGGCCATGGCACCATTAATATTTGCACAATCCGGGCTTCCCGATCAAAGCCCGGCGGGGGTGGAGAGATGGTTCAAAAGGCTTCCTAATGCAAGAGAGAAGCTTACCAAGCTTCTTTTTTACTTTCAGGACGTTGTCTCGGGGAAGACTCCGACGGCGGTGGAAGTTGCTCGGGCCAGTATGTCCGCCACGTCACCAACGTTTTTCGGTATAACGAGGGTATTCGATGACCCATTAACAGTCGGACCCTCACCCGCTTCAAGGACTATTGGTTACGGGCAAGGGATCTACTCTTTGACGTCACAAGAGGACGTCAGTTTGCTTTTCACCTTCAACTTTGTATTCACAGAGGGCAAGTACAATGGTAGCACTCTTAGTGTTCAGGGACAGAACCCTCTAGAAAACAAGTTCAGGGAGATGGCCGTAGTGGGTGGCTCCGGCGTTTTCCGGTTGGCCAGAGGAAGTGCAGTTGCCTCAACTTACTGGGCTAATGCCACAACTCAAGATGGCATCGTTGAATTCACCCTCTATGTTCTGCATTACGAGGAGCTTCCCTATGCTCAGGACATGTAACCTTTTTTTTTTTTTGGCGTTTAATTTAGTCATGAACCTCAGCTGGTCAGGTTCGCAGTGTCGTTTCATTTTCACGCAATAATGTGTTTGACGTGAGTCGTGTTTTGAAAATAAGTTGCTGTTTGGCAGCATGAAAGGAAGGCTAACTACTTCCTCTTTCATCTTCTTTAGAATATCACGATCAGTCTTTTTTACGAGATAATTACATCTATAATCTTCTGATGGATATCGATTAAATTAATGGGACAAACAAAATAAATATCTATCGTTGCTATAAATGATCTCACATCAAAAATATAATAATATAATAGTAATGCTATTAATAAGAGAATTAATTAATTGTTAATTTGTTATCTTACTGCATCTCTTTGAAAGCCAACCAGAGTTCAGTTTTCCAATTTCTTCAGGCCGGGGATGTATCGTGCAAAAAGAAGAATAGCTACATGAAGAACAAAATTGACCAAATCCTACCGTCTACATTATTATATCTACGGTGCTGTACTGCTTCCTTTATTCGTTTTGATCCAATTTCGAAGCAGATTAATGACTCTAAAATGTCGTATAAATGTTAACTTCTTGGGCGAATTACATTTTCCCCCCTGAGGTTTGGCTAAATTACAAAAGCACCCTCCTAGTTTGGTTTAATAACAAAAACACCCCTTGACTAATGGGTTAGTTACAATTTCTCCCTTGAGGTTTGGGTAAATTACAAACTCACTCTCCTAGTTTGGTTAAATAATAAAAATCTCCTTGACCAACAGGAAAATTACATTTCCCCCCTGAGGTTTGGATAAATTACAAAATGATCATCCTAATTTAATTATGAAATTGACACATTTAAAAATTGAAATATGACATAAACATTATATACTTGGGAAGACTAAAGTGTCCTAACTTAATCTCTTTAAAATTTGAAGATCAAAATATCATTCACAAAGATACAAATGAGTGCTTAAAATCAACTAAATGTCATTCACTTGCGGCCTCTGTTAGAATTGAAAAAGCAACCATCAACGATATTTTTGTTTGAGAAACAGAAAAAACTATTTTTTTCTCTCTTGGCGTAATAAATTATGGATTTTAAGCCCTCATATGTGTCTTTGTAAATGGCATTTTGATTTTCAAATTTCAAATAAATTAAGTTAGGGGCATTTTAGTCTTCCCAAGTATATAATGTACAGTTTATGTCATATTTCAAATTTTAAATGGTTCAATTTATAATTAAATTAGGAGGATTATTTCACAATTTATCCAAACCTCAGAGGGAAAAATGTAATTTCCTGTTGGTCAAGGGGCATTTTTGTTATTTAACCAAACTAGGAGGGTGATTTTGTAGTTTACCCAAACCTCAGGAGGAAAATTGTAACTAACCCATCAGTCAAGGGTTGTTTTTGTTATTTAACCAAACTAGGAGAGTGCTTTTATAATTTAGCCAAACCTCATGGGGGAAAAATGTAATTCGCCCAACTTTTTATTAGTTTTGCGAATTTAAGATGCATGGGGATGGGTGTTTTGAAAGGAATGCATAACATATGCATAAGTGCTCTCGTGTGCTAATAATTAATGGACTTTATTTTAACTAGCTATTAAAATGAAATATTGCACTTTAACCCCTTATATTTTAGCTTTTTACACATTTGATTCATTGCATAAGAACCTTTTGTGTTTGTACTTTGTTATACTTTTGGTACGAGTGGTCAACTTGTTATAACATGTTAGCATTGTCAATGGCACCTTAGGACTAAAAGTGTAAAATATCTGAACATAAGGGGAGCTCTACAAGAAAATTGGACATTAGTGACAAAAACATTTTTTTTTTTTTTTTTTTTTTTGTCAGAAGAAATTAATCTTAGTAAATACCCCATTTAGTAGGAGAATCGACATCCTCACAACATTAATATGGTCAACTATAACAATTTCAGAGTGACGAAATATAAAAAGTGATCATTGAGTCGCCAGTAAATGGTTCCTCTTCTATACCATTGTTACACTTTTGGTTCCACTTCTATGCCTCGTTACACTTGTGGTCTATCTTCTTGCATGAGTTGTCACTTTTAGTCCGATCGGTGGTAGAACGTTTTATCGCATTTGGGGTCAAAATGTAATTTTAAAATATACACAGCCACCCCTTATATGACCGGTAAAACCTTTTACGACCGACCACAGGGACTAAAAGTACAAATGCAACAAACCATAATAGATGGACCAAAAGTGTAATGAATACATATAAAATGGATGAAATTAAAGGGCGGTTTACCCCTTATTCAATATTTAAAATGTTCAACGCATTCATTCTTGTGACGGAATAGTGATACTTTTTATCCTCAGAAAAAGTATTTTGTTTGTATGAAAGTGATTAAATGAGTTCTCATTATAAGAAATTACCCAATTATTTGTTCTTATTGACGGGTTCAACTTCACAAATTCGTGTGACAAAACCTATCAACCCAAATAAATATGATCCAAAAGTACTTGTTTAGTTTTCAAATTAAATAATTAGCGTGAAAACCCAACCTTACCCAAAAACAATTATTTAACCAAAACCAATTATATAACTACAAAAAAAAAAAAAAAAAAAAACTAGAAATTTTTAAAAAAATTTATAAATACATCGAAATGCCTGCCTACGAATTCATTAACGCAAAAGCTAATTGTATTTGATGTGTTGGACAATCCAGCTTGCATATTTTTAGTTTTTTTCATTATTCCGAAAACGAGCATATCTATTTTAGTTAAAGAGTATCACATGTACGTTAATATAAGGTTGAGAATGAAATGAAAGTTCATGAATTAGGGATTGTCTTGACATAAACAAACACAAAAAAGATTTTAGACTTAATTAATAAATAAGAAATAAATGAACTAGGAGATGGCAACTTGTTTACGTTCATTAAAAGACTCAATATATTAATTAATCTACATATAATAATCGTATAAAATATAAAACTATTAAATAATAAAATTAATTGTGAATCTTTATATGCACACTATTAGAAATATGAGCCTTTTACGACGACTTTTCTGGACGTAAGAAGTCATATTTTTGTCGTAAAAAGTGTTTTACGTCGAGTATTCCGCCTCCACGTATGTCGTTGTCAGAGGCTCCGATGTAAGAAATCTTACGTCGAGATTGAATGAGACGGTGTAAATGGAAATGTTACAACGAGTCTTCTTCTGGACGTAAAAGTTCATTTTCTCATCGTAATTACTCATCCATTTAAGTTGTATAAAACCATTTTACAACTATAAAGCTCGTCGTAAAACTCTGAAAACTCGTTGTAAAAAATGGTAATTCTATAAATTAAATTTATTCAATGATTTTTTAAATATTGTTTTTTAAAAATAGTTGCTTAATAAGACAACCTAAACCTAAACCATTTAGATGAAAGTATCAATATAGAAATGAGGAATTTCCTAAATAAAAATGTTTTGCACTAATCCACATTAAAATACTCATTTAATATCTTTTAAATAGTCATCAAAAGTAATCAGTCTAACACTTACAATGTGCTTTCTTTCAAAACTAATCATCCTAACAATTAGAAGGTATTTTCTTTCAAAAGTAATCAACAACTAGCTTTTGCATCTTTTCCATCTATTTCTACTCCCGCAAAATAGCTTGCAACCTTGCATCTCTTTCTACTCCCGCAAAATTGCTTGCACCCGCAAAAAGCCATCAAAGAGCCTGCAAATAGGGGATTGAAAAGCTTAAATAGAGAAAGAAAAGTAAGGTGAAAATTGCACCAACTGAGATTAACCATACCAATTTTAAGAATCATATACCTACATATTTTACCATTAAGAACAAAACATCATTTTCCATACTAATTTTAGCAGCACTTAGACTTTAAAATAGTTATATAGCAGTACATTTATATCTTGAATTCTCATAGGATAAAGTAGGTACAGAGAGAATTAATAAATGAATACCCAAGTTAAAGTCTTTAACTACAAAGTAGAGAGGTGGTCCAATTCTGAGATACTCTGTAACATTGTTAAAATAACCCTGAAACCAGAACTGTATATTGAACAATTGCTGGTAATACTTCAAGTAATAGGTCATTTGAAAAGGAACAGTTATTGGACCTGAAGATAAGAGTCCTGAGGAAGTACAATTTTTGTTCAAGACCAGGTTCTATCCTTGTACATAATGCCTTTGAGAATCGAAGGGGGGAAACACCACAAAGAAAAAGGATATCTATTATAAGTAGTTCTTGGAAATTAGATTTCAGAGAACAAAAGAAAATGCAGAAACTAAAGTAAACCCAACTCACAATGCTTGCCAATACAAAAGCACCAAAGACACATATGATCATGACTTTCACTCCCCAGACGTTAAGAACAGGTGCATGAATGTCCTTGAAAAACAAGATGAAGATCAAGAAATTCAGGGAACAATTGTAAGGAAATTGGGAATTCCACCAGAAAAATAGAAGCAAGAAAATCTTGAACAATAAACTTAAAATCTGAACTAGAACTCAATTAGCAACTTGTCTGGTGTAGATAAACACTTATAGATTATTTCATGAAATGAAACAGTGTCAATTTCAGAAAATTGTTTCATATCATGTGTCCTATAGTTATATTTTTTGACAGGGAAATAAGAGAGATTCTAGAAGAATGCAAACCTATCTAATCAGAAATCATAACAAATTATGATCAAGGAATCAATGAAGAACACACCCTACCTTCATATATCGAACCGGCAATCTTGGTTTTCTCTGATTTCCACCTGAGAACTTGTAACAGTTATTGTTCAACTCTCAATAATTTACTTTAGTCTAAGTTCACATTAATTTATAACCGCAATAGATATTGCCACACATACTGCTGTCAGGGTCAAAAGATGAATGAGAGATTTTAACACGTGGCATACAATCAATTCTATTATCCTCTGCTCTTAAAAAATAAAAAACTATCAAGGCAACGAAAACTGTAACTTGCAGAAGGAAGTCCAAGAGAACAGCCAATGCTGCAACATAAGAGAAATTATGAGTTTAACATGCAACCATACGCAAATATAATAACCAGATTGTAATCAAGCCAGTGCAATCTCATTTTTGTCACAAAAAATATGGGAAAAGGAATGACAGTGGAAGGAAAAAAAAAAATCAAACCTGCAAACATTGAAAACACACGACGGGCTGGCATAGGAATAATGCTTCCAACTGCAAAAGCCAACACCTCAGATAAACAAGCTAGAGTGATTGATGGTCCCGCTTCAACAAGTGCATTACTAATGCGACCTTCCAAGGGCACCTCTTGATGTGACGCAAAAATTACAATGATGAAACGATGCTTCTTCGCGGCCCAATGAATTCTTGAAGACAGTAATAGCCCAATCCAAATGAAGCTTTGAGGAACAAAATGGCCCAACTTGGGATGAGCAATTTGAGGGATGAACTAAGTAGGGTTGCTGAGCTTGGCAAAGAGGATGAAGCTTGATAATTTTGCACTGCTTCGTTGACCAACTGATGAGTAATCAAGAGAAGGAGCGGGGCTTTCCCCCCTGTATAGGCTCCGACGATCAAGTCAGTAATATGAAAGAGATAAACAATATAGAACAAGAGTGTTCAGAGAAATTGTAAGTGAGAGAGAATAGCTTAAGAAATACTAGTGAGAATTGCCAGAAATTGCTTATCGGAACTTACCTGAATGAGGCTTGTGCCTGAGTATTTATAAGCTTACTCTTGATGGTTCCGTTGGGTCTTGAAGACATACGCTCCTCTTTATTCTTCTTGCAATGATGGTTTTTGCCGTTCCCGGAATAATGGCTTTAACATGGCTCCTTTGTCATCATTGTTCCTACATATATATTAAATTTGTGGTCCTACCATGATGTTTTACTGTTTTGTCTTTATCTCAGACCGGTTTACTCTTTACCGACCTGAACCTTCTCGTGTTTTAGTTACTTACCGACCTGAGCTTCATCAATGTCGACTGATCTAACTCTTTTAAGTTTTTACCGACCTGGGCTTCTTGAGCATAATTATACTTAATCTTACCGATCTGAGCTATAAGGTCTACCGATCTAAGATTATCAAGTTGGTTTATGATGTTTTACACCCTAAACCTTCACGAGTTTATTATATCTTTAGGACTGAGCTAAACCTTCATATCCGATTTAAAACTATGACAGAGACTTGATTTGTATAATTTTCCCGACCTGAATATGGATCTGGGCTTTTTTATCCTTTACTGTTTCTTAGATTTGATTAACTGGGCTAGGCCCAATGGGGATTTCCATTTTATGTACATCAACAAGCCCCCCTAGTATTAGGTTTTACCAATCTAAAACTTAATACTCCTTAGATTTTCCTAGCTAAGACCTACCGTAAAGGACATCATGAATTTCTAGATATTAACCCGAGCTAATTTTCCGAACTAAACAACATCCATATTTTATTTGTGACTTTAGGCATTCATCCAGTGTTTGTCCGACCCATAATTCACAGCTTATTAACTGATAAAAACGGGAAATATGATAACTGACCTATAAAATACAGTATCATCCGATGTATAGGTAATAATTGTAATACTGATCTAAAGAATTTGAACAGTTTTTGAACAAATAAAAGCAATCATAAAGGCGTACCTTTTGCGTTACCCTAGATCGGGATTTCGAAGAGGCGGATTAATCTGGACACGCCTTTACGTTTATTGTAGCAACCGATACAACTTCCAAGGTCATTGATGTTCCCGAAGTGCCATTAATGAACAAAGCTTTCGGTCTGCCCATGTTTCTTCGATTTCCCCAAGGCTTCCATTATAAAAATTGTGAGAACAACAATCAATTGCCACCATTTGCTAAATTGCTTTCTGAAAGAACAAAAGAGAAAGAAAATAAATTCTTTACTTTCCTTCCGACAGCCGGAATCTTCGAACTTTGCCGGAATCCGAAAGTGTTATCTTTCCGATCCGTTGATCTCGTTTGTATTGCAGCTTTGTCGTTATCATCGTCCCGTCGGCGTCTTTTTGTCCCTGTTCGTCTGTCTGCAATGGCTTCAGAAAAGAGTTCCGGCACCGGAGCGTCGCATCAGGTTCCGGCTGCAGGTGAGTGCGTTCTTTCCCTGCTTGATTCTTTTGAGTTTTTGCCAGATTATACATAAAATTTTATTTGTTATTTATGCATGATTTTGGTACTGCTTTATGTAGATTCAGCCGTCACCCATGAGTTTAAACCTCAAGATATAGCTTCGGAAATAACTAAGTCAGATTTAGAGAAAATTAGGTCAGACAATCATATAAGCCCAAATATCCAGATTCGCTTACCGACCTCCGTAGAAAGGATAAATAGCATAGATGAGAATTGGGTCGGTGTTTATGAATATCACTTGAAGTTTGGGCTAAGGTTCCCTGTTCCCGATTTTTTAAATGAGATGATGGATTTTTTGCATATCGGGCTGAGTCAGTTAGTTCCTAATGCTTTTAGGTTTTTGATAGGATTTGTGTGCGTATGTGTTGGGGCTGGAATCCGACCCTCGATAGATTTGTTTTTTCAATTTTACACTGCCCGCTCGTATCCTTATGGCCAGGGGTGGGTAACTTTTCAAAAACGTAAGAATAGTCCTATCCTTCTGACTGACTCCCCAGATACTAATAAAAATTGGAGGGCTAGATATGTTATGGTAAAGGCCAATGAAGCAAACCTACCTTGTCGTTGGTCTCAAGTGATACTCCCAGCTGATCAAACCCGAGATATATCTAACCATATAGTGCAGTCAGATTATAAATTCTAAGAAATTATACCTGTACGGTTAAATACTCGGCTAGGTCCCCTTCAGAGGGTCTTCTGGTTTGGGCCGGGCTGAGCCAAGCCCCTGGTGTGAAAGGAGAATGTAAATACCTGTCCCTTAAACTTTTTATTTATGACATCCTCTTCCTTCATAGCTCGGTAATTTTTATTTTTGCATGTTGCTCGTTTTCAGGTAGTCTCGGTGGGTTTGGAAGGAAGAAAAAAGCCAACAAACCTGCTGCAGCTTCAGGATTTTCAAAAAGATCGGCTGAGATCGATCTTACAGATGAGGTAGAGGTTGCCGATCCACCCAGCTCGGCATTGATAACCCGGGTCACAAAAAAGAAAAGGCCGACCCCGGAAGAAATCCAGGCAGCTAAGGCTGCCAAAGCTCCGCAAGTTCTATCGGGCCCCCCTACTGGAGCCGAGCTGCCTAGTCCTGATGACCTGTTGGGTCCCGCAGACCCAGTGACCAAAGAAAGGGTCATTGTGCTAAGAGATCAAAGGGTGAGACCGATCTCCCTAGCTCGGCCTATTCACCAGGTCGATTTGTCAGAGCCACCACCAGAGGATCTTATGCCATTTCAGGAAGTGGCGGCCGAGTCTTCTCAATCTTTCGAGGAGATTATCCGAGCTAGCGAGAAGCTCCGGGACCATTTGAATGAAGCGGTGGAGCAGGAAACCCTTATAGCCGCGCATATAAAAAAGGTAATTTTCCAAACATAGTTAGAAATTTTTTCTGAAATAAAAGGTTACCTGGGACATCACTTTCATAATACCCTTGTCTCGGATTTTTGCAGGTCTTGTTTAATTATGCGGCCACAAACAGAAGAACGACAGCTTTGGATGTCCTAGCCCAAAGCTATGAACTGGAGAGGTCGAAGAATCCGAACAAGGCCGTGGAGGAATTGGAGTTTCAGCTGGGGCTCGAGAAAAGCAAGATTTCAGGGCTTGAAGTTGAAAAAACCGGGCTAATGCAGCAAAATCAAGACCTGAGCACGAAGTCCAGCCAACTGGTGACCAAGATCCAGGGCCTGGAAGCAGAGATGAAGGCCCTGAAAGAAGAAAAGTCTTCCTGGGGGAAGGAGAAAACTGCCCTGGAGAAGCTGCCGAAGAGGCTAAGAAAACTGCAGAAGAGGCTACAAAGAAGGCTGCAGCAATGGTCAGTTCAAAGAGGCTGAAGCATCTCGTCAGGCCGAGCTGAAACTTTTTAAGGAAGGGACCCTGCTGGAGTTGATGAACCGGCGTTTTTTCGAGCTAATCCAGTGCGGGTATACTATATGCTGGGACGAGCTAAAAGGCTCCAGATCGGCAGAAGGTGCTCCAGAAGACTCCATAGCCCAGTCTTCTTTGCTTTCGGAGGGACGTGATCCTTTTGACTTAGTAGAGGAAATCAAGCAAGAATGCCGAGACATCGGTGTTCCGATTCCAGAAAAGGTCGAAGAATATCCTGTGGCCGACCCCCAGGAGATAGCAGATGAAGCCTCTTCTCAAGCTCCTCCTTCCTGAGATCGGCCTTCCCTTAGATCGGGCTTGCCCTTCCTTCCAGCTGTGTGAGGAATGTAGGTAGCATGCCTAGATGCAGTTGCAGTGATGTACTTGGCTTTATACTTTGTAGAATTTTTTCTGATTCTGGTCCCTTTCGAAGATTTTTTGTATTTTTCAGATCGTCTTTGTAACCGAGCTTGATTATCGAATAAAAATGATCTTTTCTGTTTCCTTCAAATTTGGCCTTTTTTATCTTTAACTCGAACTACTTTACTGATAATATTTTCTCAAGTGTGCTGCATTCCAAGTTCGTGGAATCAATCGTCCTTGCAAGTCTTCCAAAATATAACTTCCGGTAGGTCGGGCTTCGATTATCCGATAAGGCCCTTCCCAATTAGAAAATAACTTGCCTTGTTCTTGTGGTTTGCTGATAGATCGGTTTCGTAAGACTAAGTCTCCTGGTACAAAGGCTCGATGTTTGACCCGAGCATCATAGTGTTGCCGAACTAAATTTTTGTAATTTAGTTGATGTACATAGGCCGAGTCCCGAACTTCTTCTATCAGATCCAGACTGAGCTCCAAGTTTTTCTGGTTTTGATCCCTTTCGAAGTGCATAACTCGCGGGGCTCCACTTTGTATTTCTGGGGGGATGACAGCATTGACCCCGAAGGCTAACTCGAAAGGGGTCTTCCCTGTGGCCGATTTGGGCGTAGTCCGGTGACACCAGAGCACATGGGGCAGCTGTTCTACCCAATTTTTACCTTTATCTTCTAGTCTGGATTTTAGCCCGTGCAACAAAGTTCGGTTTGTGAGTTCTACTTGTCCATTTGCTGGAGGATGAGCTACCGATGCAAATCGTTGGGTGATACCAAGTTTTGAACACAAGGCTGTGAATTCCTTAGATTCGAACTGAGTTCCATTGTCCGAAATAACCGATCTGGGCACACCGAAACGACAAATGACTTGCCTCCAAAGAAACCGAGCTACGGTTCGTCCAGTAATATTTGTCAGTGCCTCGGCTTCCACCCACTTTGTGAAATAATCTATGGCCACAACAAGGTAATGGCATGAGCCGACCTTAGGAAACGGACCCATAAGATCTATCCCCCATTCTGCAAAAGGCCAAGGGGCAATTATCCCAGTAAAGCTGGAGGCCGGCAACTTGTGAATTGTTGCATTGTGTTGGCAACTGGAACACCGTTGAACATACTCCACTGCTTCTTGGAATAACCGAGGCCAATAAAACCCAGCCCCAATTATTTTCTTGGCCAAATTCCGAGCCCCAATGTGAGACCCGCAATCTCCTTCGTGTACTTCCTTCAGCATGGTCTCCGCTTCTCCCGATCCTAAGCATTTTAGCAAAGGCATCAAGAAACCCTTTTTATATAAGTCCTCCCCGATTATCTGATAGTGTTCAGCCTTCCTTTGTATTCGTTGTGCTTCCTTCCGGGATTCTGGTAAAGTGTCATCTTGTAGGTATTGCCATATAGGAAATCTCCAATCCTGTCCGTCACTTATAGACAAGATTATCGGTTTGGCTGTACTCCTGGTATGTGCTTCTTCTACTAGGACGGTTTTAGTCAGGTGAGAAAAAATCGAAGAAGCTAATTTGGACAAGGCATCGGCATTTGTATTTTTGCTTCGTGGGACCCGCTCTATAGCCCATTTTTGAAAAACTTTTAGTTGCTGTTGCACCAATGTTAAATACTCCTCCATTTGTCGATCCTTAGCCTTATACTCCCCCAAAATTTGTTTAACCACGAGCTGGGAGTCTGAACAAATTTTTAGATTCTCGACCCCAAATTTCAGAGCTAACTTCAGGCCGGCTATCATAGCTTCGTATTCGGCTTCATTATTTGTGGCTGTGAAGCAAAATCGTAGAGCATAAGTGTGAATTTCTCCTTCTGGGCTGGTGAGGACGATCCCCGCACCCGATCCGGACTGGCTTGAGGCACCATCTACATAGAGGATCCACGCATCGTCACCTTCTGCTATAGCTAAAAGCAGATCGGTTTTTCTGACGGGTTAGATATGTTCTCGTGGTTGTCTGGTATTCCTTCAGCTATGAAATCTGCCAACACCTGTCCTTTGACTGCTGTACGTGGGGCGAAAGTGATGTCGTACTCCCCTAATTCAATGGCCCATTTCGTGAGTCGACCCGAAACTCCTGCCTTTTGTAAGATAGCTTTGAGGGTGCGTCGGTATAAACGGTGACTCCGTGAGAGTTGAAGTAAGGCCGAAGACGCCGTGTGGAGTGAATAGAGCCAAGACTAACTTTTCTAGGCTGGAATAATTTTTCTCTCTGCTGCCTGCAAAACTTTACTAACAAAATAGATGGGTCTCTGGACCCGGTTATCTTCTCGGAGCAAAACCGAGCTAATGACAGATTCGGTAGTAGCTATATACATGTACAATTGTTCTCCATGAATAGGCATGGTCAAAGATGGCAAAGAAGCTAAGTAAGTTTTTAATTGTTCAAAAGCAGTTTGACATTCCGGAGTCCATAAGAATTTATCCGTTTTCTTCAAAACATTGAAAAAGGGTAAAGCTCGTTCAGCTGACCGGGCTAAAAACCTATTCAAAGCTGCTAATCTACCCGTTAATTGTTGTACTTCCCGAATTGTCCTAGGTGGGTGCATTTTCAGTACAGCTTCTACTTTCTTAGGATTAACCGAGATACCCCCCTCAGAAACCATGTATCCTAAGAACTTTCCTGAAGTGGCCCCAAAACACATTTTTTTGGATTTAACCTTAATTTATATTGGGCTAGTGTTTCAAGGGTTTCACGTAAATCAGATAAATAAGCAGATTCATTTTTACTTTTCACAAGTAAATCATCAATATAAGCTTCCATATTTCGTCCTAACTGTTTTTTGAAAATTTTATTCACCAAACGTTGAAAAGTAGCTCCAGCATTCTTTAAACCGAAAGGCATAGTTATGAAGCAATATGTACCTTTGTCTGTAATAAAAGATGTTTTTTCCTCATCTTCCTTGGCCATGAAGATTTGATGATATCCCTTATATGCATCCAAGAAGTTATGGAAGCGAAATCCGGCTATGGCGTCAACCAACACATCGATCAAAGGCAAGGGGAACCAGTCTTTGGGGCATGCTTTATTCAGGTCGGTGAAGTCTATGCACATACGCCATGAACCATCCGGTTTGGAAACTAACACGGGGTTAGCCAACCATTCCGGATAATCCACTTCTCGATGATACGTACTTCCAACAGTGCGTTGACTTCGATTTCCACGTATCTACTACGTTCTCCCCCAAGGTTACGTTTCGTTGTCGGATCGGCCTATGATTGGGATCAATGGATAACCTGTGTTCAATGATATTTCGAGAAATACCAGGCATATCCTCCGGTCCCCAAGCAAAAACTTCCGCAAATTCACGCAAAAGGTTAAGCAAATCATATTGTAATTGAGGGGGCAAATCAGCCCCAATTTTTATTACCTTGTTTGGATCGGCCGCGAGGGGAATAATTCTTACCTCGGCCCCTGCTTCAATGGACAGGTCCGAGCCACCTGTTAGATCGGTAATGTTAACGGAGGTCGGCCTGACTGTAGAGGTAATTTTTGATTTCAGGTCTACGGGGGTCGGTTCCTTCAAGGAAGCCATGTAACACTGCTTTGCCTGCAAGACATCACAACGAATAGAAGCTACCCCACCTATGGTGGGGAACTTTAAAAGCATGTGTACAGTAGAAGCTATGGCCTGGAACTGATTTAATCCAGGCCGTCCCAGGTATACATTGTATGGTGATGGCTCATCGATGACCACGAAGTCTATGGTTTCCGTACGTTTTAGCTGTCCAGCCAGTCAGTAACGTGACGGGAATACTCAAATGTCCCACAGGTATAACATGGTGATTGCCGAAGCCAATCAATGGTGTCCGAACTGGACTTAACTGTGCCTTGTGTAATTGACAACCAGCCAGTGCCTTGGTTGTAATTATATTGCTAGAACTACCCGTGTCTAACAATGTCCTACGTACTTGGTAATTTGAAATGTAGCAATCGATCACTAGTGGATCGTCACAATTGAAAGGCAGAAATGTATCTGTGTCATCGAAAGTAATTCCTGGTGTCATGGTATCTGATTTACGCTTACCTAGAATAGTGTTCCTTTGTCGGTATACCTGTTTCCTTTGGCGGTTAGAGTCGCCTTGGGTCGGTCCTCCTGCTATGGTGTTTACAATCCTGCTATATTCAGGTCGGTGCTACCCCCAGCGTTCGGGGCTCGGGAGTCGGGTTGGGGACATCGCGGGCCAAATGACCGGTCTCCCCACATCGGTAGCATCCGTTAGGTCGTTCACGGGTTGCTGAAGCCACCGGTTTAGGTAGAGGTGCCACTTGTGTATATTGTGGTAGTTTCCAGCTTGAATTAATTTAGCTATTTCTGCAGCTAAATCACGACAGTCATTAGTATTGTGACCAATGTTTTTATGGTAATTACAATACCTGCCCGGATTGAGCCGATCTGTGGGACCCGTCATGGGTCGAGCTGGGGGCAGCAGCCCTGAT